>CM031705.1:6848165-7325665 GCA_018466805.1 Hippocampus abdominalis | reverse complement strand
GCTATGCGGTCTCTCGTTCTCACCCCCTTGCCTTCTTTCTCACACTTTTTTTCTTTTTGCTTCAGCTGCGCCCCAGCAGTGAAGGACATTTGTGAATTTGTTTAAGGTCAGTGGTTATGATGTGAACTCATTATAGGAAAGGTCAGACCCATACATAAATGTATGCAAGGCTAGTGCGAGCGTGGCCCGTCTCCGAGTAGGATCTTAGGATTCTTGAGGAGCTCGCCCTGGGAAGAGAGAAGGGCAGACCTCACAGGAGGTTCACAGGGACGGACTGTCTGTCACAGTCAGGCAGCCAATCCAGTGTCTCACTCCGCTGATTATACACACTTCCTAGACCTCACTGGAGATACTCCACAGGGAACGGGTTTTTATACTTGTCGTGGAGAAATAATAATGTTGAACAGGGTGCCTGTTATTCCCCTTGGAGTTTCAGTTCATGGCCTCTCGCATCCCCTGGTTAAGACTCCTGTCTCTAATGACCCGTGTCAAAGACTAGACCGCACTGCCATAATGACATATCACATCTCATCACTTAGGCCCCACACTGACAATTATAATCGCATGTACTGTATAGCTTTTCCTGTTGGATCAGGACATTATTATGACAAATGGATATGGTGTTGAGAGACACGAAGGTGGGAGTTGGAACAGAGAAAGAAAGATTAGAACAGTGATGCGCAGTATGGGAGTGCTGGGGCGGCATTGGCACGCTGAGGTTACATTTGCACAACAAGGGCTGAGCGAAAGCAAGAACGTTCTTTCTTTGCATCTTTGAAAAGTTTCATGTACAAAACCACGCTGTCGTCAGAACAATTCTCATCTGTTAATGGAAATGCCCTAGTGTGCGTGCAGTTAGCAGTGGTGCACAACACCACAAAACAAGCACCAACTGCTTTTCCACCTGGACATCTGATGAATGCCCCTAGTCAACATATACAGTGGAACCTCGGTTCTCAAAATTTGGCAGATGTGTGTGTATATATATATATATATATATATATATATATATATATATATGGGCGGCCCGGTAGCCCAGTGGTTAGCACGTCGGCTTCACAGTGCAGAGGTACCGGGTTCGATCCCAGCTCCGGCCTCCCTGTGTGGAGTTTGCATGTTCTCCCCGGGCTTGCGTGGGTTTTCTCCGGGTGCTCCGGTTTCCTCCCACATTCCAAAAACATGCATGGCAGGCTCGTTGGGCACTCTAAATTGTCCCTAGGTGTGAGTGTGAGCGTGGATGGTTGTTCGTCTCTGTGTGCCCTGCGATTGGCTGGCAACCAATTCAGGGTGTCCCCCGCCTACTGCCCGAAGACTGCTGGGATAGGCTCCAGCACCCCCCGCGACCCTAGTGAGGATGAAGCGGTTCGGAAAATGAATGAATGAATGAATGAATATATATATATATATATATAGAGAGAGAGAGAGAGAGAGAGAGAGAGGGGGCGGCCCGGTAGTCCAGTGGTTAGCACGTCGGCTTCACAGTGCAGAGGTACCGGGTTCGATCCCAGCTCCGGCCTCCCTGTGTGGAGTTTGCATGTTCTCCCCGGGCTTGCGTGGGTTTTCTCCGGGTGCTCCGGTTTCCTCCCACATTCCAAAAACATGCATGGCAGGCTCGTTGGGCACTCTAAATTGTCCCTAGGTATGAGTGTGAGCGTGGATGGTTGTTCGTCTCTGTGTGCCCTGCGATTGGCTGGCAACCAATTCAGGGTGTCCCCCGCCTACTGCCCGAAGACTGCTGGGATAGGCTCCAGCACCCCCCGCGACCCTAGTGAGGATGAAGCGGTTCGGAAAATGGATGGATATATATATATATATATAGAGAGAGAGAGAGAGAGAGAGAGAGAGAGAGAGAGAGAGAGAGAGAGAGAGAGAGAGAGAGAGCGAGAGAGTTGGACAGGGTTCTGTGCAGCACCGGGGTGCCGCAAGGGTCTGTCCTGGCTCCATTCCTGTTTACTCTCTACACCTTGGACTTCAGCTACGTCACACCAACCTGCCACTTTCAGAGGTTCTCTGATGACTCCGCGATCGTCGGCCTCATTATGGACAGAGATGATCGGGAGTACAGGGGACTGACGGAGGACTTCGTGGACTGGTGCCTGCAGAACCACATCCAGATCAATCTTAGGAAAACTAAGGAGCTGGTTGTGGATTTCTGCAGGAAACTGTCTTCACCTACACCGATGAACATCCAGGGTATGGACATAGAGAGGGTGACCTCCAACAAGTACTTGGGGGTTCGTCTCAACTAGAAAAAAACTACAATAAACAAACCTTGGCAAAGTGTTGCATCTTCATAATAAAGCAGGACAGTGTATCTGTTGGTCGAGAAGCAATTATAATGCAAACGTTACAGTGCACTGTACCACCATTATTTGAAACAGGTACAGCATATCGTTCGTTTTCATAATCGTCCACTCTGAGACCTTTCTACAAATGTTATCTTTCAGGGGTAAAAAATGCAGTTATCATATAACTGGCCAAAGCAATACTGTTTTGTACATTTTTTGGTTTGAGTAACAGTTTTACATAAATGGCTCCGACAGTGAAATTGCATTATCAGTGTTTCTTCCACAAGGTTTCGTTTCTTATGCAAGTGATTGTTCAGTCACCCCATGCGCTTTTAAAGAGTCATGTCCTGCACTGTCTGGCTAAAGAACACTTGCTGGCTGTATGGGCCCTGTCACTCCCATCATGTTTCTGACAAAGAGGGGTCAAACCTCGCTCGATGTGTAAAACCTTTTCCTCTGTGAAAGGGTTGGGGCAAGGACCACCAGCATACTTGCCCCCTCTGCTCCATGATGCACCCCAAAACAAAGGTGCATTGAGCGTCCCCCCCAGTTTTTGTTCCTTGACCTCGAGGTACCAACACCCACACGGCAGCAAATTCACTTCCCGTGCTGCACTTTGCTGTACATTTATTACCCTGTTCCTTCAATACCATGTGCTTCAAGGTCCAAGATGGATGCATGCTGAATGAGTTAACCTTGCGTATATTTGACAATGGTGAATGGTGGCCCTCCCCAATGAGGATGATACACAAAGAGGCTTTTTGTTTCGCATCTTGTCGTTTCTTTGTGTTGTTCTTCCGACGTGTCTTTTTTTTCCGGGAGACTCAACTTTATTGTAAAGAAAAGGGGGCGGGCTGGGGGAAAGCCTTGAGCTCAAACTTTTCTATATACCCTCACTCATTTTCAGTTTTTTTTTTTGTTTTGTTCTGCGTTTTTTTTTACACCATTTTCACTGTTTCATGTTATCTCCTCTTTGCCCCTGCCCCCAGTTTTTATCCTGAGCCCAGTCTTGGTGTCCCAGCCCTGTCTGTCCTGCAGCAGATTTAGCTTTTGTTGGCTTGTGTTAATAGGATTAAAATGGGTTACTACCTCAATCACAGAGAGCTTCAAATCAACCCAAATGTAAGTATCTCATGGGGGTCGTGGGGCATTGCCGTTCTGTCTTCTCCCCTTTGGCCAGCCCTCCCGATCGAAGCCGAAAGCCCATGCACGATGGGGGTGGCAGAGGTTTGGCCTCTAGGAAAATCCGCAGGATTATGTCAGCACTCATTACAATGTACACAAAGACCCCAGGATCAGTGCAAGCACAAACGGAGCAGTTAAATCAAATAGGGTGGGCAAGGGGATTCTTGGCTTCCACCCTGACATTGATTATCCTTTGTGGTCCGACACTTCTCACATTTTTTTTTTCTGGCCAAACTTGCCACTATCTTACACACGAGTAGGAACCTCAACTTCAAACTAAAAAATGCATTCCACCAAAAACAATCGGCAGCCACGAACCAAGTCAGCTTTAGAAGAATCTTACAATATTAGTGGAATGTTTCACACTGCGCTCCGCCCGCATACTTAATTAGACAGTGGATAAGAATAGAATGGGATCTATTGTGATAATGTGAGGTCATATTGCTCTCGAACATCCACGATAATGACCGCATGTGATGTAGTTGTATCCATTAGGCGTGTTGAAGAGTCCTGTGGCATATTCACGTAACACTGCGGCACACACATTCATGTCCCTCATTTGCATCGAGCTTAAACAAGTGAAAACAGGCAATTACATGAATAAAAACGTAATAAACATGGAGACAGGACTAATATTCCACTTGTCATGAGAGCACCACATCCCAGTTGTAGTGCGTGTGTGTGTGTGCGTGTGTGTGAGTGTGTGTGTGTGTGTGTGTGTGTGTGTGCACGCGCGCGCGTGCGTTCATGAGCAGCTGTGTGTCCGTGCGCGTGTGACTATTACAGCACCAAGGGTAGAAGCATGAGGTGGTGTTTGCCAGCAACTGATGTTTGTGTTCATTCTAATAGATACTCAGGAGCGGTGTCACACTCCATCTTCAGCACACAATTTTATAGGCGGTAATAACGCACCCCTAGTGAAATGCATGTGTTTTGAGCGTCGACATACACACACACAGAGGCAATCGCGCACGCATATACACACACACTTATTCATCGTCCTCGGCCACACATGAATGCCTTTGTCTATGCGCACTTGTGTTAAGCTATGCAAAATGGTCACATTGACGATGTCCTAGTGCTTGTGCATACTAAAAAGAGCTGATGTGACAGTCGTGTGTTTATTAACGATAGAGACGTTATTGGAAAGAATACACTGCAGTGTTGATTCTTCTGGAAACAGGAGGTTGCTTTACAGCAACAACTATAATACATTTTCTACTTAGTGATGCAGCAAAGCCAGTGTGTCTTGGATAAACAACATAAAGATAGAAGGGATTTGTGTCAATTCTCCATAGACGTTCCTTCTCATGAAACAAACATTTCAGTACTGACAAGGGAGTTCCGTTTAGAAAATAACAGCCATGTGGCTTTTTTACCCATTCTGTTAGTTTTTTTTCTTTTTTTAACTTCCCGGGTTAGATAATAAAATCATGAAATTACCCTAAAATTGCTTTTTCAAGAATACCCACTGCGTATGCAGTGTGTGTTTGTGTGTGTGTGTGTGTGTGTGTGTGTGTGTGTGTGTGTATGTGTGTGTGTGACTGTATATATACATACATATTATATATATATATATATATATATATATATATATATATATATATATATATATATATATATATACATACAGACAGACATACACACACACACTGCATGTATAGTTGCCCTATCCTCTCCCTCTCTCATAAATGTTCCTGGAAGATTTCTTATTTTAGCAATCCTCCAGATAGCCAGAGCCAATTTCCATAGCTTTAAATAATGTCAATCTTGGCAAACCCTGGATTGAAGCCCCCTGAGCCGGAAGGCACAATTTCTCTTTGCCTACAGTCGGATAATTTTCGGAGCTATTGGCAACTTGGGAATTTTGCAGCCTTATCACTTGGGCTCAGCGAAGTTCACTGCCACTAATCGGTGCAGGGATCACTCATTCAAGGATTGTGATCCTTTTTTTTTTTTTTTTTCAGGGCAGTGACAGCTGTCTGCGCTGGGGCATTAGCAATGCAGATGAACGAACCTAATAGGTTAATGTGTAACACATGAAAATGAGTTTAATCCCAAGCCAAAGAATCTCACGTTTTCAAATTCCTCGATGTGGGAATTGAGACATTGCTTGTGACTCAATTAGGTGCACTGTGGATCAATGTAAATTTACTTAGAACATGTGCCCTCCATTCCTAGCGTGAAAGTATGTGTGCACAAGCGTGTGCGTGTGTGTGCATGTGTGCATGTGTGCATGTGACAGTGAAGGATATGGCAGTGTGCCTGTCCTCATAATGCCGCAGGCAAACCCTAGGCAGCAATAACATCATCATGACAGGACCCCTGTGTGCTTATTTATTCCCTTTACTTACCTCACTGCTCAAATAACGTCAATGCACACGTTCCTACTAGACAATACACACACACACACACACATTTGAAAATGAATAGCCTTAGCCATGTGGAACCTGCAGAGAGGTGATAACTGAGACGGTGTGAGCAGCCTCCATCACAGCGGCTGCGTTTTCAGCCTAATTGAGCTAAGTACTGGACTCATGTGGGAGCAAATATATGTGCCGATTCATATGCATGTGGTCAGGTTGGGATATATTTCTTATTCAAATATAAATTGAACAGCGGGGTAGCTGATTCAGTTCCAAATGTTGCGATAATTTTGGATTCCACCTTGCATCATGCTTCATGATTACCACTAATAAGAGCTGCCCCTGTGAACGTCTGAGACCCTATAGCCATGGAATGGAAACAGAGCTTCGGCGCCATGTGTGTGTTCATACGTGCACATACACACACAAGCCATATTATTCGGCTCCTGCGCAATCTATAAACATATAATACAGGAGCTGTCATTCAGTCATATGCAGAGCTCCATTTGATTCATTGTTAGTACTCTTCCACTTTGTTCATTTAGTTGGCAGTAACGCAAATTATTAAATTACCGCTCACAATTAGCTTTTTTTCACTGCTCCTCCATCTGCTGGACCTCATTGGTCATTTCCACACTTGACTGCAATGGATGCTGTTAATGTAATGGCAAGAAGTGAGAATCAATTCCTTGGTCTGCAGTCCAGGGGTGTCAAACTTTTTCCTTTTTTTTTTTGGTGGCCACGTTTTAGTTACAGTGTCTCTCATTTAAGAGAGCCGTTGTGACGATGAAACTATATACTGTAAATGTTGAAGCATTCTATCATTTCATTATGTGTAACGAGTTTTAAATCACAAGTCTAGGATGATAGGTTGTTCAGATACTGTTCAAATGATGATAAAAAAATGTGGTTGTAATGAAAAAAAGTTGCAATATCTCACTTATTATTCACTGCATATGGCGATTTGAAATGTGTTACAGATTTTAGCAGGAATCATGAAAATTGTAGCAAATAATTTTGCGGGCCACAAAAAGTGGTGTGGTGGGCCAAATCTGGCCCCGGAGCCTTGAGTTTAACACCATCTACACCTTCTAACAGGATTATGGAGATTATGTGCCTGTGAGAGTTTGCGTAATCTGATGCTATTTTACAAAAAAAAACAAAAAAAATGTTGCGTTTGGGCTCCAAAGAGGTATGGTGATTAGTTTTGGTCATATTATTCCTTTAAAATGACAGATGTTGCTTGCAGTTGTGTAAAACTAGACTGCATCATCCCAATTGATGTTTTTAATATATTTATTACATTAAATAGTAACATAAAGGGTCAATTGAAAATCTCATATTTAAAAAAAAACCGATAAACACTAAATTAAAAAAAAATCTTGCCCCGCCATTTTTTAGACTCCTGTATTGTTTGCTGAATACATTATAAGAGAGTCAATGACTTGTTTGGGTTCTCTTTAATGTATGTAGGCGTGACGATTACCATGACATTATACGACTGGACAGCGCAAACCCTCAAAACATAAGAGAGCCTTTCCAGATTGGTCCGTGAGTGTGTGTATGTGTAGCCTATGTATCATTCCATGGTGCAGCGGGCCATTAGGGTCCTTGAGTGAGTATTATTTTGCTCGTCTCCCCTCAGCATTCGAGTTGGTTCTTTTCAAATGTTTCACCCTGACCACTGGCACTTTCTTTGAGAATAAAAACATTTCCTCATTGCCTCTTACACAAACGTGAGTGAGTGAGTGAGTGAGGTTGAGGCTGATTTCTCAAAGCAGGAGTAGTAAGTAATGAAAGACACACTCAATTGCCGATTGTGACAGGAGAGATGACTTTGGAAATAAGCAGTGTCTTTGGGGGAGTGTCAAAACCCGCCGATTACCATCCCTGCACTGTTAAGACTCAAAGAAAAAAAACATGCAAACACACTGAAATCATTGAGAACACAAAAGTAACAATCAGCGCAAACTCGCTATCAACAATCGAGTGGAATATGCAAAAATGTCAATTAAATGTTAGCATGAGTACTGATTTTTTTTTTTTTTGGAATAATATCCCAACATCTGTGGTATTAGAGCTGGGTCTTTATGTAAAACAGAGCCCGGGAAATGAATACGCAATCTACCACGGTGTTTTCATCATTAGTGCGCTCCGACTCACGGCTGCACTGCCTCCCAAGTCGCCTGAGTGGGGAGCGAGAGGCACATTGTGTGCCCTCGCTTGCCAAATTAATTCTTGTCTTGACATCTTAATTCTCGGTTCTTGTGTGTGGTCAAATCAGCCTACTATAGAAAAGCAATCAAGCAATTATTCCCAAATTATATTTGCCCAACACACACTGATTGGTTTTTCCTTTCTTATTGAGTAAGCTCATTAATTCTGAGCAGCTTGCTTGTTATGCCTCTGCCATTACTCCTTTCCCCTCTCGTCCCCCTCCGCTTCTCGCTCAGACTCTCTTACCCCCCCCCCCCCGCCCCCTCCCCCTACACCCCCTTGCTCTTCATCATGCACACTCACTCCCAGCACCTCACCCAGTCACACAGGCACACACTCCAACAGATGCACCCTATCTTCCCGCCCCAGCCTGCTGATGTTTTGGAGATGACATACACTAAAACCACCCCTTCCCCACCACCACCACCACCATCGCACTATGATCTGTTGCATTGTCTAGTCGCCCCAATTACAATTCCCATCTCTGATTAACTCTGATGTGGAACCTAATGAGATAAGGCAGCTTATCAAGGCAGCTGCTGATAGTGGTCTCATTTATTTTCCGTGCCTGGTACCCATGCAGGCAAGTGACAACTAATGAGGAGGAGTTTGCATGTAAAACTCGAGTCGAAAGGCGAGCGTGAAATTGTTCATCTGGAGTTCATCAGCTCCCGTCTGAAATGGTCTCACCGTCGTCAGTGTTGCGGCGCCGACACACTCAACATAACGGCACACGGGCTCAGTGCGGAACAAGAGTTACCAACGCGGTGTCCCCACCTCTCTCCTTCACCATGCTCCTAACAGCTGCTTTTCCCTTCTCCCGCCTTTAATGGTGCAGATGATTGTTCACATTGTTTGGCTGTGAGGTACGGAGGATTTGAAACCACTCGCTGTTTATATTCACTGCCCATAATATGAGGTATACCTGCACAATGTAACGAAGCCTAAATAATGTAATGAAATGCGATCTGAGCCTTTTTTTTTGTTTCTTTGTTTTTTTCGGGGTGTGGGGGGGCAACCGCACGGTTCTTAATAAGCAGACTGAAATAACAGAAACAGCTCTCTGAGTGATGCAGCGATGCGCCTCGTGATAAACACATTGTTCAATTGCCGCCTATCTGACTGTGTCATCCAAACTGAACATTATTGTTGACAGCTTTTTACATTTTACACATTTTCCTAATCTTGTGGCTTTTCGGTGTGTATTGGTTTACAGTATTTATTAGTGTTTCTTTTTTTGTGTTGGTTACCCCCCAAAAAATGTGTACTTAAATACAGAGCACCAGGCATCTTCAGTATTAGCGGTAAGGCATTTATTAAAGTGGGAACCCTTATTTTTTCGAATAAAGCCACACCTGCTACTATTTGGGAGAAAACAGTACACTAATTAGTTCTCAGCCGTTCGTGAGTAAAATGAAAAATGGTGTCGTTTCTTATCTGCACTACAGTAAAGCACTATAATAATTAATGCCATTTACAGAGAGGGTTTTAAATATTTTCTTATCAACACTACGCGCTATTGAAATGTTCCTTTTTAAATAATACTTTTGTTGTAAAGCCGCACATTCGGTTAAGTGTGGTGAACCGTGAATTCTGCTGCACGGACGCTGGGTGGAGAGGCAGGAAGTGCGCACCTTTTGATTTGAAGTATAAAAGTAAATAACATTTGTACATCTAACACATACTCGAAGTGAATGAGCAGCCCCTGAATGTGGTTCTATGAGCAAGTGGAGAGCTCTACAGACTTTAAAGCCGGGGCCCAATTAAGCCTCGCCTCATCGGGAGAGGCAGAGGAGCTGAAAGCTGAATACATAAGATAATGCCGCCGCACTGAAGCAGCTGGCTCGCTCACTGTAAAATTAGAGAGCAAGGGGGGGAAAAAAATCTTGATGAAGAGAGAAGAAAAGGCGAGGACAAGACAGTAGGAGGAAGATGAGGAGAAGAAGTTCCTTTGGGCAAATTTCCTTTGAAACCAGTTAACCAAATTCAGCTATTCATATTCAACACAATTAATGGCGCCTCTTTCTTGTTCAGACGGCGCATCGTCACGGCCGGCGGGGACAAGGGAGAAGAGGATTTCTTTCTCACTCCAAATTGTAGCCAATTTAAGGACAAAGCTGTGCCCTGCACTTTGCCAGAATAGGAGTCACGCTCATAAAAGACTGACAGTCGACATCTAAATCTCATTCAAGGACGCAATTTCCGAATGCTAATCATAATCTGCAGATGTTGGCCACTGATACACTCATTTATCTATTTGTGTAGTGGAGGGCTGCCCGTGCCCATTTGGACCGTCTGTGAAATTGGGAAGCTTTGTCGCAGCGTGGACATCTGCACCATCTCTGTGTGGCCTGCGTTTGTACACACACGAGAATACTTACAGGAAGACACACGCACATCTCAATCCTTTTTTTTTTTTTTTTATATTTTTTTTGCTGTCTTCTGTCTGGGTAATTTTAGAGTGCCTCAGATGTGTCAGCAGACAGTGTTTTGTGTCTGATCTTGAGTAGGAAAAAAAGGAATACTTGACAGCAAGGTATATGAAAAGAGGATAGTGAAATATTTTTTTTCCACAGCTGCTTCAAATGAGTTAGGTGGAGAGGCAAAGAAAAACACCTCAGAGTGTGTGTGTGTGTGTGTGTGTGTGTGTGTGTGTGTGTGTGTGTGTGTGTGTGTGTGTGTGTGTGTGTGTGCCTGCCTGCGTGCGTGTCTGTGTTTTTTATTTTCCCGTTCCTCTTTAGGTGAGCGCGAGGCCACGGCTCACTCATCCTTGTACAGATAAACGGAGTGCAGTGAAAGATAAATCGCATGGCTAAATTAATTCCGGGATTGCTACCATTCAAACCAATCTAACAAGGATAAACCATTTTCCCTTTTAGGCAGCAAAGGCAAGGTTTAGTGCAAAAAAGAAAAAAAAAATTGAGAGGTGTCATTTCTAGATATATACTACCAGTTTTCAGAAATGATGCTCTTATTGAAGTCACACTGCCCAATTCCGAATTAATGACTCTTTGTACTTTTAAAGTGGCAAATACAACCTGAAGGGTTTGTTGACTGCTATTTGGAACAGTTTATGATTCGCTCCACCTTTTCTAAGGCCCAAGGTCAAGATGAAGAAAAGCAACCGCAAAGCAGGATGCCGCCACCACCATGCTTTGCTGTACAGGTAATGTTGTTTGGTGTTCTTTTGATGCTGAGCAGTGTTGTGTTTGCGCCAAACATACCTTTGAAAATGATGGCTGAAAGGATAAACTTTGCTTTCATTGGACCATAACAAAATATCCCCAACGCATGTGGGAACATTTGTGATGGGAGATGTTGACGTTAAGTAAACAAACTACTGTAAATTATTTAATAATTATAAACACTAATGTCAGGGAATAGAGCACACAGCTGTGATGGCATCCAAAAATGTCAAGGTTTTTCAATGTTTCGAAAGTCTAACTAAAACACACCTTATATGTAGTGGCAAGTGCATAACAACAAAAAGGATGCGTTGTGGACATGCTGTATTTTACTCTACAGGTGATTCCGCCACTGGCTGTTGTGATGTCGCCTATTTTGGCACGCTGGGGATAGCCCTTGACAAAACAAAATGACTGATTTCCAACCTGAGTGATGCCTATTCTGTTGCTATTTTCAATGTCTCTCCGTGGCTTGGAGCTTGTGTATGGATGCTTGTCTCATTTGAAGGCTGTCTCTGGATGCTGTTCATCTGGCTCCCTTTGTTGACTTTGTCCAGCCAAATCTCCTGGCGGATAGCATGCCAGATTCCGTATGAAACAATGGCTGCTCGCGTCCTTCTCCATGTTGCCAGGCCAATCAAAAGGCACCGGGAAACAAGCGCGACTGTGCAGCTGTCCTCCAAACAAAATGAAGCACTTCCGAGAGCCATTGAGAGGGGCTGGGTCACTGGGTGCGCCCTAAATGAGCCCCACTGTGCTTCCCAGCAAAACCTTCACTCACCCAAGCGTACCTACAAATCACTCATTTACCTTCAAAAGACACCCACCCAAACGTTCAAACCTGTTTAATCCTTCCTTCACCCTGGCTGGACAGTCTTCCAGTAATCCTGAAAGCAAACGACAGCACACATCACTCCAAGTGGCTGGAATAGCTTAAATATCTTTCTTCGACATGCCGCAACAGTCTGGCAGGGAGCTAAAAGTAGGTCTGCATTTTAATATGCACGACAGCCAATCATTAACATTCGATTATTTAAACCCACAATAGAGAATGAAGAGGCCCTGGTCCTGCATTTCCACCCGATCATGCTTGGTAACAGAAAAATAAATAATGAATCGTATCCTGGTTCACAATTGGGTTCTCCAACCCCGCTTCAGAAAATAAAACTGCCTCCCATCCCACCCAATGTGACGAACACAATACCTTGTTCTCAATAGGAGCAATTAGGAATGAAAAGCATCACATTTTCAACTCCTAATATGAAAGACAAACGTTTCAAGTGTCCCTGTTGTTGCACTTGAAAACTGTGGATTTGTTTGGGCGGGCGGGGTCTCTATTCGGGCTTGACTGCATCTTTGTATAGTCATGCGGAGGTCTTTAAATGCACAAGTTTACCTCAGCAGCTTCACAAGCCATGCCAGATAGAGATCACCCACTATTTACATCCTCGCACATACGGAGGCACACACACACATAGAGTCTGGAGAATACATCTCGTTGACCAGTCGATTATGTGATAGGGTGCTGTGACAAAGGCTGAGCATGTTGCAAACACGTTCGCTGTCAGCAGAGGGGCTGCATGGGGGCGGCCACAAAGCCTCATTAAAATACATACAGAGCCAGCGCTGCTCCGGTGGGTGGGAAAGATGCTCCATCAAGATGTCGTTATAACAAGGCTATCTCCACCCACTGGTATGTATCTCACTCATATTGTCCTCCCCCATGCCTGGACCGCACAATGGCTGGCTCCTTTTATAGCCAGTGTGGGCCATTCCCTCTATTCCTCTGTGAGGTCAGGGCCTAATCCTTAGGGAGTTTTCACATTGTGTTTTAGCCAACTGGGGTCAAACTGTTTCAAATGAGGTGGTTTAGTTAAACATCTATTAAGCAGGCCCAGTGTGTTGAGCTCTGCTTGATTTATGTGCAAAGCTGTTGTGCTCAGCTGTTGTGCTACTCCCGTGCTGTGTTAGGCTATAGGTTCTGTTGTATTACCGTAAAGAGAAGACACCATGGTATAAAAACTGAAAAAATAATACACCCTGACCCCACGTTCACCTCAACGCATGTGAACCTCCGTGAAGCCTCCAATGACTCGGATGGTCTGTGTGTTTCCGCCCTGCATATCTGTTATCTTCTTTACCACCGAGAGGCACTGTGCTGGGCAAAAGAGGGTGGGGGTACGGAATTAAAGACCCAAAGTTAAAAGTTGGAGCTGTGTTGAAGGCACTGCTGTGGAGGCACACTGCCCTGTTAGTGAGGCTGACATTCAAAGAGAATTGGGATGAGACCACAATCCCACAACCTCCCGCTGTGAGGAGACATTTCCAATGGTAACCCAGCGCTTTGATTCACATCTTGTGATCCGGGTTTGCGTTTGTGTTTCAGAAAATACACACACACACACACACACACACACACACACACACACACACACACACACTTAGACAGAGAACTACTGCCATTAGATATCATTAAAAGAACATTTTATGTTCAACCCCCATGCAGTCATTATCCCAAAATTGGACATTTCGGACACTTTGGACGATTTTGGACTGTTGGACAAATGGACACCACAGACAAAACAGTGAAAAATAACTCCACGAAGCTGAAATTTTGCATAGGATGTATATCTATGTCTTGGCCAATTCCCACTGAACATTTTGAGGGGTTGAAAGTGAAAAAAACTTAAAAGTGAAAAAAGGAAGGTTGCACATTGGAAGAGGGACATTTTTGGGACAAAATACCCTTCATGCAGGCGCTTAAAAATACTGCATGAGGGTTAAGAATGTATTTTTTTTCATCACTCTGAATGCCATGTTTGTATGCATTGCTCATCATGATAAAGGCAACACATTTCACTGATATAAATATTCAATATTCAGAGTCATACTTAAAAACAAAGTGTTAAAAATCAGACCAACAACTGAATAAAATGTGCTTGGCTCAGTTGTGTGTATGGCCTCCACGTGCCTTTTTGCACTCCTGATTTGGCATCCGGCCTTTTTTCTCATGTGATTCTTAAAAAAACAGGTTTGTGTTGTTAATTGCCTCCTTTCCAGCTGTTGTTTGTACCAATCGCCCAAAAGCAGGTGATTCACAATCATTATTGCATCCAAGTGGCCATTTTGAGATCCTGAAATGAGCTGTTGACTGTGTTTCCTCCTATCATATTTGTCAGGTGTTCGGAAGGATTCCGGACAAAACAACGATTCCACAAGCGGAAACAGAGATAAGAGGTTTTGAACAAAAAAAATTTTTTTTTTAAACTTAAGATTGACAAATTCCAATGAAGGACGCTGGTAAAGAACCAGGAAAAAAATTAGAACAAACCAAAAGCGCTTGGAAAAGGCAAGGAGCAAGAAAAACGTACATTGCTTGTCAACTCAATGGACAAGAGAATACAACACACAAAGAACATAACAAGAATACTTCGAGCACAAAATTACTATGAATTACTCGGCAAAGCCTGTGAGGAAAAAAATATCGAGAATGCCTAGATAATTGAAGCACTTCAGGACAGAGTCGTGAGCAAGGCTTAATAATCCGACAGCCAGTTGTTGCCGTGGCATGGCTTTTAAAAAAGAGAAGTAATAAGGCCAGATTCTGGACATGTGCAACTCTTGAGTGAACGTCTACTCTCCAGCTGGAGGCTGAAAAAAACAAAACAAGCAAGACAGGATAATGACAATATCCGTTTGTTCGTTTGTTTTTATGGCTAAATGCATATTTGTCATGCTTAGTTTGATTGCCACTTTAGGGTGCTGTTAATTCAACGATACAAACGTTATGGTAGTTGTCGGCTGCTTTCTCATGTTTTGGTTATGTTATTTCATTGCATGTGAAGGGTCCACTGAGAAGCAGTCTAAGTTTTAAGGCCATGCTGTTATTCTAGTACACATTCTTTTCAATTAATACTTCTGTGACAGCGCCAATCAGAATGGTGTTGTTCGATTTAGGCCTCTTTGGCACACATAGACAAGTGACTTGAACTTGATTGTTATATCGCTATGACCTTTCGACTTGCTATGGCCTTCCCTATCTATTTGCACCCTTACACACTTAACATATGAAACCGGTCAAGACCTTGGATTCACACATTGAAAGATATCAAAACATTGTTTCGATCAGGGGTTGACAATGTCACCACCAGATAGCCCCCAAGACCACATGAGTAGCCTGCTAGCTTGTTGTTGTTGTGATGTTGTGTTTTCCTTGGAATTTTGCAGAAGTGTTCATTTGAAAATGTGAACACTGGTAGAGATTTATAGAAATAAAGTGTTGCATATTGATATTCATCTGTTCCCTACTTGTCCATAGCCCTTCACAGTAATCACTAGTAGATCTAAAATACAAATTGGTTGTACATATAAAAATATAAAAACACGAACCATTTTGGATACATGAGATCTCCTTCTGCACCTTTCTGGTTAAAAGCTCCACTGGCTCCAGAGTCTAACTAACTGGTTAGTTGAAAGAACTCAAGATGAAAGAGCTGGCGCAGGTTCACTCTGAACTTATCAAACGGTCCTTCGAGCC
This sequence comes from Hippocampus abdominalis, assembly GCA_018466805.1. Classification (NCBI taxonomy): domain Eukaryota; kingdom Metazoa; phylum Chordata; class Actinopteri; order Syngnathiformes; family Syngnathidae; genus Hippocampus; species Hippocampus abdominalis. Next base: position 7,309,887 of record CM031705.1, on the reverse strand, counting down.
GGATGTTATTAGTTTGGCTCTTATTTTCTATAGGCAGAGTTTTAGATGCATCTCTTCTATTGGCTCTCATGAGATTGTGCATCCATTGAAGTGTCTCGTGAGTGCATGTATGTTATTTGGAATAACGAAACATGTAATGCTAGGGGGCCACTGAAGCTCCAAATTGATAAGACTACTTCATTTAAAGCTGCATCTTATTACTGCCAAAGAGGAAATCATTGAAATACTGTATAGCACTCTGATCACAAGATGACATAGTGCGATGTGACTGCAAGCAATAGGCAGTGATACAGGTTCATGAACAGAGTAAAGGCAACTCCTCTGCGCTAATTACTCAGGCACGATGAATTAATTTTTCCAAGCAAAGGTTATTGAATGGTAGCTTATTACTTCACAGTCCCCACACCAAATGCTTAAGATAATAACCAGTTAGTAATTGGTGCTTGTACCTTATATTGGTTATAATTGCTGCTATTATGGCACCAAATAATTGTTGGAATTAGCATCTTTCAGGGAGAAAAAAAAAAACAGGCTATGCATTAGTATGGAGTATTATGCAGAAAGGGGCCTTAATGTCGATGTACAGTACAACTCTTTGATTCATCATTAACTTGAGAGTCAGGGCATGGGGGATGCCTTTCATATCATGTTCCTGCACAAGCTAATGGAGCTACTAATGGAGCATATTCACATCTGCGTGCAGTCTTGTGTGTGTCTACTTCAATAACAGGTCAGGGATTTTTACGCATAATGTGCATATGTGTGCCTGAGCACGACTTGGAGTGCACACGCAAGAGGAGGCAGATCTCGATTCTATGCAGATCACGCTTCTCATGCAGCTCCTCCTTTGTGTCGGCCCTTCCGTCAGCTGTTGACTTCCTAAGTGTCTCAGACAGCCGTCTTTCTGTCTGTGCCTCTGTCCACTGCCTTGTCCCGCTCACATTTCTGAAGTCCACTGACTGCTAATGGCCATGTTCAGACAAAGAGCCCACTCTGTGGCCACTTTGCAGGACCCGGCCGGGGGCCAGGGGCAACCAGGACGGGCTCCCTCCGGGGGGGGGGGGGGGGGGGGGTGAGCACGCAGGGGAGGGCCGTGAAGCTAGGAGGAACACCCGGTACTGCCTGCCTCTCTATACTCATGTCACGCTTTTGTGGCTGCCACTTCTGTGTGCTTGTTTGAACTGTCCTTCCCAATTAGCACTAATACGTCACTTTGTAAGGATGAATGAGCATTGGCTGTCTGTCCAAACATATGCGCGCAAACAGCTTTGTTCACAAAAACACACTTGTGGTGTCAATTCCTAAAAGCAAAATCTCAAAATGGATCTTGGCAAACAAGAGGCGAATGGATAGGTTTAGCATACAGTGGGTTTGTATGACAGCTAGGACTAACAAAATGTTGCGTGTGGAGTTAATATAGTTTCAAATGACTGAGATAGTTTCAGCCTGAAACAAATTAATTGACTTTATAATGTGCCAGGTTATATATTTTTTACTTATCGACGGCTCGTTAACCTTAATGCTTTTAGCCACATGCTTTTTATGTTAGCATCTGCTTTGTAAAAGTATTTTGTGCATGCAATGGATGTTATTTTAATTGCAATGTTGCACCGTGGAGGTAGATGCTTAGCCATTGCCACCACTGGTAACGCTCTGTGGTGGCATCACAAAATCTGCCAAAGGAGGGGAAAAAAAAAAAACCCCACTGACCTGACATATCATGATATTAGGTGAAGTTTTGTGTAAAAGCACAAATTTTTTGGTGTTTTTTTCTCAGATAATTTGTCTGAAAATCCAAAATGTGCTTCAGAGGTTAATTATTATTTTTTTCACCCTTGAAGCAAATGTTTAAATGTGACTGAAAACATTGCTTTTACAGTTAATGAAGCTTTCATGATGACAACAGCGTGACCGAAAAATTGATTATTTCGACATGCGTCGTTTATTTTGAGAAAAATACGATCGTTCACCATCCCACCTTGAAAAACGTTGCTGTCCCCTTGTCCTAACACATTGCAATATGTTTTAGAACTGTCGCTGTACTACTTGACAACATGGATTTGGGTGTGACAAACAAACAAACAAAAAAATCTGTTGTTCGAGAACTGTTTTCCATTGGATAGTTTGTCCAGATGCTACATGTCTAACTATGGCAAACAAAAAAACACCAAAAAAAACAGGAAAACAGATGTTAACGTTTGCTACTGCACATTTAGAAAAATTTGTACCTTTTGGATGATTCTTTTTTTCTGCTAACGGGGTCCAATAATTAGACTTATGTTTGGATTGCACAAAATTTTCTCCTACTCTATTTCTGCCTGTGACAATGTATTAGAGATTGTAATAATAAAATAAATACACTTTAGAGAAAATAATTTATTTTCAGGGGCAAAGAACTCAGGAAAATTCTGTGATGTTTTCCCAAAGTACAGACTGGAGGACTTAGTCAAGCATGGCTGTGCTTGACTGTTTATTGTTGCCGCTTGTGTATTGTCATGCAGAATGCATTAAAGGCAGATTTCACCCTTATTTTAAAATGTGCTGCGGAAGATTAGAGTACTTGCCAAACGCTGTGGAAACACTTAATTGATTTCCTTTGGACTGTTTACCTCTACTGTAGCCCTCCAAGAGCCAAGCACGCACTCATGCACACACAAACACACGCATATAGTAAAATCCTGGACCCACTGACGCCAACGCAGGCCTGCCAAGAGCCTCATTAGTATTCACAGCGGTGGCATTTGCCAGCCAGAGCGTTGCCGTGGTGATGCGGCCCACACAAGTGATGATAAATGGTGCTGTCAGCTTCTCTGCTTTCCACAGAGCATAGCCGGGAGTTGAGGAGATGCTGGCCTGGACCCAACATCGTTGGCCGCGACTTTAACAAGGCCTCGTCCCAATGACGGGCAACTGGTGCATGACAACATGAGCTCTGGGCTGCTCGAACACTTTAGGTGCTGGGGAGTGTACACGTGTGTGTGTGTGTGTGTGTGTGTGTGTGTGTGTGTGTGTGTGTGTGTGTGTGTGTGTGTGTGTGTGTGTGTGTGTAAGGGGAGGGTGAGGAAGAAAAGGCATTCTGGGCTAGTCTGTGCTTCAACTTGTTATTCTTAACTAATGAAAGGGCATCAGCATCAGTGTTTTCCAAAAATGTTAATCCATCCATTTTCAACACCGCTTATCCTGAACAGGGTGGCGGGGAGTTGCCGGAGCCTATCCCAGCTGACTTTGAGAGGAAGGCAGACTACAACTCCTGAACTGGTCGCTAGTCAGTCGCAGGGCACATATAGAGACAAACAACCATTCACACCCACATCCACACCGTCACTGAGTGGGAACCTATCTGCCCGCACACAAGTCAGACGAGGGGACCACTACACCAACGGAGACCAAATGTTAATCAAAAGAGAATAGGTTTTTACACTTTAGATTTTTCAAAGTAGGCACCTTTGCCCACATAACAGCTCTGCACATCTTTGTATTTTCTCAGCATTAAGATGTAGCGATGCTTTACAAACTAGAATTACTTTTAGTTGACAGCTGTGCGTTATCACGTGTTAACTGCTTGAATTTCTTGACCTCCTCATCATGTGTTCGTGAGCATTTGACTTAGAAAGTGTTTCTAAACCTTTTGGACTGGGACTGGACTTTATATAAAACTATAGAGTGCTGTTAGAAAGTTACTATTAAAACACAAGTGTGATTATAATGTGTTTTATCCATGTTCAAATTGCATTCAAGTATTTCAAGGAGTGCGCTACACAACATTCACTCTTAATTTGCCCTCGGTGAGAATGCAAGTGCGAATTTGTCAATATATTCGTTGTGATTGGACTCACCTGAGGTAGGCTCCACCTATAATCAGTCACCGCAGAAAGATGATATCAATATGGTGATGGTCCACACATTGTGTTGCACTGATGACAATTTCCCTTTGAAACCACTGGGTGTTGCATAGTTTTTGTAAAAGATGGTTTGGGTGCAAATTAAAGTAAACATCTATTCATCCACCCATTCCTTTTTCTAATCCGCTTATCCTGACGAGGGTCGCGGGCATGATGGAGACTATCCCAGCTGTTACACCCTGAATTGGTAGCCCACCAATCGCAGGGCACACATAGACGAAAAACCATCCACGCTCACACTCACACCTTGGGACAATTGATAATGTTCTGTTAAAATGGCATGCATGTTTTTGAAATGTGCGTGGAAACCGGAATACCCAGAGAAAACCCATGCAGGCACGGGGAGAACACTTCACTAAACCTGAACCTCTGCACGTCAACATGCAAAGCAGTCATCACTGGGCCGCCTCTAAAGTAAACATTCATATAAAAATAAATAAATACATAAAACTGCATTATCAGTTAACTCAATCAATACCAGCCAATTCTGGACCAAGTCTGAAAAGACGTTTAAAAACGTCTTTGGGAGTGAATGAGTTAAGTAACTGCCCTTTGCTGTGTTACCACTTATTACAAAATCTTTTGGGGAAATATAATTTATTTCGTAATTTTTCACATGCTTGCTGTGTGTTGTAAGTGGTATTGAGATTGTGGGCTTTTTCTTTTTGGATGTATTCATAATATGATTTTCAGTGCTGAAACTTTTCCGCAAACTTAGCCAGTAAGAGCAACTGACATGCTGTTAATATGCATTGACCCGATTAAAGATGGAATGCACGTCTGGTGCGATTCATTGTGCATTATAGCAAGTTCAAATTCCACGACACTAAATGGTGGACTGCTCGGCCTAAGAAAAAAGACATTCAGGTCTGCCATACCTCGTACGAAAGGATCCCAGCTTTCCATTGCAATACTGTAAAGCGATAATTCATGTCTATTCTTTGATCCATACAAGCAAAGACATTTGACAAATAGAATCCCACTGAAAGGTGAGCACACCGCTTCTAAGGCAGCTCATTCCTAATTCATATCCGAAACATATTATACATCTTAGAAGATCAAATTTTTCGATGAAAACGGGTTGAGTTGTTTGTGTCATCTTGCTAATCAACGCACAAAAGAAAAGTAAAGTGACCTTTTAGGCAGATGAATGCAATCCTACAACAATTTCTCGCTCGTTTTTTTTCTTCTATTCATCAGTATCTTCAATTCCAAACACAACCGTGCTAAAATTACAGTAATTCTTTCGCAGACCGCAAGCACAACCCTCCTTTGTCGAACTTGGGGTGGTGAACAAGCCCCACCCCCTCCAAAAGGTGGCCTGACCCATCCAAAATCAAGCCTGATTACCCATCTCTAGGACACTAAGAAGCACCTTACTTCAAAAGGAGTAGAGACAATCACGGCTGGGGTGGGGCGCTCGGAACCCTCAGCCCTGTGCTGTGGCGCTATACAGGCCAGACTGAACGCTCTCAGCTAGGGGGGTAGGTGGTGTGGGGGGTATGGGGGGTCGAGGCTATTAAAAGATAAATGTATTTCCCTCTTCCATTATTCATGACGCGGTGAGGTGGGAAGGGAAACAGGGAGCCAGAGGCTTAGCACAGCGGTGGATCCCCTCTCGGCCTCGTCAGGGCCAAGGCCCCCACGGCCCCCTTTGCTCCCACAGGCAGGAGAGGGTGAAGCTGTATTGGGGATCAGAGGGGGGAGACTGCAGCAGCTGTGGTGAGCGAGAGGGGCAATAGAAAGATAACTCAGCAGCATGCCTAGCCCACACATGCATTAAATGTCGTAATAATGAATACATTTGGAACAACTGAATCGAACGCAAAGGTTTTGACAATGCAGTACGTGAGCAATGATAGAATTAAAATAACTAGGTTTTAATAGTTAAGATGAGAAACAGCATTTTCCGAAACATATATTATTGATTGCAATAATAGTATTCCAGCTCCCGTTTAATTTGTGTATACAATTGCTCAAATGTTTTGGCTGTGTCCTCAACTTGGAAGGAGCATCGGATCCGCCGTGCTCAATAACCTCTCGGATGCTGATTAAGTAAAGGGTTTGAGCAAATATTTTGGAGATATTTTGCACTTGTATGCTGAAGTGATCTTTTGTCCCTAATCTGCACGCCAAGAAGATTAGGATGACCCCTGTGTCACACATTTGGAGATGAGACAAGTTGAAAAAACACTCAGGAGAGAACAACTGTCAAGCCATCCAGACGGCTGAGCTATTTACATATGGCTCTATATATTTATACTGACAAATAACCAAATGGCAAATTGACTGATTCGCTTGGATAATTTCATTTTGTCAAATGGCAGGCCCTCTTATAATTATTGTAGGGGAGGGAAAACAATGCTGCGACTATTTTCCTAAATTTGTTCATAAATCTAGCGATATTTCATGTCATCCTGCCGCATCACAAACACTAACACCACTATTGAGCGTACTGCAGGACAAATCAAGATTTCAATGTGATACAGACTCATTTGATCTACTTTGTGTGCGTTGTTCATGAGAGTCTTTTAAAATGCATTCTGTCAGCTCGAATTGGTGCATGTTTAAAAATAAATGGCCACACAAGAGAGTGGAGGGTGGTCTGAGCACATCAGTACTCATGACTCCATGCTGTTTGCACACAAGAGGGCACAGGGGTGGGAAAGAAGAATATGGGATTCGGGGGGGTAGGGGTGGGGGTGGGGCCAGGGGGGGTGGGGGGGGGGGGTGAAATGGCATGTATGCACACTTAGACAGATGAGTGTGTTGCATCTGTCTGTGTGTACCTATTTACGGAGATCGCTATTCTTGCTTCGCTTCTGTGCACATTCTGGCTTGAATTGGACGACAAGAAACAAAGGGCTTCATATTTGCGCTTGCATGTCAAGGATTACTTGTTCCATTGAATGCGTTCCTCCATTATCTGCTTATCACTCTCTGTGCTCTTTAATCTCTTTCTTGTCTCTGCTCAATGGCTTCCTCTCACTGTCTCCCAATCACAATCGTAGCCTTTCTCCCTTCTATTTTTTTAACACTTACGAAACTGAAAAGGCTTGGCCTGTTCTGGGCCACCTGGAAGCACCAGTGAAGCTTTCTCCCAGGCCTGGCTCCCTGCCACTAGCCAGCTGTAGCATTGTGAGCGGCCCGTCTCGGGTAATTCCATGCATTGCAATTGTTGCCGGGCACTGTTTACAGCCGCCTCCTCCTCCGCCTGGGTAGCCTCGCCGATTGTCCCGAGGCCTCCCTTGTTTAATGCTGTTTTGCAAGTTATTAAGCCCTGGAAGTCCATTAATCACAGTTCACGGACTGTGTAAGCCCACACAAGGCAGGCAGTGGTGGGGGATGGGGAGGCACACTCGCTCACCTCAATGGGCTTAGACGGTGGTCCATTCAGATCCCTAACGAGATCATTACCACTAACTAAATACAAACCTGACCCCACGACCCGCTGGGAAATTACGTAGGAGCTCCCTGGTACACGACATTAATACATCCATCCTAACCCCACCCTTTTTCCTGTGCGTGTAAACGCCCCCTTCCCCACCACCACCACCCCCACACCCCTGCAAAGTCTCCAAAGCAAAGTAACCTCATCCCCCCCCCCCCCCCCCCAAAATCCCCTTGCCCCCTCCCCCTGTCCATTCTCACTTTCTTGCCAATGGACAGAAAACTAAACCTGTCATCAAAAGGGGGCTAATCACTGCTGTGATTGTGGTAAACCAAGCCTGACAGACATTTCACTGAGGCCTCAATGGCCAGCCCCCATCCCACCCATCTCTCTTTTTTCTCTCACTCCCTCTTTTTACCAGGTCTCTGTCCAATGAGCCTCTGTCCCGAGGCTTTTCAGATTACTTGACACACTGTGTCCATTTTGGGGAGGGAGACCACCTGGTTAGCTCATTTTAATACAAAACCAGTTGAAAGTCCTCTCCCTTTTTCCGTACGCCTCAAATTCCACCTCTCAAGCCAAGCTACCACCATGAATTCTGTCTAATCCAGTGACCCACACAGAATACTCCTGGTTTAACACTTCTCGGAAGAGGCTGGATTTGGACGGATTACATGCCTCCAGTTCTGCTTGGTGCCACCTATGGCTCAAAGTGGATGGGAGAAGCAACGGTGACAGTGAAACATGGAGTCGTTTTTTTTTTCTTTTTCATTTTTTAGAAACATTACAAGGACCCCATTCTTCAGTCTGAGTATTTTACATGGTGGGCATGGGGGAGATATCACATCAGGGTTAATGCGTGCGGCATTGTGGGGTGGGCCAGACAAGACGGGTGATGTCGAGGGAGTGAGGAATGTGGGGGAGATGAGAAGTTGTTTGGGGGCACTGGGGGGGTTGCGGTGACTTTCACTTTAGCCTTTCAGCTTATGTTAAAATGTTGTCACTTTCACCATCTCAAGTGTTGCCACTTCAGATGCTGGAGCTTAGCATTCGCAGCGGGCTGGAGGGGGCCAAGAAGGAGGAAGTCTGGGAAGATTTCCATTTTAACAAGCGCAACTTTGTCACACTGTCACCTGATTACAACGGCCCCTCCTATTCAGCACTCCCCAACTTCCTGTTTCCTCTTTACTCCTTTCATGCCTCCTCTTCATCAGCCTCTCTTCATCTTTCTCAAGACCTCTACAGAATGGTGTTTCCGTTTGAAATCATGCTTCCAGTATGATCATTTGTTTTTCAAAAGCGTTTTTTAAAAATTGTTTCAGTGCCTTTTTTATGTATCTTTCATTGCATATGTGCATATTTTAAATCAGGTGTTATTCCCACCACTTTAATCCATGATAAAATCCCAATTGGGGATGGAATGAAAATGCACAGGCAGCAATGGTTGAATTATATAAATAAATCTTACTTCAGCTTGATGATGTCCTCCTCTGAAATATTATCACTCACTGACTAACTGAGCTCGCTAGCAATATTTAATAGACTCTTAATGAGTTCTGGACTTTATCTCTTCAGTTTAGATGTGGAGATTAGGAAAGGGCTCAGCAGCTAGAATAGATGAGCGTCTCTGCATTCAAATGCACATAAAAGCAGGGATTTAAAAAAATTATCCACTCAAGGAAACAAAAGTATACACAAACAGACAGAATGCAACAACACAGGATAGTGTTAAGAGTGTCAGCCCTGCGCTGCAATGATAATTCCTCACCGCTGTCAATTGGAAGCTCATGATGATGATCTCTGGCATGGCAAGTGATTTTAACCTGCCTGTGGGACGCCCACGCGCCGAGTCACAGATCAGCAGTCCCATATAAACAAAAACATTAGTAGAGTGTTCCACATTTAAGAGCAAACTAATTGCAGTCATTTCAATCTGAAGTACTTTTTTTTTTGCTGCAATTTGCTCGGATCAGCGTAACGCCAATCCCTCATGTAAACAAACTCTCATGCGGTGCAAAGACAAAAAAAGTCTCATCATAAAATCGACGGCTTCACGTTCCAAACTCGCTGAGTGCACCTAACGGGAAATAGCCTCATACATGCTGCACTGTTCAGTCCGAGTGTCGTCTTTATCTGCAGTTTGGAGAAATGGAGAGCGGGCAAAACATACACTACATTATTATTTTACTGAACAGTGAAAACTGAAACATTGAATGCGCCCGAGATTGGATAATTCAGAATTTAAACCAAACTTCATCAACTAACTGTAACTCTGCTTTTTGTGGCTTTTTTTTTCTGCATTCATGTTTAGTTGTTCGGTTTTTATCTCCAAACTGTTCTCATGAGTCCTATTCCTTGTGTCAACCAATCAGCTCTCTCCGGCCACTTGTGTCTTGTCAAAGTGTGCCTCCATGTCTCTTCAGTCTGCCTGTATGAGGTTGCCTGGTTTCTTGTAGTCCACCTCGGCTCATTATTGTTGTCAAACTTCCATGTCACCTCACATCATGTCACCTCACATCATGTCACGTGGCTCTTGCCCTGTCGTGGTGAATTTCCCGTGTTTACTTTGATTCTTGTTTTGTTTTTTTGGTGGGGGGGATTAATTCATGTGTTTATTTGCCATATTGTTAAAAAATTAAATAAAAAGATTGTGCCCGCACTCCTACTTTGCACTTGGATCTTCCACTTTTCTGTATGTAAAAAAGGGCGTTCATAATTTGAGGTTCCACTGTATTTTTGTCATGGGCAAAAAATTTTGAAATTTGTACAAACTATGGATTCATCAGTATCAGGGAACAGATTGTATTCAATTTGTACTTCTTAATCTGTTATAAGAAAAAGATTAAATGTGATGTCACTGGGAAAAATTGCACTTACAATTAACCATTTCTACTCAACACCCTCTTTATTCATCACCGTCATAATTGCTCTCCTCGGCGCAAAGGCGCTACATCCGCGGCAACAAATAAAGCTGAGTGTCACCACAGCCGTCTAGGTGAGTGTGTTTCTCCGGTGGCGGAGGAAATGAAGCAAAAATGATGGAGTGTTTGTTTTCTGACATTTTGTCTCTCTGCAGCCTCATCAGGGCTGAGCCTCGACAACGTCAAGTGTTAATTTAGGGCTCCTGCCGAGCGTGAGGCTGTCAGGGACGATGCTTGGAGGAGGGAGGTGAGCTCTTGCAGAAAATGACCCTTCTGCTCTGATTGTCTTCTTCCTTGCAGACTGGCGCACTAAGGGGAAAAACAAAGGCACAAGCAGAGAGAGCGAGAGGCGGCTGACTGCTAATGCATCTCGTAGCAATTAGAGAAGCTTACCTGACGGCATGAGCACTGCACGTACACACACATACACGCACACACACACACACACACACACACACACACACACACACACACACACACACACACACACACGAAAGGGACACTCAGTCATGTACAGCACTTCTTGTGAAAGGAAAACATAAAAAACACACACATTCTGCTTGCTCACTAAACATTTACAGTAAACACTAGCTTTTGTCGGTTTTGACAAGAACAATGAGGGGGGGGAAACAACTCCTTTTACACTTTGAATCCTTTGAATGTATTTAATTAAAGAGAAGAGAAGATCGGAAAACCTTTAGTTGTCTCACAATGGAGACATTCGCAATTTAAAGCAGCAACATTGTAAGTAAGTACAAGCAAGTATTTGCATGCACAAAATAAATTAAAAAATGAACTGTACACAGTACAGAATGCAATATAAAATATAAGACATAAGCATCATGGATGCCAAATAAGGTGGCCGTGGTATTTAAAATGGGTGAGCGAGTCCAAGTTTTCAGATGCGTCTATTCAGTAGCCTGACAGCAGTCGGCAGGAACGAGCGGCGGTACGTCTCCTTCTTGCAACGAGGGTGTATCAGTCTCTGGCTGAAGGAGCTGCCCAGTGCTGTCAGGGTGGCCTGGAGGGCGGGGGAGGGTCTGTCCATCATAGTTTTTAACTTGGCTCTCATCTTCCTGTTGCCCACTTCCTCCAGAGTGTCAAGGGTGCAACCCAGGACAGAGCTGACCAGTCGGTCCAGTCTCTCTCTGTCCGGGGCTGAGATGCTGCCTGACCAGAACACCCAGGTACTTGGAGGCGGTCACCCTCTCTATGTCCGTACCCTGGATGTTCATCGGTGCAGGTGAGGACTGTTTCCTGCAGAAATACACAACCAACTCCTTAATTTTCCCGGGGTTGATCTGGAGGTGATTCTGCAGGCGCCAAGTAGGCTCCAGCACGCCCCGCGACCCTTATGAGGATAAGCGGATCAGAAAATGGATGATTGATCGGTGATTGGCCCCAAAATCCTGATCGTGTAATACATCACTGTCCATCCATCCATTTTTCGATCCGCTTTATCCTCCCAAGGGTAGCGGGGGGTGCTGGAGCCTATCCCAGCCGTCTTCGGGCAGTAGGCGGGGGACACCCTGAACCGGTTGCCAGCCAATCGCAGGGCACACAGAGACCACCGAGCCGCCCATTACCTCACTGACAAACAATAAAACTTGGAGGAACTTGGCTCAGCAGATCTACTCAGGCAACTACATTAATTACAACATCATCCGGACAAAAGAATCATTACACCTGGAGGGTCTTATTACACCCCTTATACCGTATAGTTGTAACATCTTCCACTTGTCAGGAAAGCCGACACTGTTTCTAAGAAGTGTGTTATGAAAATGTTTGGTTCATCAAGTTCTACCACACAACCTCATTCAAGCGTGTTTTATGTACAGGCCTTGAATAGAAAAGCTTGACAAAACTGTGCCCTAGAACTCACAAGGTTACAAGCCTGTCTTAAAAAACGCCTGCCTCTTTACTAAATTTTGAAACAATACTCAACAATGTAGTAAATAGTATCGCTACAAGCAAGCCATGTTTTCATATTTGTCATAGAAGTTTACATTCCAAAAGAGTCCAAAACATCAAATACCTTGTCATGAAGAGCATTTAAAGGCTTGTGATATTGGAAGTTAAGGATAACTCTGTAATTACCTTGATGTGAAAAAAATGTGTCATTAATTTGCTTGGAAATTCTTTTTTTCATGTCGTTTGTTTTTTTTCTCCACTCCACCATACCTCAATTCCATCACTTCAGTGCTTCTGTCTAGGTTATGCAAATCCAAGATTCTCAGAATGAACCCATTTCAATGCCTCTCTTCTGTTGCTATCAAGGCTACCTTTTTACTTGCTTCTTCTATTATGAGATTTTGTTACTCGCTTTTTATTTTAGGCCAATGCACATTGTTTTCATGCCTGTCAAATGTGCAAAAAAAAGAAGCGGGGTCAACTCTCTGTTTTGTGTGCTCAACTGAGGAAAATAATTATGGGATGTTTCACATCGTGCAAACAGACAAAGGAAAAGTATGACATTTCGTTTGCACATCATCATTTAGTAAATAACCACTATTTAAAATTGTGTCTTTATGAAAGCGTTCATGCTGACTAGACAGAAAATCTGAAACTGTTCAAATACACAAGTCAATAGATGGTGACGTCAATTTGTACAGAAACAGCCCACATACACACACACCCACAATAGATACAAACGTGCGCCAACTGCTCTTCTTTCATTTATTTGCATACCTTTTTGGATGTACAGTATGTGGGCTTCAAATGCTTCACTTGTTTACTGTATGTCCTCCATTCTTTTAACTGACTCATTTCATTCATTACACAGAATTAATAATCATGTTCAAAGATTTCTTCGTTTGGTTTACTTGGCAGCTGCATGGACGTTCTGAGCAGGGTGTGATTGACATCCAGCCTCAGGCCTGAGCGTGGCTAAGGCCAGCGAGTGTCGAGACATCCAGACGTAGCACTACTACTATCCTCAGGAATAAGTCCATGCAGCCAGGGGCTCAGCAGGATGCTAATAGACTAGCTCAAAGGAGCCCCCCCACCGAAGCTTGATGTATTGTGTCAATGTCTTGTCTACATTATGGACCACATGCCACAATTTCACAGTACAGCAGGGTGACTGGCCCCCAGCCCTGGCCCTGATTGGCCAGTGATGGATGGTGTTGACAGTTACACGCTGAGTACCAAGTGGAGCAACACAAAGGTCAAGGTTGAAGCTGCCAGTGTGGTCTGGTTAAGAATGCAAGGTCTCCATGGCAGGAAAATGCTGATTGTAATACCCACTAATTATGCAGGGTGACCACAAAGCCTTTAGTCACTTGAAGCCTTGCTTTGTTAACAGTCATTGTTGAACATATTCAACCTTCCCTATACCGAATTACACAAGGAAAACCTGATCATTTAATAAAGTTTTTAAAAAACCCTGAAAAAGCAGAAGCCGGTTGACCCCCCGTCCATTCAGGCCCCCAATCTCTTCAGACGAGAGAAAGTTGTGCTTTAAATGATTTGCTTCAAAATTGTCAATGATTTTGTAATCTTCTAGCTTTGACCTGAAGCATTACAAGCATCCACGACTTTGGGGCACGGCTTAGCCCCCAAGGATCACATAAGTAGCCAGTGCGCCTGTTCTAAAAATTGCTCACTATTGTTGGGCTTTCTCAAGGATGTTGAGGTGATCATTCGAAAATTAAAACACATGCAGAGATTTTTAAAAGAAAAAAATACAGTATCACATTTTGACATCGATTTATTTCTTAGCTTGTTAAATCATTGTTGGTCATTATTGTGAGAAAGAATGCCGTCATTTTGTGACTGCTCTATAGCAAGCCGTTATTATTTTTCTCGAAAGCTAAATAAATAAAAGAACAGTACTCATACATAAGATACTCTCAATGTGTGATAAGTATCTATAATTAAGAGCTTTGTCCATCCATCCATTTTCTCATCCGCTTTATCCTCACAAGGTCGCGGAGCGTCCTGGAGCCTATCCCAGCTGTCTTCACAGTACCTCTGCACTATGGGGTCGACGCGATAACCACTCAACCACTGGGCCATCCTCAGAGCTTTGTAATTCTTTCATTATTATCCTTTTTTTTTTTTTTGTCAAAACAAATTATTTTGCTTCATTTGCACTGATGAATATTACAGGTGCTAATTTCCTATTTGATACAATAGCTTCCTAGCAGTTATATGTAAAGAGAGACTGGCCTGCTTGATGCTCTGGACAGACTCAAAAGTCGAAACAAATGCTGCTAAATGTTCACAGTAAAGTTTAAAGACATTCCAGACAAGGCCTACTCTGTGTTAGGAAAGACTATCACCGTGGGGGTCTCACAAAAGAATTAACTGTGTCGCATCCATCTGAGAAAGGGTGATACCCGTGAAGTGGTGTTACCATGGACACCAGTACAAACATTTCGAAATGTCTTGATTTTTCCTTTAGTAAACAGCCGCCCCCACCACTTAAGAAACTGATGAAATCAACCATTTTTGGCATAATTATGCGAAATAGGTCATTTAAATGATCATCTTCATAAGAAATAAGTTCCAAATCCAATTCACCATGGCCACTTAAATAAAATTGCGATGTTTTGTAGAGACGTGTGGAGAAAGTTATCTTCTTTTACCCTAATTTCAAGATGCTTTTTTGACCGGATTTTCAAAAGGCACTCTAACACAAACACGTTCTCCAGATAGGCCCAGACATTTTCACCCCGCCCCCACCCAAAAAAGCTCCTTTTCCCCCGAACCCTTCTTCCGATTTTCAAAATTTTTGGTGTGTTGTACTCAGCGTCAAGTAGCCTTTCCATCAGACTTTGCATTTTAACACATTATCATTTTTGGTGAAATCTTGTTGCGTTGCTATAGTAACATTCTGTGGCCTCACAGTCTTTGCTCACTGATATTTTTTCCTTCCTCATTCCTGAGTTTACAGTGGACAGCAATCGGTTCAGTGTTACATGAACTCGGGGTGCCATACCACAGTACTTTGTAAATCTCGACGCAAGAATAGAAGACTTTATTTACAATTGTATATTGTTCTCGTCTTTCATTTTGCGGCTCTTGCTGCAGCTCTTGCTTGATTTTTATTTTGGTTGGGCAAATTCTGCAGCTACCACTGGACTGTTCGAGAAAACTAATCATGAAATAATGAATTCATAATTCACCTCCTACCTATTCCACGTGGATGGTTTTTTTTTTATGTGCACTTTAATAAAACATTGGTTCCTACTGCAGAATCCTGCGGTGTGAACAACTTGACGATGAGACATTTCTCATGTCATTTTCCTCCAGTACTTCAGTGTGATTTCTTTTTTTTTTCCATCCGCGCTCTATTTTTTTTTTCCTCCAGCGTCTGCAGTATGTGGCAGTCTGAATTGTGTGTTATTACCCAGCAGGAGACAATATCATTACCACATATTTGCTGTCAAGGGTCTGCAAAGAATGGTGCTGTCTTGGGCCTCAGTGATCTAACAGCCTCACACAGGGCTCCAGAATTACCCACTCCTGGCTGGGGGAAGTCAAACACTACCAGTTAGAGAGTGGAGTGAACAAAACAGAGGTAGCCTCTCTCCCCTCTTCGGTCTGTCTCCCTCTCTCAGCAATGTAAAAGTAGACACACCTACTCTGCGCAAAACGGTGGATGTTACTCTCTCGCGGCTTGATAGAAATATATGTTTGCTTCAAGTGTTCAACAATATGAGGCTGCGAGGTAGATGCAAGTGGGCTGTGTATATGACAGGCTTTTTTTTTTTTTTTTAAAGAGGGCAGTTGTGTTCCCTGCAGGTGTCTCATTAATATTGAAAGCACTGCTCATAATTACCAATCCTTGTATATCAAGTTTTTGCTTGATGAGTTTGCCGCTGGTACTAGCAATAATGTTTGTACAAAACACTTCAAGGGGGTTCAGAATGAAGCTTGCAGATCACCTCGGGAGAAAATGACTTCAGAATGGACAAACCCTTTCATGAAGACTACTATTCAGACTTTGTGACAATATCTTTCTCATGAGACAAATGGAATTGCTATCATTTCCGTTGACAGCGTACAACAAACAGACGAGCAGTTTATGCATACTGAGTGACACAGCCATCTATTTTCTTTCCGGGAAA
Source organism: Hippocampus abdominalis (assembly GCA_018466805.1). NCBI lineage: Eukaryota > Metazoa > Chordata > Actinopteri > Syngnathiformes > Syngnathidae > Hippocampus > Hippocampus abdominalis. The sequence goes on along the minus strand of CM031705.1, from coordinate 7,293,599 downwards.
ACAGGCAATACACACTCTTGCAATTGAACCACAAATGAGGAGTGAAAAACTGCCTCTCTATCCGCGAGAAATATATGATTGCGCTTGCATATCTCATCACACTTAAAGAAGCAGCCAACCAATGCGCTGCGACGTAAACAAAGTTGGAGCCATATATGAGGCTATCATTTAAAAATCCAAGCGAATCAAGCTGGGAAGCAATCAGGGGGCAAGAAGTTTAGAAGAGCTTTTACTTCTATCTGCTGTATTAAAAGTTGATCCTTATTTAATGTAAGATGTGGCAGGCAATGACTTCTGGATACGCCTCGGTGGTGAAACAAGGCAAGGGCCCTTGATTTGTTGCAACAGGGGCCGGCCCATCAGAGAGAGAATCATTCATATTCGTGAAGCATACTACAATGTAAAATATATATATATATATACAGTCAAACCTCGGTTTTCGTACTTAATCCGTTCCAGAAGACTGTTCGAAAACCGAATTGTTCGAAAACCGAAACCATGTTTCCAATTGGAATCAATGTAAAAAAAAAAAATCCGTTCCAAGTCAAGAAAACAACTTTTTTAAACCACTTTTTTTTTCCAATTTCACACCATAAACTGTACAAATGTAATAGGAGAGCAGCTCTCTCTCTCTATCTGTCGTGAGGCGTGTGCCTATCCCAGCTGTCATCAGGCAGTAGGCGGGGCATTTCGGCATCCCGAACTCCTTCGCCAACACAGACACACGCTCACCTGACTCATATTTTGCGATCAAATCTTTCTTAAATTCTATAGTTTTGCGCACTATTTTCCTCTTTTCTTCACCACGTTTACCACTTTCACTTGCTTTCTTTGGTGCCATGATTAAGGGTTGATACACGATGCAAAAATAACAGTCCGATATTACCTAGTTCTCACCAAACACGTCTGCTTTTTAAAAAAAAAATCTTTATTGAACAATACAAACTCGGCTGCTCACAATGGACGCTACACGAGGAAGCTGTTTCTGTATGAATATTGCATAATAATTAGAAACCGGACACCAGAGTGTTGATTATGTGCTGCTGCATTGAAAACTATCGGCCGTAAACATACGCACGCACTTCCCCCGTGCTGCTGTGGCAAACCATTCTGAAAAGAGGGGGGTTTCACCCCCCCTAACAGAAGCGTCTCACCAAACACGTCTGCTTTTTTTATTGAACAATACAAACTCGTCTGCTCACAATGGACGCTACAGGACACCAGAGTGTTGATTATGTGCCGCTGTATTGAAAACTGCTGGCCGTAAACAAACGCACGCACTTCCCCCGTGCTGCTGGGGCAAACCATTCTGAAAAGAGGGGGGTTTCACTCCCCTTAACAGAAGCGTCTCACCAAACACGTCTGCTTTTTTTAAATTGAACAATACAAACTCGTCTGCTCACAATGGACGCTACACGAGGAAGCGTTTCACCAAACACGTCTGCTTTTTAAAAAAAATCTTTATTGAGCAATACAAAAACGTCTGCTCACAATGGACGCCACACAGGAAGCGAAGCTGAGAGGAGTGAAGTGACGCACTCAAGGGTGCTCAGTTAGTTCGAGAACCGAAATTTGTTCGGCATCCGAGGCATAAAAAAATTGAAATTTTTGGTCGAAAACCGAACTTGTCGAGAATCGAGACGTTCAAAAACCGAGGTTTGACTGTATATTATTTTCTTATATATATATATATATATATATATATATATATATATATATATAAGAAAAAATCTAAGATAAAAGGGCCAATTTCTCTCAAACATTGTTGATTGTTCTGTCTAAATCTGTTACGGAGCTCTCCTTTGCCAAGAAAATCCATCCATCTCACAGGTGTTGCATATCAAAAAACCATCTCAGGGAGTCTCATTTGCATGCTCGTTGTCATCATCAGTGTCTCGGCCTGATTCACTCAGATTGGATGGCGTCTCGCACTTTTGGGAGATGTTTTCTTCCATCACGATTTTTACTATACAGGGCTGAGGGCTAACATTGTGTATGACGTCATATGTGGATAGGGTATGGGCAGTCATATCTTCTGGACAAAGGTGCATTTTATTGATTTTGAATGCACACCAAGATGAGATCCGGAGGCCTATTGTTTTGTATTGATAAATGACCATCACCTCATGTTGCAGCATAATAATGCACGACGGCCCCATGTTACAAGGATCTGTACAAAATTCCTGCAGGCTGCAAAAAAATCACAGTTTTTGCATGGCCAGCATACTTGCCAGACATGACACACAGTGAACACATTTGGAACATTCTGGATCGGTGTACGTGGGTGTGGTCCACTTCCTACTATTATCGAGCGGCTTTGCGCGGCCATTGAAGAGGAGTGGAACAAAATTCCACAGGCCATAATCAGCAACCTGATAAACTCTATGCCAATGAGATATATTGCACTGCATCAGGAAAATAATTATCACAGAGTCACTTTTTTTTCAGTGTATACCCCCTTGTATATTTACAGTATAGTGGATATTGGGCACTTTGTAATCAAGCAAATGCACTGGAGTTTATTAGGTGTGCCCGTTGAAATTTACATCAGAAGAAACACGGACTGACGTCAGGTCAAGTAAACAGACTATAATGAAATGACTTTCATTCTTCTGTTCATGTAAGCTCATTACAATTTGGAATTTAATTATTCTTCCAGCATTTACGGATCTGCTACTAATAATCCAGATCGTGCATCAGTAAGATGTGTTATCTTACATGATATTAAATTAGAACACCTTACAAACAGAGAGCACTCAAAGACAGCAGATGGGAGGATATGAAAAACGTTTTAAAGTCTTTGCCACTAAATTAACCTGATTCTGATAGAATTTGAGGTAGATAACATTGAACATTACTGTTTTCTTTCAAGGCAATATATAAAATGGAAGAGGTACAGATTGATTTCCATTCCCTTCCGAGATGCCCTGCCCCATCCGTGCATAATTTCATAATTTTAGATGACGTGATATGGCGATAATAGTTCCTATCTTATCTTGTCACACCCTGCAGTTGTTGGAGAGGATATGATTAGCTGAACAATGGCATCAGTAATACACTTCATGAAGCGTATCCTGTTTTTTTTGTTTTTTTACGGCAAAAAAGGTAGAGAGGAGCTGGAAGGTCCATGAGGCAGACATGACGACAGTCAAATGGTGCCATGTGTCACAGGAAGCCATCGGAATAAGCCAGAATTTGACAAAACGACAGCGTTATGCCATTCACGCAGGATTAGCTATGCCTTGTTGGTTCGAGGTTATTTCGAAACAGGAAGACATCCCTGGGCCAACAGTGGAAGCGCAGCTCCAAAGCCCAGTGTTTGAACCGGTTAGATGCGCCATTAAACCTTTTAAAATGAGCTCCTCCTGCCAGAGACTAAAAACAAAACGCGGCTCTCTGGGTATCAATGGGCACCACTTATCGGAAACAATGCCCTGTTGAGGACCTCCAGTTTCCTCATCAATGAACAACAATGACGAATGAGCCCTGGCTGACAGCTTTGTTTTGGACTCTGACATCCACAAAGCCCTGTTCAGCATCACCCTGGTCCAGCTACTCTAGGCTGCTCCAACATGTGCCTCGTCGTCCCTCATCGTAGCGTTTGATGAGACAGACTTCCACCTAGGTTTAACTGTTTACTTCCTGGGTCACAGACGATGATGTTGCATAAGTACAATTGCTAATTCTGGGAAGAGCAGAAGGATACTTTTAGTTTTGACTTAAACAGCAGCGAGAGAAATTAAATTCCTAAAATAAAAGTAAACAAATTTTTTTCAATTTGTTTGTCACACCGAGTTTTATTAGTTCACATGTCTCTCCCTGTTCCATGGAGTGATCAATAATTCTCGGACTGAGGGATGTACCGGTACAAAATTAGCTAAAAATAATATCTTATACAAATACCTCCAGTTAGGTAGAGTTTCACGTAATCTTGGCAACTAAATTGAGCTAACCAAATGTGTTCAATCAAAACATCCAGTCATTTTCTCAAAAGGCTTGTAGGTGAGGTGGAACCTCTCCCAGCTGACTTTGGGAGAGAAACACAAAAACACTGTGAAAACACCAGTCATTCACACAACCATTCAAACTCACATTCACACCTATGCACAATTTAATTAACCTAATCTGGCAGGTTTTAGGGAATGTGGGAGGAAAACTACACAAACACGGTGAAAAACTACACAAACACGGGGAGAACATGCAAACACCACACAGCAGGACCAAAGCCGAGTTTCAAAATCAGAACCTCTCAACTGTGAGGCAGACATGCTAACTGCTACCTCACTGCGCGACCCACAATCAAAACAATACTTTTTGTGTAACCGTGCTAAATAAAGGCACTCAAGACTATCAACTATTACGGCGGTTCGATTTTTGCTTAAAAAGCATAAGTGGCATGATCTTGCAGACTAAATGTGATCGCAATTATTGTAGTTTTACGTAATCTTGCTAATTAACTCTGTTATTAAAAGAATACCTCTCACTCCTGCACTTTCAGGCTGGTTGAAAAAATGCCCAATGACAACAATACCTGATGGTGGTTTTTCTCTATCAAGATTATTAGTTGCATGAAATATATTCCCTGTAAAGAGAGAAAAGATGTATATGTCCTCTCAGTGATTGTCTCCTGCTACTTCATGGGGGAGATTAAGGCTCCTCCACTTATGGATGTGGAAAAGTCGTCAGTCTGGCAGGGAGAGCCAATGTTGAGCATTTTAATGTTGAGTCCCAAAGATAAGATTCTCATGGCAGATCAATATGTGCTCTATGGTGGCAGCTCCCTGAGAACATGTCTTTCTGACTGCGTAATGAGAAGCCTTTACTCCCAAGTGCCCTGTGGCTTCATTTCTCCTCACATTGACTATCTTTAGTGACTGTCTCTCAGTGACATCTCACACCGGGGCACGTTAAAGCCGAGACACCACGCAAAACACGGCGCTGAATATCTAAATGGGATCACTTGTGAAATTTGCAATGATAAATCTCTCATGGAATCACCCATTTTGAATATTTGATATCGCATATGTCCTCCGCTACCTCGGGGTGGCGAGGCAGCTATGATAAGCGATATTCAGACTGATTAGATAATGGAAAGCTACATTCTCTTTTTTTTTTTTTTCATTGTGGGCAATGCGTATACAATGGTATTTGCACTCTTGACACGTCTGTCTGACTCAAGCAATATGCGGAGGCAACATTTCGAATACCATTTCTACTTAATTTACACTCGTTTCCATCATATCGGTATCATCGATGTGCCGTCAATGGCGAAGAGTCGTAAAGTGATAAAAACGAAACTTCTTCAACGTGTCTGAGGATAGTCACGGTGAAAACTCAGAAACCTTGAACTACCTTAATTTTCAAATATGCTGTTCTCAGAGCAGGAGAACGTGTACATTCACATGAACTCCTCCTGCGGACATCATCATGTTACACAAGTGGGTTATGGCAGCACTGTTTTAAATGTGAGCCTGTCCTTTAAATTTTAGCTCCCTTGACCGACATTCAGTGTTTTTATGGATTTAAAAAAGTGATACAGTACAACATATCGTTTGAGGACCCTCAGAACACAATAGGGACTCGCACAATTCATACTGAAAACATTGCTTTTGCTAAATTGCCCAGTCTGCGTCATTGTTTGCGATGTTCAGGTCCTAGTCGGATTTGGAAGCATCTCGCAGTGTGCGGTGGCCCATAGGCACCATGTGGTGGAGTTACTAGCATTGGCCACCTGTAGCTGATAGCAGCAAAATGGAAGATTTCAGTTGTCGTCTGACAGGCACGCAAGTGGGGTTCATGCCATAGAAACTAAACTTCTCAAGATGATGAGTAAGGTCCAGATCACTCCTGGTAGTAGAGGAAGTAATCAGCTGATCAGCTACCGGCTGTTAATATTAATAGTGTTGACCAAACTGAAAATAGTAATTTATACTGGATATGTTTAAAAGTAAAAGTAACTTTAAGTTACATTCAGTCAAAAGTGTAGTAGAGTGTTGAATATTAATAACAGAAACATATTAACTGGGATTTTTTTCCCCAAAAAATCCAATCATATGCATAAGTTTACAATTATATAATAATTTTATTTATTTATTTTTTTACCCATGATTCAACCTATTCAAAAAGCAGTCAACTACTCACAGATTTTCATGTAGCGGTATGGTCCACTGTAAACTCTTATTTTTTATTTTTTTCCCCTGAGGAAAAAAAATAATCAACAGGTGGTGCCACAAGTTAGCTGGAGCTTCCAAAAAGATGACATGACATTGTCATTGATTTGGAACAGAACCCCCATTGCCTACAGCATAAGTGTCAAACTCAGGTCCTGGAGGGCCGCTGTCCTGGATGTTTTCCAAGTCTCCCTGTTGCAACACACCTGATTCAAATGATCAGATCATCAGCAAGCTAGTTTGACACCGATGGCCTACAGTCAGGTGAGTGAATGCTACACCATCAACATCTGACATACTGTAACCACCGTTGATCATTTTGGGGTGCAGCAAGTTAACATTAGTGCTAAATGTTTATACATCTGAGGCGTCCATGGTGGTCCAACATCGGAATGATCCAAAGCTACTTGAACCATGCCGGACATGATTCTCTCGACTACAGGCCATTGTCCCTCGCTTAGCATGCGACAGTCAGCATAAGTGATATTTGTTTCCTGATCTCTTTTGGAACAGCTGTAGCTGAATGGTTAAGAACAGCACCAGTCATAATGTGGTCCACTTCAGTAAGGCAGCAACAAAGCCCCTGGGCAATATTCATGAGGATGATTATGTATTTTAAAATGTGTAATCAGGACAATAAAGATTCTGCTGGGGGGGGGGGATAAAGCTTTAATATACAGGTAAATACATAACATTTCTTGGAAATTGCATCAAAGCGCATGATACGTGAAGTTTTAAAGACAGGTGCGCGTAGTGTTTTGGGTAGGTGTGCAAGTTATGCGTGCACAGGCGCGTGCACATTTGTGAGTGTTTGTACGTCTGTGCGTTTTGTGACAGCAGACCTCCCCGAGGAGCACTAGCAATCTCTCCATTTGGCATCTGCTGCCGCACAGCTTATATTGTCATTCCCCAGTTTAAAGAAACCTTGAACAGCTTCAAAGATCTTTTCAAAGCCTTAATCCTAATAGGTCGCGGTTTGTTCTGTCACATCAAAAGGGGGAGGAGGGGGAGAGGAGGTAGGAGGAATAATGCATCCGGGGCTGGCAGAGATTCTTAAGGGCAGAAGATTGGCAGAGGATTTGCAGGACTGAAATCGGAAATATCGGCCACAGAATGCCTGCTGTAATAGATATGAAATAGGTCTTCTCAACAGCTTGAAAGGCTGACATTTCCAGAAAGTTTGCCATGAGAAGGTCCTTTTATTCCCCGCCATCTATCTGCGTTTGTACTGCCACCTTGTCTATAGTGGAAGTTTGCAAGTGTCACTCTGACAGGTTACAGAAAAGGATTGGACGTTTTCGATTTTTTTTTTTCCTTCAGACGCCCTCTCCCCCCCCCCGCCTCACTCCCCCCATTTTTTTTTTCTTCTGAACGTCGCTGCTGAGAGACCAATTGAGTCAGAAGCTATTTAAGAAGACCGCCTTCCACCTGGCACTCAAGTTAAAAATACTTATATTCAGCACTTGTTTCATGAGCCTATTCTAGTTTGAATGACGTCTGAGCCTTTTTACACAAGGCCCTTTATCATTTATAGCCCTCCTATTTATATTTTGGCAACACAGAAGCCACAATTTGCTGTCGCAATACCGTCTATCCCTCATTATTCCTCTGTGTCTTTATGAGAATACGACCACCAAATTCCAAATTCCAAAATAAATAACAATAGTACAGCGGAACCTCTCAATCCACATTGTGTTCTGTGATTGGCTGACTTGTAAAACATGTTCCCATGGGAACAAAGTTAATTTGTTCCAATCTCAAAATGTCACCATCATTAAATCTTTCTTAAGTGTGGTCATTTTGGTTTAAAGTCATTTTGAGCAAAAAAAAAATTGACTGTCATATATTTTGGAAAAAAACACTATTTAATAAAACTACACTAAAGTAAAACGACTCACCCTTTCAGAAAACGGAATTGGGCAGTAACAGTCATTTCGAAGTTTGCAGAGCCATACTGTCACCTAGTGGCATTTCTTTTCCTTGCTGGATTTAATAAGGTACTGCTATAATGCAATTAATAACAAATAATACGTTGTGCGTCTTTCTGCCAAAACGTCAACACATCTTGACCTTTGTGCTTGATTTGTTAGTATGTATGATTTAAGTCATTCTATATACTACACAGGAGGCTGCCAAATCCATTTTAGCCTCTGTTTGGTGAAACACGTGTGTGTGAAATTGATTATTAATTGTGTCGCTCATATTGTACCGGTACGCCAGATACTTCCTTGTGTTAAAAATGCAGAATACGGTTTTAATGGTATATGGTCACCCTATTCCTGTTTGCCATCATTAGTGCTATTATGTGGTGGCATCCCACCAAAAAAAGCCAAGGAAGAACTAAAACACATTTGTGGAGTTCCTCCCTCAGATGCTCGCTGAGCTGTCAGGCATTTGAAGTTGGAGCTATGTATTTTCTTACTTTCTTTCTTTTGAGCTTTCCTTGTAAAGTAACCAGTGTGACCTTACTTTACCCTTAAGCAATAGTAGAGACCGATCTCTCTTGAATGTGAATTGAATGAAACCCAAATAAACAATCATTGCTAACCTGTACCTTTATTATTGTCGTTTCACAAAGTCATTGATATTACAGTATTAACAACAACAAAGATAGCGTTGGCACTTGCGCTGTTTGTGTGTATCAAAAATCATGTGAGGCATTTACGAGATAAGAAAAAAAACATTTGGTTTTTTTTGGGGGGGGGGGCCACAATGTGAAATGTGCCTGTGCCGATAAAGTTGAAATCGAGTCTGCCAAAGCATATAGTAGGTGTGAGACGTGCTAGACCATAAGTGTCACTTGTGTGTTTACTCCTCACCTCTCTGACACTTTATCAGCTCTGAAGGTGTCTCTCGTGCATTTCGCCCTATCGACCCGACGGACAAAGAGATCTGCTCTGTGTTTTAACAGCGCACAAGTGTCCAGCTAATTAGGTGCTCATGGGAAACTGAGCATTGATTTTCTGTCTGCCCCCCAGAAAGAAACAAGGCTGTTTGTCTTTTTCTAATGATGCACAGCGTGCCATTGATAACAACGATAAAAAGGCCAGAGGTGTAACGTAAGTAAACCTGAATGCACTATACCCGTGGGAACCCATTCTTAATGATACCATTTAATTCTGTTGGCTTTTCAGGAAATATATAGGCTGTTGGTGTGCCGGGAGGAAAGAAAGTTTGTTGCGGAGGGAGCGACATTGTGCTGAGTGAGGAAAAACATATCTTTCCGGAGAGGAAAAGACGTGAAATCCCTCTTGTGCTTGTTATTTCACAGTCCTGGAGCTTCAGTTTGGACCATAAATAACACACAGGACAACAAATAAAAACATGTCAATGTGCACATTACACACAGTTTATACAGTAGGACAGTGATTTTCCCCCCCCACGAATTTATTAATGGCCTCATATTGTCAGTATCTTCCGCTAGAATATAAATCCCATAGAATACATTTTACAAGTAGCATCAGCATCACATTTCAGCAGCATCGTTTTTCTAGAATATAAACTAGCCAAAGATGGCATCGACTTCCCATAAATTCTGTGTGAGGTGGAAAACTTGGATTTGCTCATGGGCAGGCAGAGAATAAATAATGGTTTCAGTATCATGTTGGACAGTGTAGCAGCCACCTGCTGAACCAGGCGCGCAGGCAGAGCCAACAGGGTGACACACGGCCATTCAATCTGCCAGCAAACTAATCAGTGAAAAGGATGAACTCCAAGCTTATCGGAGGGGGTCACGGATGTAGGTGGAGAAGCAGTAGCAGTGGGAGAGCAGGGTTATTTTGGGGGGGATGGGGGGTTTATTTATTTATTTTTCCCACACAAGGGTGAGACTGGCCCTCGAATGGGAGAATACACAAATCTCAATGTATGAGGTTGGGAGAGCACCAACCTCGAGGAGGTGAAGGAAGCTCACTGTGCGCCACCCACACAGGAACTGAACTTGTGACAGTCGGTTGTTAACGCCCTTGGCTTAACTATGATCTCATGATTTCTTGCCTGGGAATGCTTATCTGACAGCTGAAGTATTTGCGATGGAAAGATTTGCGTTTTCATCTAGAATAATGTCATAATGGGTCGGGTCTGCGGTGAGATCGAAGGTTCCATGAAATGAAATTGTGTGACATCTTGAACCCACTCCGTGAGGACATACTTAATTGTTATATTGAGTCTTTGCATTGAGTCCGAAGCATCCCCCAACAACCATTTATTCATTTAACTGATAGTGTTGTCTTTGAAATGCAAGGCTGTCCATCGACCATGCAGTTTGGCTTGAAATTCAAGAATGCCTCAGTACGGGGAAACATCGTTGAATGGAGGCATTATTTCAGCCCCTCAACTGATCACCGCTGGAAACCAGTCGGTATCAGCTTTTAAAGGCACACGGTGGTAATTCAGGAGGCGATTTCACATCTTAACAGAATCCAATTAAAAAGCGCAGGCGTTTCAATTAAACGTCCCCTAGCTTGTCGCTACAGTGTCGCATCACGAGTGAAATTGGAATCAGATTAGCGAGGGAACCTGAAGAACTATTTTCCAGCTTAATATGGATCACACATTCCAAATGGAAATCCCTGTCATGCACACTGCAGAAAAAAAAAATCTCCTTTCTTTGCCAAAGCGCATCATTTAATTCTCCGGGCCTTATTAATTTCACAGCAGATTACCTGGAAGATACAAAATGCTGTCAGCAAAGAGTTTTAATTAAGTATAGCATATTTTGCAGTGAGTACCTTATGCGAAACACTCGCCTATAATGCTCTTGTTTTAATTACTTCAGAGTGCCCCCTCATTAACCCCTATGGTAATGTGCCCCAATCCAGCATGTGCATCATGAACACGAGACTTTAGCGATTGATGGATCTATACACTCCATAATTTAGATTTAATACACAACTTCAACTTTGGAATTAGTCATTTGACTGAATAATTTGATAAAATATCAGTCTTATTTAGACCTTTGCTTAGGTTCTGACCCAATGTTCTGAATCAAACAATAAACATACATGTATAAATGTTGTGATATGAACCTTGCCTTCTTGGATACCTTTGATTGCTGAGGGCACTATTACGACCCCTGGTGGCAGCTGACATATAAGCAAGAGAAGCTCTTTGAGTGTGTTTTCGTGTGGAATCGTGGACACGACACGACACGATTTCAAATATTTCTGTAAGGTGAAGATAGTTGCCACTAAAGCTTTGTTTTGTATTATTTGTCAAAATTTCCACTGTAAATGTGTTAAGTGTCGAACCATTTGCCCAAGAAAATATAAGTCAACACTTCTCATCAGATCACTTTACTTGCCTTAGATACTTTGTATCAATGTCTAACAAATCCGTGAACATCCAGATACCTAAATGTGAAGTATTTTTTATGTATTTAGGTACATTTTAGGTCTTAAAATGGAATAGAAAAATCTTTATCAATTTAATTTTGTCATTTCTTTGGTCTTGTTCCTTTCCTCCAACCACTGCGGTTGATCTAACAAATTGTGGATTTTCCATTTGACCCATATCGTTCATAGTTGTTTATTTATTTATTTTAAATTATTCTGTGAATGTAAGATATTTTTATTTGAAGTCACACTAAGTGGATGGGCAAAATATGCCGCTGTCCGCCCTCAACACTGCTTTAATGTGATTTAACTGGATACATTAGCTTTTAATGGCACTTAATTGTGGAAAAGGGAAATCCATAACCACATAAGGAGAAAAGTCAAGTATTTCCAAGCTCTTTGTAGGAACAATTTAGAGGCGACAAGTGCTTTTGAAACCTTGGATTAGAGCAGCCTGACCGTTGAGAAGAGCCTCATTTGTGAGGCTGCAGTGCCACCCTTTGGTCATATCACCTTTAAAACACCAGCAACTCCGAGATTGTTATGAGAAGGGAGAACCTGGCGCGTAATATTGTATTTTTGTGATAGAACGTCTGTCCTACTCGACTGAATCATTAGTAGTAGGGCCTGTTAAAAGATCGTAACAGTGAATTGTCTTAGCACATAAGTCTCATAATGATATGACCTTCACATACTTGCTGGTGGAGGACACGGGGGAAGTATCGTGTCTGGCTGTTGTTGTTGTTGAAAGATTATCGATGGTCTATGTTATCTCAGATAATAAGCAATAAGATGCACTTGAACAACAGGGCAGGTTTGCCAAGACTGGGCGATGATTACGGCGGTGATTACTCCTTCCTCCGAATGGCCCACTTCAGATAATGAGTGTCATATCAAACTGCAGGCCAAAGGCGGATTTCACTTTTTTTTTTTACTCCTTAGCTTCAGTTCTGTCCTTCCCTTTTATTTTCTTCAAGCAATCTTGAAAAAGAGACACAATCACTTCAGCCACATTGTCCCAGATCAATATTTCCCAGCACTCACTTGAATAAATCACTGGTTTCCTTTCTCTCACAATCATAATTTACAGTCACACGAGACTTCACTTCCAGACTATTGCCTTGACCTGGAATATTATAAGTAATTGTTTGTTCCTTTGGATTGTAACATCGTGTGTTCTGACGTCTCTTTCAATTTCAAATGACTTAGGGCGCCCCCTTTTGGTGACTCTGGTGATACCGGGACTTTAAAATTAGAGATGAATAATAAAAACAAAAACCATAAATAATATATCTATTCTGCTGTAGATGTTACCGAAGAAGACTGCGTCAATTTAATTTAGGGGTACGTTTGATTTAAATCTATGTACCGTAAATAAAAATATTTGCCCAGCCCTGCCCTGCCATTGTGGCTCACATAAAATAAGGCAGATTGAGTTTTTACAGAATATCAGGTCTACATTTTCCCCCCTCAATATCAATCAATGGATTATGTTTAATTTCACATAATAACTAAACAAAACAACAAAAAACAATTGAAAGAACATGAATTTAATTCCACCCTAAATTAATCTTTTTTTTTTTTTTTTTTTGCTGGACAGCTCCCTTTAAATGTTATTAAAATTAAATTTGGTACTTTGGACCAGGAAACATTGACATTTAAGATCGATCTTATGTGGTCTGTCTGGAAAATCACAATCTTTGATACGTGATGGACCTTCTCTCCTCCCTATGAAGAAGGGTATGCCCCAGGGCTGCGTTTTGTGATCTCTGTTGTTCTGCCTGTATGTAAACAATCTTTGGGACAATATTTTGAATACAGTTATTTTGTATGGTGATGATGCAGTCTTATGGAGCTCATCCCATTCATTGGTATACATCCTTGAATTCCTACAGTCAGCCTTTAATGTGTTCCAACACTCAATTCCAACAACAAAGAACGGATGACCAACGACCAATCACGGCTCAGCTGTTTTCTGAAGCTGAACCATGATTGGTCGTTACCTGAGCCCCGAGGAACTGTGATGTCATTATCAGTCAACAGCAACTCACAAAATGGCCGCCCCTTGAGATTGACAACAATGGGTGGATTTTATTGTTCAACTCATATTCCACAAATGCCATAATAATCACAATGTAGTGTTTCAACTCGTGCGGCTGCAAAGAACATATTCTAAAGAAAATTTTGGGGTTGACTTCTCCTTTAAAGAGATGTGAATCTCAGTGAGACTTCTTTACATGGTTAAATAAATTACAAGGACAAAAAAAGGTTTGCAGTGCGTTGAATAAATGTTGAAATGTGAAACCCTGTTGTTTTTATTGTAAAAATAAAACTGCGCGAAGGTGCATTAGTATATTATTTGATGTACCGCTATCGCTTACATGTTTGTGCTCTAATAAATAAGTGAAAAGTATTTATTAATGCAACATTTGTTCATTATACATCTTATTTAAAGATATGGGCCTAGGCTAATTCATAAAATTTTTTGAATCTATCACCTCAGATTTATTTTAATGGTGAATTTGGGGTTTGTGTTAAGATACAGTGCTATCGCAAAATCATAATTACAATTTTTGAACTGAACTTTTTTATTACAATACAGTATTGAAATTTACTAAGATGCACGTGTGCTCTATGTGTATAAATGCATATTATAATCTATCATACACTATACTCACAATAACTACAAAATATTTGGCGTTTAGGCCAAATATCAGGGTGAACCTAAAATGCACTTTAGTGCAACCTTTACTAGTGAACTTAATCGCTCTCTCAATGTTTGTGTGCACGTTCAGCTGTTCAGTATTTCAGTACTTCTCAAACAAAGAGTTAAATGGCAACATTCACACCAAGAAGCCTAAGAAGTGTTCTGATTCATTTAGAATTGGTGTTTAAACAGTCTTCATCATCATGCTATTCACATTTTTTACACTGTGCTTGGAGTCACAGAGTGTCATCAGGAGACACAGTGAGGCTGAAGACAGAAGAATTGGAAGTCCTTGGAAAGATGGACAACACAACACCTGTTGTGGAATTTGCCTTTCAACTTCTTGCTAGAGAACAGCAGGCGGTGCAAAAACGAACCATTGGACTTCTGCATTCAAAAGTTCTGGAAAGTCAAATTACATTCGCATTTGAAAGGATATATTATATTTTAGGTTTATTCAATTCATATGACAAGCCAATATCCCCATTTTTTCCAAGCTGTGCGTCACTGATGTTATGTGCATATTAATAAATTATATTCCCCAACTTCATTTAACACTTACAATTTCCCATCCCATTTTACTTCAAATGTGCGAACACAGCATGTCTATCTTACGTATAGAATGCATCATTTCCGGGAACATTTGCTGTCGATCAATTTCATCTCGTGACTTTGTATTACAAAACACCAGGAGGCGCTTCCGAGCCATGAGTTGCCAACCGCAAATATAACATTTACAGTATTTTGCTGCATAAAATCGACTCGCAACATATAGATTCATCCATCCATCCATCCATTTTCCGAACCGCTTCATCCTCACTAGGGTCGCGGGGGGTGCTGGAGCCTATCCCAGCAGTCTTCGGGCAGTAGGCGGGGGACACCCTGAATTGGTTGCCAGCCAATCGCAGGGCACACAAAGACGAACAACCATCCACGCTCACACTCATACCTAGGGACAATTTAGAGTGCCCAACGAGCCTGCCATGCATGTTTTTGGAATGTGGGAGGAAACCGGAGCACCCGGAGAAAACCCACGCAAGCCCGGGGAGAACATGCAAACTCCACACAGGAAGGCCGGAGCTGGGATCGAACCCGGTACCTCTGCACTGTGAAGCCGACGTGCTAACCACTGGACTACCGGGCCGCCCTATATAGATTCATATATACTGTTTATTGATTGATTCTAGCTTCCAAGCGTGTTTTACTGAGTGGGAAATTTAATGCACGATAGTATAATTGAAAATATGAAGTGTCAGATTAAAACAAATGCTTATACAATAAAATACAGAATAAAAGTATATCGGATAACCGAAAGATTTCAATTTAAATGAAACCCATCCACATATACAGTATGGGTTATGAATGCATTTTCTATATAGAATGACATCGTCACACACTGTACACAGAGCTTTACCAGCGACATTTGTTTGTTTGTTTATTGAACATATAAAATGTACAAAACAGTAATAAATTGACGAAAAGTGAAGGTAAGTAAATTTGTAAGAAAGGAAAAGAAAACAGTCATCATCACAGTTATATGTTCAAAGGAGTAGGAAGAAGTACAAAAAAGTTCAATCGCCGCCAAGCCTCCAGAGGGGCCTCCCGTGCATCCGGCATCACAAGTGTACTCTCACACCAAGCAGTGGACTGTTGGCCCAATCGAATCGACTACCAAGTGGCGCTTTGAAGAATTTTGCAGTTGTCAGAGAGGACACCGCCGCCAACCGTGCACATTTATCAGATGACATTTCAGCTCCAGACAAGTCTCCGGACGGCCGTAATTTGGCTGACAAACACGGGAAAAGGGTGACTCAAAGTGTACCCGTGCCTTTTGTAAATGATGATGAACAAGAACCTGAACCCCGGGTGACCTTGAAGAGTGCCAAGAGGAATCCATCTGCAGGCAGCAGCAATAACCCAATAGAGCTGCCAAATCTCCCTGCCGAAAACGCGAAACTCCACCACGATTGGTCCTCAGACACCCGTAATGGAAAATCCAGGGGGAGGTTTTAGCCATTTGATGCCTGAAACATCCTCTGCAAGAAAATCTGAAGCTAGTGCAGGTTGGAAAATGTGCTTTTCTCTTATCATGCGTACTTTGGGGTATTTCCTGCTCCAGCTTGCATGTGTTCTTACATTGTGTAGACTTGTAACTTTGCCTTTATTCAGGGAGATCTGAAAGTTTCAACTCCAGCTCTGATGTGCAGTTGTCGGAGAGCAGTCTGAGTGACCTCACCATTTCTGTGTCCCAATCCGAGTCGGGAGGATGATGAGCCTGAGGGTGAAGCAACTGCAAGGAAAACTGGATCTGGTCCAGTCGGCTCAGCTCTCATGGACGCACCTCACTTGTATGTAGCATTTGGTCTTTGGGTCTTTTTACAAAGTTAAACAAATATTTTGATTGTGCTATTTTCTGGCATAGTTCAGTGCAATGTTGTTGACAGTTACGCAGCTAAAAATAAAAAAAATGGGGGCCGGGATATTGTTCTCCATGCATATTACAGTGGGCTGTTGATAATAGGAGCACGGTATTTCATCCGAGGCTTTCAAAGAGGATTGTGGGAGTCATGGTAGATAGACAGCCATGCACTGTGTAGCTCAGCAACAGTGGTGGCATTGACGCATCTTACAGAGAGAGCTCAGGACCTGCCGCCATCCATATTGGCGAAATCCATGATAATGCCCTAACAGAGCAATTTTCTGCTTGAGAGACCTCAGGAACTCCCCAGTGGAGGAGGAAATTTGTGACACCACGGAGTGTTCTGGAGGGTTGGTATGTGGCCAGCACTTACAGCCACAAATCCTTATTGATGACTCTAGTAGATTGGAATGGCTTTAAGATGTGAGTAAAGCTTTTTCACTTTAACTCGGTATGGCTGATTTTCAGATTTTTTCTCACTAGCCCTCTCATTGAAAGAGAAGAACGTGTGAATCTGTTTCGTTTAAGTATTATGTAGAAATTATGTTTTTCATTTTTTGGTAAACCCTAATTTGTGTTTGAGAAAATAAAGCGAATCCAGGCGTCCTCGACTTCTTTACATGGTGAAATAAAATACAAGGAAGACACATTTGTGGCGTGCTTCAAGTGAGCAAGCACATCACGTGATGTCATCCAGCGACCTGAAAAGCTAAAGTAAGAGGATTCATCATGTTGAAAGTATGGAGGCAACTCAATTACAATGGAGCAAATGGAAATCAAATCATCCACTAAGAGTACGTTTGGCTATGCAGTGGCAACAGTGGGTGATGCCCTTATGCCACTTAACCACCTTTGAAGTAAAACGATGCCTTAAACTTGTCAACTTTGGAGAAATTACTTCAGCACGGCTTCACCATTTCGCAGACGCCAGCGAGAAAGGGTATGGTGTCGCCACCTACTTGGTCTCAAGAAGTATTAAGTATTCACATCCGACTAATGAAATTACACACACGTCTGTAAACTGTCCTCACAAGTGCAAAGGTTGTTTGTCAGCTGCGCATGCACACACACACACACACACACACACACACACACACACACACACACACACACACACACACACACACACACACACACACACACAGAGTCTGGAGAAGACATCTCGTTGACCAGTCGATTATGGCCAGCCCCTGAGATGGACAACAATGGGTGGATTTTTTTGTTTAACTCATTCCACAAATGCCATAATAGCCAGAATGCAGTGTTTCAACTCAGAGGCCTGCAAAGAACATATTGTCAAGAAACTTTTGGGGTTGACTTCCCCTTTAAAGAGATGTGAATCTCAGTCCAGACTTCTTTACATGGTGAAATAAAATACAAGGACACAAAAGGTTTTCAGTGGATTGAATAAATGTTGACGTTTGAAACTTTTGTTTTTATTGTAAAAATAAAACCATGCGATGATGCATTAGTATATTATTTGATGTACTGCTAGCTGTGCGCTTATGTTTGTAGTAAAAAATTATATTCGTAGTTAAAAGGTGATATATTTTAGGTTCATTCAATTCATATGACAAGCCAACATCCCCATTTTTTTCTTCCAAGCCGCGCGTCACTGATGTTATGTGCATATTAATGAATTATATTCCCCAACTTCATTCAACACTTACAATTTACCATCACATTCTTACGTCAAATGTGCGAACACAGCATGACTATCTGACGTGTAAAATGCATCATTTCCGGTAACATTTGCTGTTGATCAAATTCATCTCGTGACACCAGGAGGCGCTTCGGAGCCATGAGTCGTCAACCGCAAATATAACATTTATTTTGTTGCATAAAATCGACTCGCAAAATATAGATTCTTATATGTTGATTGATTCTAGCTTCCAAGCGTGTTTTACTTAGTGGACATTTCAATGCACGATAGGAGAATTGAAAATGTGAAACGTGTCATCTTAAAAAAAATGCATATACAAATACAGAATAAAAGTATTAGGGGTAACCGAAATATTTCAGTTTAAATGAAAACCGTCCACACGTCGACGCAAATATAAGGTTATAAATCAGTAGGCGTACTCATGTAGACAGACCACTCGTCGCTGTCAGACGCGCTTCCGTGTTTACACTCCAGCCAGAAAAAAAGAAGGGGGGGGGAAAAACACTGGCGGCTGTTGGGCGAATGTTTACCGAGCAAGCATCGAGTGGTGGTGAGGGAAGTGACAGTCACACTGGAGCCTCGGTTTACGGTAACAACACAGGTGATCGGCTTCCACGGTTGTATTTGACAGCGGAATGTTCACTCGAAGGGGCCATGGAGACGTCAAGAAATCTACACAGAAAGTTTTGGACCCAAAGAAGGATGTTCTGACGCGGCTGAAGCACCTGCGCTCACTGTTGGGTGAGTGAAATGATACCGTGCTTTTTTTTTTTTTTTAATTCTGCATCGCCGATCGAGGCTAAGCTAGTCGAGCTTGCTAGCTGACACCAGCCGACTGTCTTGCAGGCTGGCTCGCTGGCTGGCTGTCAGTCAGTGACCGTGGTCACTTTACTAAGCCGGCTGGCAGGTTCCGCTCATGTCCATAATGGCTCGACTCGCACCCTGGCATGTTTAGCACGCCGCTCTCGCCTCCGTGCATTTGGCTTGGATGAACAATCATCTATTGTGATGCAAACGTGGGTGCTAACTCCCCTGGCTGCTAACAAGGCTGACAATGCTAACTGACCGTCCCTCGTTAGGGCATCAGTTTCCTGACTGCCTGCCGGAACCATTGTTTTCATTTGTTCTTTTGTCTTTCCTGGTAATATAGCGTTAATTCATGTCAAATTTCCAATAGTTGCACAAATACGAGGCAATTTAGGCTTCAGGTTGAAGTGAGAATACTAAGAGCTCATCTTTACTGCCTGGAGCAACTGATATCAACTTGCATACCTGGAGATTATGCATTTGAAAATTATACTACAATTGACATTCTATTGAAGTCCTTTGCACATTTTTCTAATAAGCTATGATATTAATTACAAACTGCATTTGGGAAACATTACAGGAGTGGAATAATTATTTATTTATTTATTTATTTTGCCAAGCAATTATAACATTGTTACCTCACCTTTGCTGATCCATGGCACATATTTTACATTACAAAAAAACCCACCTCCAGAGGTCAAGTATGTTCCTTCTGACAGTAAATAGAAGAGCATTGAATTGGTTTCTCTGTCGCTACATGTTTTTAGTGTGGTTGGATGAACTTTCTTTGTTGTAAACAATCATCGTTTTTGGACCATTTAACGAAATTGAATTTTATAGGGTTTGTAGTTTGTTGTGCTGTGGAATGATACCGCAGCATGCTTGCAGGGGATTTTGAAACATTTTGCCTGTATGCTCATATCGCTACAAACATACCAGTAGAAACATACCACTGCAATTTACAACCAAAATAATAAACGTACTACATTGTTGAATAAAAGGTGTGGGACAGAGGTATATTAAAACTGGGCATTAGTATCTTAGTAAAGGCAGAATTTAAAGATATGAATCTTCTATGAGGCGGCCCGGTAGTCCAGTGGTTAGCGCGTCGGCTTCACAGTGCAGAGGTACCGTTCGATCCCAGCTCCGGCCTCCCTGTGTGGAGTTTGCTTGTTCTCCCCGGGCTTGCGTGGGTTTTCTCCGGGTGCTCCGGTTTCCTCCCACACCAAAAACATGCATGATCGTTGGGCTCTCTAAATTGTCCCTAGGTATGGGTGTGTGCGTGGATATTGGCTGGCAACCAATTCAGGGTGTTACTGCCCGAAGACTGCTGGGATAGGCTCCAGCACCCCCCGCGACCCTAGTGAGGATGAAGCGGTTCGGAAAATGGATGGATGGATGGATCTTCTATGATAAGATCTTGTGGTGTGATACAAACAAAATCTGATTCTCCTTATATATATTTTTTTTTTATCCCAATAACTATATTACATTAAAGTAGTGGCATTTTCTCTTATGTTTTATCGATGTATGTTTAAAACACATTCTTATATAAAAACATAATACAATGAATGTACGCTAAATAAAAATACAATAAAACACAAAATCCAGTGGGAAAACTTACCATTCATAATATCCGGTTGTAAAACCAGTTTTCAAGGAACTCAACACATTTTGTGTGTAGGTTCATGTGTTGTTATGTAATGTACAATGTTGACTACATCCAAGCTCCTCTACCAGTGCCTCAGCAAGTATTTGTGGGTGATGAAAACAAGCTGCCACAAAGGATGAGCATTGCTGCAGTCACATTAGCCTTCATTCATTGCACAGACTCAAGTTTATCAAAGTCAGTTCCAAAGTAACATAACTGTTGCCTCTTCAGCACGTCCTCCCAGCGCCTATTCTACAGGCATGACTAATCAACCCACACTTAATCGAATTGATACATGGTTGCAAAACTTGGATTGAGCGTAGGTCATGCCTGGAGAGTGAGAGAAAACGATGATGTAATAGAAAGGCAAATGTTGTGTTATCATAATGGAATTGAATTGAATTGAATTGAATTGAATACAACTTTATTGTCAAATGTGCTGTACGTATGTGTAACATACAGCACAGATGAAATTTCTTCCCCCTCAACATAAAACAAGAGGAGCCGCTGTATTGTAATGGAGGCTGTATTAGTGTAGCAACAGATTTTAATACCCCACACATCAAAATGATGTAAGGTTATGTTGTATGCTCAACGTTTTTTTGTCGCTCTACAATATTTATCGTTGTATCACACAGCTTTAATTAAATGTTTAATTGTTGCTTAACAATGCCTTCGTTTACCATTGGACAGGCTTGTAATCTGCAATATTAGTCTTGAATTGCAAATGGATTTTTTTTCCCAAGTCATATTCATTGATCATACTATATATATATTTTTAGAAAAATGCATATATCAGGGTTGCAGAGTGCCCCTAAATGGTGACATGTACTACTACAAAATTTGTCATCTACTTGCACGTGTGACCAAGAAATTTGCATTTGCAGATTTCTTTCTTTTTTTTTTTTTACCGGTAATTCTTGAATATTTCTTATTGTTGACAAACCTCTGCCCCACAATTCCGCCCATTTATCAGCATTATAGTGAAAATGAGTGGAAATGTGAATATTTACTTTGTAAGTCAATTTGGAATTCATGTGCACACCTAAATTTGAGGTTAGGGTCCACTGCGGAGCCCTGCATATAAACATACAAACAGTCCAAATTGCTTCAATTCAATTTCATTTCAGCAAAATAGCTCAACACCTACTTTGGATGACTGCTAGCATATGGTGGACTCGATAACACTTGCCCTTTATACAGACAAAAGTGGGTCAGTGTGTACTCGGCTGAAAGTGTGTAGATGGAAAAAGTTGACTCGAGGGAATTTATGGGAAGAATAAATGCAATTAATATCAGGGCAAGAGGCGCTTTCTAAACTGGATCTTATTAAAAGTATGTCGGGACTCAATTTTTCTTCCTCACACAAATATTGCTATATCGCAGGTCCTCAATTAAAAGTTGTGGGGATTCTCTCCGGGGGACGAGGGGGGGTGGGGGATCTTCAAGCCAAGTTAAGGGCCATCATAATGCATTGAAGTCATTACATTTAAGTCCCTCATATTTTGTCACCAGCAACTCATTGTCGGATAAAAAGAAAAACATACAATTCTGTAGATTTCCTGCAGTATTTGATGCTGCTCACATATTGGAAGCAGATATTTATTTGTAAAAAGATGTTTTTGGAATAACATTCAAAAATATTACTCGAATATCACAATTTATATTGATTGACTTTGGACAAACAGCCACCAAAAAGGGTTATGCTTCTCTAGCATCATTCTTGAAATGTCCTTCGCCGTTAAATATTAAATTTCCTCGTGTGACTGACAGAGTCTATGATTTGATGTAATTACAGTTACTATTTTTTGGGTAGGGAGGGGGTGGGAGCAAAAAGGCATGTGTCCACAGTTCAGGCTGTATCCTGCGTCTCACCCAAGGTGAGTTGGGATAGGCGACTTTGGATTTTTCGATATTTGCAAAAATATATTTGGCATAGAAACAAGCTCAAGTGATGCTCAATTGATGCTTTTGAACTATTTTCATATTTTCAAGTACAACATTCTCTGTTTACGTTCATCTTTCTTCCTTGGACTTCTCTCCTCGGTTGATTTGCAAAGCACTCACATGGGAGGAGTTTCCATGCTCCCGACTGGCTAGACTGGCCGAACTGTCGTGAACAATTATGGCATTTGAATGCACATCACATTTTTAGTCTGATGTGGCAATGCACTTCTGCTCACCTTAATGCCTTGCTAAGTGCATAGTTAAAAGTGTCCCAGTGATATGAGTGAGTATCTCTTGTTTCCTCTTGCAACCTGCGGCATCACATGCCTCTGCATTGCATTAAAATTCCGGAACCGATTTGTTTCTTCTTCCATTATAGTGCACCTGTCCTGAGTATTTGCTCATGTTGTTTTATGTTCATCAAAATCCACTACTGATATTCATTTCGCCATCGCGGACTATTTGTGCTCATTCTCTTGAAAATGTGTAATGACGTTATCTGCCCATCGAATGTTCCAGACAGTATGAGAGTCAGTCCCCCCCCCAAAAAGCCCCAAGTAATGTATGTACTGTACTGTAAAATACAAATGAATTGTAATTGTATTAACTGTCATGACAACAATGACATTTGTTCTTCAGCGTAACAGTACAGTCAAACCTCGGTTTTCGACCAAACCAAAAATGTCGCGTTTTTTTATGCCTCGGATGACGAACAAATTTCGGTTCTCGAACAAACTGAGCGCACTTGAATGCACCATTTGACTCCTCTTGTCTTCCTTACACGAGGAAGTGACGCTTCCTCGGGTAGACAAGGAAGTGACACTTCCTCGTGTTGCTTTCCATTGTGAGCAGACGTTTCGGTTTTCAAACAATTTCGGTTTTCGAACAGCCTTCTGGAACGGATTATGGACGAAAACCGAGGTTTGACTGCCATGCATTTATTCTGTACAATACATGGTAATGCGAGGAAGCTCCAAAATTGAACCCCTTAGACTCATTCAGTACCAGCCAATTCTGGACCAAGTCTGAAAAGACGTTTAAAAACGTCTTTGGGAGTGAATGAGTTAAAGGTCATGGTACATCTTGGAAACAGACTAATATTTGTGTCTCAAAAGTCAAATAAAAACTCAGAGGGCAAGTATGATGCTCAATTGCGGTTTCTTCTTCTTTCATGTTTTTGAGACATCACCAGAAAAGAATACCAGTGATGTCAAAGCAGTGGCTGAAAGAACCCAACCCCACAATGGTTTAATTTGCCGGTGGAATGGTGAGGAGGATCTGAACAGAGCAGCCAATGTGTAGGTCTCACCGAGGTCAGCGATTTTGGGAGCAACAAGGCAATGATGAGCCTTAATTGTCAGAAGCAGTTTTTTGAGTATTTACTCAAAGTCAGTGTAACTCTTGCAAGGACAGGGGCAATGTGTTGGATGGCTGGAGTGCTTACGATGACGTGGGCAGCTGAGATCTCCCATTGTTTTCCTTTACATAGCAGTTTTGCTTTGAGACCAAAGAGGAGTTCTTGCAAATCATCAAATAAGGGTGTTAAAAAGACATTGACATGGATGACTGTGTTAAGGGAAAATCTAGTTGGAATATATTGTCCAGACTATTAGTGGGCTCACGAGATGGTTGCTATCGCGAAAGTGAAAATAAGTGGAGCGAGTGATGTGATTGATGTGAGCCTTTGATGCTAATGTGTGATCCAGCATGACACACAAACTCTTGACCTCAGGGCGGGGGCATCCTGCACTATTATCAATATGGAGAGGGAAAAAATGGGTGTTTTGAAAAGGGTAAACTTTGTGTCAAGGGCAAGTTTTATTGCTGTTGGGTGTGAGGAAACGATACGAAGGATTTTGATTCCGGAAGACAGTCTTTTGTAATTGATGTTGGCTTATTGTTGATTTTGCCAATTCATACTGACGATGAAGGATGGAGAATAGCCTTTCAGCGCCATCGCTACATTGCAATAAATTCTCCTTCCCGTCATCGTTATAGTTTTCCTCTCTGCCATCACTGTTATCATTCTGTGGTGCTTATTTCCAGTGTAAACCTGAAAATGTCTTTATAAAGTCACTCCAATGTTAAAGCCATCCATCCATCCATTTTCCGAACCGCTTCATCCTCACTAGGGTCGCGGGGGGTGCTGGAGCCTATCCCATCAGTCTTCGGGCAGTAGGCGGGGGACACCCTGTTGGTTGCCAGCCAATCGCAGGGCACACAGAGACGAACAACCATCCATACACCCATACCTAGGGACAATTTAGCTATTTTCCTGAGCACCCCAATGTTACCATTATACAGTAGGTTAGAGCTATTTTCAGAAAACAATGTGGGGCCAACATTGTTTTTATGCTCATTGAGCAGATCTGTGGGACAGAGTGCGAAAGCGGCTGCATGTTAATTTGCTGGTCATGCCTGGCTGGATTTGGCTAAGGTTGTTAATTATAGGAGGCCAGCAAAGCACCCACTGCTTGTCTCGCTGCAAGCAGCGCAGAGTCAGAGGGATTGTGGAAATGGATATTCCTCAGACTCTTTGTTGCACTGAGCCACTCGGGTGTTGACTGTGCAAAATGAGAATGTTTATCTTAGGAAAATAGTTAGCCGGTGCTCAAAGGCGATATCCATCTTATGATTGTCTGTCACCACAAAGAGATTAAGAGGTCAAGAGCAAACACTGGGTAGTCAAGGACAATAACAACATCCAATGTAGGAGGGAGAATCCCAGAGTAAGTCAGAATCAGGTAATGTTACTAAATTTTAGAAACACTACTCAGAAATTGGAAGCTGGCTTCCTGGAAAAAACAAAAACAAGCGATGCTAACAGTGCTTAGCTTGTTTTTAAACTGATTATTATTTCAATTTTGTATTAAAATTTGAAAACAATATATTGCCCTACTTTGACCTGTTGTGACACTAGAATAGAGACAGGTAGTGAGACCGCTAACAAAACTACGTTTGGGGCTGAATTAACAAACACTCGAGTCTCGATAAGCTCCACCCTTAACGGTTCTGTTAATGGTCTTGGAGAAATTACTCAAACTAATATCCGATTTGTTGAGGTTAGATTTTTTTGCACCTTCTACATTGAAAAAATGGTGGTCGCACGAAATCAAGATGCATTTTTTAAAGTAATATTCATCCATCCATTTTCCGATCAGTTTTATCCTCACAAGGGTCACGTGGGGTGCTGAAGCCTATCCCAGCCGTCTTCGGGCAGTAGGCGGTGGACACCCTGAACCGGTTGTCAGCCAATCGCAGGGCACACAGAGACGAACAACCATCCGCGCTCACATTCACACCTATAGACAATTTAGGAGTGTTCAATCAGCCTGCCATGCATGTTTTTGGAATGTGGGAGGAAACCATATGACATTAAATTGTCCTGAAGTGTGATTGTGAATGTGAATGGTTGCTCATCTGTGTGCGCCCTGTGATTGGCTGGCAACAAGTTCAGGTTGTAGCTACTGCCAGAAGTCAGCAGGGATAGGCTCCAGGAGTTGCAGTCAAAGCCTGCACCTCTGCATTGTGCGGCCGACATGCTAACCAGTCAATCTCCGTGCCGTCCGTTTAACTGATGCACAGTATATATTTTCAAAATTATATTAAAGGAGCAAATATAGTATGCCTGCTCCTTTAATTTGACTGATATATGACTATTATACTTCCACATGCATTGTGATGAGTGAGAAAATAAAAAGTCACTTGAGATATATTGCTTTTGTCGATCATTACGCCCCCTCCCCCATGCATTTTTCAATTTCTAGTGAAAACAGGCTCCAAGAGAAAAATGAATGTCTGTAACGGTGTGGCTGATAACAGTTACACTGCTGTCTGGAGATGACAGTTTGGAAGTCAAGGTATTTTTTTTCCAAGGTTGCTCTTCAGTCTACTTGAATACTGTATTCAAATTAAAACGTGCCATTCTTGTGCAAGATCAACTGAGCATGTTTTCTTTTAGAGGAAAGCACAAAGAGGTGAAGAGATGAGCACAACACTAAAGCTCTCAACAAGGTCCTCTTTGAGGCTCGAGGGAATGCTGAGATCACTTCTCATGCTTTTGCCCTTTTGTGAAAAATCTACATCCACAGACTTAAGAATCTCAGAAACTTCAGCCCCTTGTCATCATTTAGCCTCACAGTGTAGGTGTAATATCAGCTTTTAAGAGTTTATTCTTCCAGTGTAGCTTAAGTTAGTGCAAAAAAAAAGAACAGCTATCCTATGAGGGTACTTTTACATGTCTTTATGTAATTTCAAACTTTTCTTCAAAATATTGTTTAAAATATTCTACATGTAGCATAAAAGAGCTGGAGCTACAGTGAAGTCTGGACAACTTATAATATTTTGTTTTGGAGATGGTTGGGACTCCCAAATCATTATCAGATGAGAACACATGGCTTGTGCTCGTGGTCGCTTGTACCACACGCCCACACGTGCGCATTCGACAACCAGCGCATTACTCCCGATGGTGATGCGCTTATTTTTTTTTTTTTTTTTTACAATTACAAAAAGGCAACAACAGAACACCAAATTAGTTTCCTTTATGACTGGTGTCTCCGGACCAAAAGTTAAATATATGTATACCATTTATTTATAATAATTTTAAAAGGATGGGTGGATGCTGTGTCAATGTTGACTATGTAAACGAACAAAGCCTAAAACATCGTTGTTTTTTTTGGTCATCTTTGATAGCTATTGAAGACATGTGCAAAACAAAAGACATTGTCGATGTTTCAAGTTCCTATAGGTGCTTTTGTCCCCATCACCTGATATAGGCTTCCGCCATTTAGCCGCGCTGAAAGGAAGTGCATTCACCCTTTGTCAAATGCGGAAACTGGTTTTGCATGTATTTTATTCGTCCAAAATATTAGGACCCACTTTCAGTGCATTGCAGTGCAGTTCTCTGCCAAACACAAAAACATTATTTATTGCTGTAACAAAATGTTTTAAGATAATACTCCCTTGTAGTGTCCAAAACGGAACAATATTGTGTTTCTAAAGATAGATCATCAGATTTTGCTCTTGGATGTCAATATAGTATTCATTATTATTAAAAATTATAATATGTGCAAGTACTGTCTATCACATCTTTAATGGACAAAAAAATACATATGTTCTGTATGACCTTAAAAATGGCGATTATTATCAGAATATCAACATTTCATTTCATTTGAACATTCACAGGCTTCTATTTGGAATCATTATTATTATTATTATTATTACATTATTATTACATTCTCCATTGGTGTTTAGGCCTATTGTCATGTGTTTTGCAAAAGCCCCGTTTCAAATGTGGTCAAATCTCATTGTTCCGATGTGCTTATTTATTTATTTATTTGTTTGATTGTGTGTTTAAACATACACATCTTCTGTCAAGAATATAACCACAACTAGGGTGCCCAACCAGTCGATCGTGATTGACCAGTAGCCTGCGAACTGGTCCCAAGTCGATGGAGGGGGAGATGTAGGAGAAAATAGATTTAAAAAAAAAAAAAGATTTATGTCGGTGTGCGCGTTCTGAATATTTTATATTTTCTTGTTAGTGCACACCGCACCCTAAGCATTCCATCAGATTCACGTTCACCAAAAAAGTATGAAAAAAATAAAATAATAAAACAAAGCAGGTCACCTTTAACCTACGTTGGCGCGTTACCTGCTTCACCGGAAGTTGTTAGCGGTCAGCAATTTGCACTTGCAGCTTGCGATTAGAGCTGTTGCCATATATCTTTTGTACTTTTATTATTCTCATTCAAAGTTTGTCTGGCAAAGAATGGGAATCTGAATCCCCGGAGAAAAACTTTAAAAACGATACGCGTGAGCTACAGTAGTGACGTTGTTGCACTGAAGACGCTGCCATAGTGCGTCCCATGCCGCCGCGTGAGGTCTCGACTAAAGTAGGCACTGATTCCTTTTTACAAACTCACAACCTCTTGTATCTACTTTATATTTATTTTTTGTTCGTGTTCTGGGCCGTCATGGCTGTTGCTCCTCATGGCATGCGTGAGTGTATGCGTGCACGTGCGGTAGCGGGTCGATCGCGAGAGGTCGACTGCTTGAAAAGTCGATCTTGGGTCAAAAAAGGTTGGGCACCCCTAGACTAGACCAATTCTTTGTGGTGGATGGTGGCAGTTTGGTTTACAAAGCACATCAAAAACCAGTTTGTCTAGTTTCACAGAGTTTGCCAATGTGGCCTGCCAACCCTCCATTGGTTGTGGCTGCCTGCCTTATTTAAAGCTAAAATCCACCATAGATTAGTTTTTTTCTAAACATTTGCTAATATACCAGAGATAATCACCTTTAACAACAATTTAACACAAAAAAATGTTAGTGGTGACATTTTAGGAATCTTGTCTTGGTAAATTTCACATTAATCATGACATTAATATTTAAGGGATGTGACTGTGTTTAGTGTGTCTCAGTTTTTGAGAGAATCAAGCCTGAAGGTGTAAGAATGGAAGGGAAAATGCATTTCTTAACCTGATGGGCGGCATGCAGTGTTTATCAGAATAGAAAAAAGTAGCGTATTGTTGGGCAACACAGAATTGGGTAGATAATTTATTAAAGTAGATTTGGCCCTGCACTGAAAAGTAGCAACAGTAATAATTATAATTTATGAAATTGTTGAAATATTTAAATAGACAAAATGTCTTATTAAACTGAATAATCATAATATCAGAAGATTTTCTGAGTTTAATCACAATAAAACATGGCAGATAGGACAGAGGAATAAAATTCCACCTTACAATTGACTCTCTCTCCGATCAGTGTTAGGTTGTTGGGGTTTTAAGGTGATTAGCTTACTCAAGGAGCCTCTGATTTGATTCTTTAAAAGAGTCCTCTTTGTCTGATTTCCCCTCATCTCCATTTTGGCACCAGTGTGGAGCACCTGCAGTGTCAGCAAGCACAGGGCTAATGCTAATGAGGGTTTTAATATCAGTGTCTCTTTGCTTGTGGTTTGAGCATGACCTAGCATATCAATAATGCAGGTGGTGGAAATGGCTCACACTGTGAGCTTCTCAGATTGCGAAATTTGGTTCAACATGAAATGTGTGTTAAAAAAAAAAAGTTAATTGTTGTGTGTGTGTGTGTGTGTGTGTGTGTGTGTGTGTGTGTGTGTGTGTGTGTGTGTGTGTGTGTGTGCTAAGGAGGTATGACGTGAAATGTGGATCTACTAGTGTGATGGCTGATGTGTAAATAGATCATTGGCTGCTTCAGCTCACCACAGTAGATGACCTTCACCCTCTCCGCAAACAAGCCCAGTGTGCACACTGCTCGTGCTTGTCTGGCATATCCAGTTCAAAGGCAGTTCACGGTAAACCAACAAAAAGATGCACTAATTATTCATCAGAAGATTAGCATAATACCTCTTTGCCGAACAGATGGCTTCCTTCTGTCAAATTATATTCACCACCATGTCACAGTTTCATAGTAAGCAGCAGTTAAATCTTAGAACTTGTCGTCATTGTCCGCAGTGAGACCTCCTCCCCCACGTGGTTCGAAGGATAATATTTGCGACATTTCCAAATCCTTTTAGTCAGAGTTTGGAAAATAATGTCATACCCTTTGCACTGCTATTGGCGTGGGATATTTATTCTAGTGGCCGGTAATAAAAATACTTTTGGAGCAGACCAGGGCATCATATAGTTCCTTATAATCCGAGGGGCCTTATATATGGTGTTACACTCTCTTCACATCCCCCATTGAGTTGTTCCCCTGTTCGTGTTCTTATGCCATCTAGTGGTGATTATTAGCAGGAATCAATTGTAACGTAAAAGGTTTCTGCCTGACACTAATTGACATGTGCAGTCGACAACACACACGCAAACAGACAACTACTTTGTGAGCTCTGTGCCGTCATTACGAAATGAAGATCATACCAAAAGCATAGTTAACTACTGATGAAACGAAGGAAGAAGGACACAACCAAGACTTCTAAGCAGATTTACCCCCTTGTGAATGTGAGTCCACGAGATTTGTGTGCCTTTTTGTTGAATCAACTGTCTTCATAACTTTTGTTTTTCATTTATTGTTTTGAAATGCTATTTCAGTTCTCATGGGTTTCCAAGAAATAAACGCTGTACTTATATGGACCTCGTGTCGTGGTTCATGCTACATCCTGAGAGAGCTACATATGGATCAATATTCTGATTGGACCTAGTATTTTAAATGTTCTGTAAAGCGCTTTGCTACAACTGCAGCAGTTGTGAAGGCTCGATATAAATAAAGCTGTATTGTATTGTATTTCCGTATCGGCCCGAATATAAGATGGTGTTTTTTGCATTGAAATAAGACTGAAAAAGTGGGGGTCGTCTAATATTCGGGGTCTAGACATTATACCCATTCACAACGCTAGATGGCGCCAAATATCATTGAAGCGAATGCTGAACTTGACTTCCCAGGCCAAAGTGAACCCCTGCCACGAAGAATAAAAATAAGTTATAGCAGTAGCACGAAGAAGAAAAATCAAAAATAGCGGTAACAAGGAAAAGAGAAGAAAATAATGGAATAGATAACAGCAAATGGAGAAACGTAGTGACAATCTGGAGAAAATTGGGTCGACGATCGGCCTGGTGAACCGGCAGCTGAGGAGAAGTTATGATGTAATTTACATTTCAAAAACCAGAAGCCATTCATTTACGCATGTGATTGCACTTTAGATTTGAATGAGGCAAAATAACATGCTCTTTCTCTCAAATATATTGTTATAATGATTTGTTTCAGATGTAGTGTAATTGTTTTCTGTATAAAAATTAATTTGGTGTTCAAAAAGTCTTTTTTCAAATTTGAGTCTTGACAAAGAGGGGGTCGTCTTATAATCAGGGCGGTCTTATATTCGGGCCAATGCGGTATATTTCCTTCAGAATAGCTCCATCTAGTGGATGCCTCGCGTAACCACAGCTACTATTGTTGCTTCAAATCTGTGCACCTTATTATACTATAAAACGGTTTTAAAATAGGGCATTCATTGAAAGTACGCTTTATATTCCGAAGCGCCTTATAGTACAGAAAATACGGTCATCGAAAAGTCATCGATTGTCCATCAGTAATTATTTTTGTTCAACGATGAATCAATCCGATACCTTTTTTTAATTGAAAAAAGTGGTCCCAGCTCTTTTGGAATGTTTTATAGTCATCAAATAAAAAAATTAGCAAGTGTTTGTAAAAAAAATAGTTGTCTTGCAATTCATGAATGGCGTCGCACCATCGCAAATGTAATGACCCATCAAAAATGCTGTGTCTTATCACATGAGCGTTCACAACAAAAACAGACCTTTTAGAGGAAGAAGCGAGAGCCAACTGGCTGCAATAAAGCTATATCAATACCAATACTGTATACTGTATTGTGCTTTTCAATACAATATTTATAAAAATGACGCGTGAAAACAAACAAACTTAAATAGCACTAAACAATATTCTATTTATGATTTTATATGTGACTGAAAATTTTGTTTCGGTCACAGTTTTTTCTGTCGCAGCAAGTTGATATACTGTATGTGCGAGGGTCAGTTGCCTGGTGTGCGTTTATTTTTTCTTTTCTTTTAATGCTATTGTCCAGACATGTTTGCCCATGTCGCTTGGTGTGTTTCAGGCCTTAGACAACCAAATACATTCTACTGCATTGCATTTATGATTTCTTTTCTTTTTCAGATATCATCGACAAGAGTGAGCTGAAGCTATTCTTCGAGAGCAATAGTTCGCAGATTTATTTTATCTTCTATGAAAATTTCATTACACTGGAAAGCAACTTAAAACAAAAAGGTGGGTTCAAGCTTTTTCGTTCAATAAATTCAGCGACATGTCTTCATGCTGTGTGTCACAACAAAATAGTTAATTTTCCTCTCATCTCCCACTAGTATAGCATTTTAAGTGATTGCTAAATTATGACAATGTAATCAAACACATAGTTTACTGAATCTTACTGCTGACGGGAATTTTCACAACATTAACGACACTATTGTATGTTGAAGCTGAAGCACCTTACTTGGTTTTCTCAGGGATCAAGTCTCAAAGGGAGGAGCTGGACTCCATCCTCTTTATTTTTGAAGTAAGTTGCTGTTTTCTATTAGCGGGACTTTATAACCTTTCTAACATATGCTGGTGCCACAACATTATAGGGTTAGAGTTGTCCATCTCAGTTCACCCGAAACGGTTGAAACAAAACAACTGGATCCTTGAGAGGGGAGAAGGGACTGAGCTCAATCATTTTCTAGCTTAACTTTGTGTTATGGCCCTTCCCCCGGTTTCACGCAACAGTCTTATGTTGCACGTACAGGTTAAAGTCCTCCACCTTGTTTTTTTCCATCTGATTACAAAGACAGGTCCAGTGTCGCATACACAGACTGAGTTCTCCAGTTACATTTGCTCAAGGAAGAGCTCTAAGGGTGGAGGAATATCAAATTGGGGTTCCGAAGCATTGTTAATCATGACAGAGTATTTATCCTTCTCTCAACACTCGTTGGAGACGTGTTCAGGAATGCTCTTTGCTTGTGGTTAATATTAAGATTGTGTTGGAAATACCTCATAAAAGAAAGGGGTGGGGGGGGGACTAAATTTGTCCAGTGCTTGAAATTAAAAAAATACAAACATTGGGTGTCTTTTATCCAACTTGGGCTTGTACCACAAAGA
This sequence comes from Hippocampus abdominalis, assembly GCA_018466805.1. NCBI lineage: Eukaryota > Metazoa > Chordata > Actinopteri > Syngnathiformes > Syngnathidae > Hippocampus > Hippocampus abdominalis. The sequence continues at coordinate 7,260,276 of CM031705.1, read as the reverse complement.
ACCAATGGTGTGTTGAAGTGTTCTTTTGTTGTTGGTTTTTTTCCTCATGATTCCATGCTTTTTTTCCCCTCAGAATTAATTGATTTGTGTTCCCCCTCTTTCCTTTGTCTGAACAAGCGACTGTTCCTGAATGAACATCCCATCCAAGGGTGGGGTGGTGATTCCATAATTTCTGTCAGGGGTTGTACTCTTCCACCGTTTTTCACTGCGACAAATTGTGGGCAGAACAACACAAAGCACTCTGCTGGGTTGGGAATAGAATATGATGTGCATCTGTTTCAATTAGGACAACAAATGCATGATATTAACATATATGAATCACATTCAAACTTTGAGAAAACCTTGGTAACAGACCAAACTTCCTAAATTGTCCTTCAGTGTTCTTAGTGCCAACACAAGATAATCTCCTCAACTGTACGCACGCTCACAAATTGACCTCTAATTTAAGCGTTAATTCATGCCTGCTGCATATGTATGCAGTTTTTCTCAAACAGAACTAATATTGAATGCAGCTGAACCGTCACTTGTCCCCTTTTAGCTCCTGTCTGTGACGACGTGCTCTTTACTCATGTAATCGGAAGAAAAGCATTGAACAGTGTATACGAGATAGGACAAAATCTGCTAAATCGAGTACACATTCTTTACGCCATAATAGATCAAATGTGTTCTTATGGATCATGATAATGTGACAGAATTGAGCATTAAAATGAAATCAGCATGTGTCCTCTATTAATTTGGATGGATAAAGTTGGTCTCAATAAAACTGAAACATGTAGTGCTGACTCACAAAGTTTAATCTCGGACCTGATTTACCTGACTACTGACTGGGGGCTGGAATTATATCACCATCTTGCCACATGAAGAGGAGACAACAATTCTTTCACGCTCCCTTTCACATTTGCATTGAAAAAAGTGCTTGATAACATCGACGACAACACATCTCTGTTTGATTCGCACGCCTATGCGGAGACTACTTCTAAGTCATTATAAAGTAGGTGACTCCTTTTCTCGTGGTGCAGGAGGCTAGCAGAGTACAGTGAAACTCCTCTACAACGAAATCATGTTTGCAGCAAGAAATTTTTCACAACAGGGGGTTTTTCACTGTAGCAAATTTGATCTCAGATGTTTACACATACACACACACACACACACAAGCTTAGGTGTACTCTATTTTTATTCCAATAGTGCATTTATTCCAATAGTATGAGCACACACTTATTTGACACTTCATATAGTCAGTGTAGAAAGAAAAAAAGGGAAAGAAATTGCGAAATTTACGATCAGCATTCAATTTCACTTACATCAATTTCTTGGATAATGTATTTTATTTTGTTTCCTCCGTCTTTCATTTTGATCACTTTTACCCTCTCTTCCAGCGTCAGAGCTCTTCTTGTCTTGGCTTCTTGACATCCAAAGGTCCGTTTTGTAGCCATTTTAGCAATGCAACGTTCGTGCTGCGTCTGAAACTAACAATAACAAGTACTTCCTGGACTACTGCCATATGTAAACCAGTGTGGTGGTTGCTGTTGCAGTTTCCGAACAAAGCAGGAGAGGTTGCTGTTGGATTAGACTTCGTTGTAGTGAATCTCTTCACGAGGCAAGAGCAGAAAAAAATATTTCGTATAACGCAACAGGGTTTTTTTTCGTTGTATGGGGGGCAGGAGAGTGGGAATGGTGTTAATGCATGAAGATTTTTTCACATTAGGGGGTATTTTCGCCCATGTCGGATTCGTTGTAGAGGAGTTTCAAGTACTCCTGTTTTTGTGGCGGATGTCTGAGGGGCAGACCCTCACAGGCACTACAGTCCATTCCCGATTACTTTACTTGGATTTCTTTTTCTCTAATGCCATAAAAGCATCTGCCAGGATATCTTGTCATACGGCAGCTTTTTTAAAAAGGATGAAAACCTGTAAGAAAATGTTGAGGTTTTTTTTTTTCTTTTTGTTGTATTATTAGCGGTGTTTGTGTTGGAATCAGTCAAATCAGAACTGCCATTCAGTTCTCTTACTCTGATAGTCTGGGTTTGGACTAAATTGGTATTATCATCCAATGTTCTTATATCAACTCAGAAACTGTAATACTCTTTTACAGTCAGCTGTTTTTGCAGTCACAAGACAAGTTTGAACTTCTGCCAGGCTTGGGAGACTCCAATGTGTTTATACTCCCATATGCTTGTACATGACCTTATCTGCTGACTGCCTAAAAGCAGCTCGATCCCTGCGCCACTGTGAATGTGGGACATAGGAAACTTGCACGTAGAAAAAAAAACAAACCCATAGGAAACTTTGTGCACATCCATTTCCCTTCATTTTCTCAACAGGATACAACCTTACCGTGACCCAGCCGCTTTTGAATCAGCATTTTTAATTTCCTCTGTCATCTTCTCTTTGAATCTTCTTCTCTAGATTGAATAGGTGACTTGACTGCATGTCATAACAAACAGTGGGTCTCAAATTAGGGTCCCTGGTCATAAATTGGAGGTCCGCAAACCAATTTGCAATCCAGTTTAACACACACATAAAACAAATATATTAAACCAATTACTCCTCCCTGTACCCCACCTACTCCCCGAAGACAGCTGGGGTAGTCTTCAGCACTCCCCGTAACCAGTGTGAGGATAAGTAGATCAGAAGATGGATGGATGGATACTCATCCCTACTTTAACTTCAGGCCAATTAAAACTCTGACAAGGTTGTGACATATCAGATAAATCTGAAATTCCTGCATGCATGCAGTAGTTCGAGCTCTCGTATGCATTTTTCTCTTATAGAGTTGTACGGGTGACAGGTGAGGCAAGGCAGTGTTGACAAAGTATTTGCAGAATTGAAGCACATACAGTATTTCAGGTCAACTGTTGACATATCGCTAAATTTCAGCTTCGCAACATATAAATGAGTAGCTGTTTCATGTCTTTGGCGATGTACGGTATAATGACTGCTTGTGTAAACTTGAATGGCTGCGGATCAGCAGGAATGACGAAAAACAAATGGGTGAGAAATAACAGAAAGAAACTCAGGGCATTGAATCAATCGCAACTGGGCTGCTCTGTTCGTCTTGGATGACGTTTTGTTACTCATCTTAGTGGGATTTATCAGTTTATGCAACAAGGCTTGGTCAGGACTGCAGCGGTCTGAGAATGAAATGACCCGGCTGAATGAGAACATCCACAAACAAAAGAAACTAACGAAAAGCAATGTCATTGACACAGAGATGCATGCAGTTACCAAAACACAGGTTCATTAGCACAGCATAAAAACAATTCTCTAACGCGGAAAAAGTTTGTTTCCGTCGACAAAATCTCATTTTCCAGGCGGCGAAATGCACTCTGGTCTCTTAACATCCATTCATCCGTTAGCCAAACTGCTTAACAATTAACAAAATATGTTCTGAACACAATATGAAGAAAAATAAACACAGAATTATCACCCATTCAGGACCGTGATTGAAACGCAACTCACAACACACACTGTGCATGCGGAGCGGAGTGAACGATAGGGTTCGCAAAACTCCAAGCTCGCCGGTTGACCGTCAACCTCTGTCACAAATATCAAAAAATATTTGGTCAACATTGGTGTATCGTAAAATCGCCTTATATTATGGTTAAAAAAACATCAATTATATTGTAACATCACTTTTCATATTATAATATCAGTTTTTCCCAGTCTTTCCAAGTTTTCCAAAAAACAAACAGCCAGCAGTGTGTTTTTTTCGAGGTTTTAAAAGAATCACTTAAAACTAAAGAGAAAAGCATCATTTGCCATCAGCCACCTCACATAGAAGGAATAACAGATTTCAGCTCATTTATATTGATGTGGATTGAAGCAGTGAGTGGAACACGAAACATTGTGTGACTTGTTGAAAATTGGTATTCAGTAAACAGTGTATTAACTTAACAGCTATTAATTTGTATGATTAATGTGAATTATATTAAGTAATGCTTGTATTTTGAGTCTTTTAAACTGCAGTACCTTAATGCTGAGTGAGTTTGTATTGACATTCAAATTATCTGTGTTTTATTTTCCTCTTCAGTGCCTCCGTGTTCCCATTGTTTGTAAGGGGGGCGAGGGGGGAGGTCATTATGATAATGATTCAGATAACGTGACGCTGCGGTCTGCCGCACAAGCGGAACCACTACATACAGTGGAGCGACTCATAGGCACGAGTTTGTGTGTGAGCCGCTGCTGCCATCTACTGGTTAGAAATAAGAATACACTCTACGGGTGAGTTTATTCCCAAATTGCTTTGCTTGAACTGCTGTTTTTATTTGGGGGTTACATGGCATAAGCTTTTTCAAACACATGATTGCACAGTGATTACGGAGCTTCCCAATCGAAGATTTTTGATAAAAGTGCGGTTGTATGAGGGTATCTCAAATTCCTTCATTTTTACACTATTATTTTGACTCCTTCCAAGTTTTTAAATTCCACTTGTATAATTGTTGCACTGCCATTGCTATTCCCTATGTTCATTTGATTGATCTCTAAGTCAAAGGAGTGTGAATGAGCAGTAGCTCTGAGAGTTCACGTTTTTCAGAAAACCCCCTCATGGACCTGTATTCTGCACCATGTTTGGGTCCTGTAGCGAGAAGTCTAAGCACGGATCATGTAAATGTCCTAAGGCTGTAGCTGCAGCACCGTAATGCTCCCATCGTTATGCTGGCGTATGGCTGCAGCTTATCGTAATTCCGGCAACCTTCGTAGTACAGAGGAGTCTGCTTTCGCCTTGAATCTGCCAGTAAATTCCTCATTGTTAGGACCCCCATTCCGGCTCCATGGGGAGTCTTTTGGAGCGAGCTTCTCCATCTCGTTCCCGCTCTCCTTTCCCGGTGCTCTGTAAGTGATAGAAACGGGGGTGTTATTGTGTCTGCGAGTGCGCACAGACATCGACGTTGGGGAAAGCTTAACCATGCTACCCTGCTGGGTTACAGCCTCGGATAATATGCCTCCTATCCCAAAGAGACAGACAGAGAAAGGCCAACACAGATCCTGTACAGAGTTGCGATAATCCCACAAAGGATCTATAGCAAAGTGCAGGTACACGTCTTTCAGCATCTCTGCTGTCACCGATAATGAAAGGGATTTAGTTCCAAGGACAAGAAGGGAAAGTTAATGATGGAGGAAGAAAAGGAAGTTGTTGACAAACCAAGTCAATCGATGATCTCTTGAGTACGACGTGGCAGCCAAATAGTAAATCCAACATCAGAAATACTTTGTGCAAAAGCAATGTTCAAACTTTGTACATATAGGTTAATTACACATGCAATTCTATATGGGCACAGAGTAATCAAGAGATGTCACTTGACATCCCTAAGGGGTAGTGAGCAAATAGTCTCCTCAGGAGGGGGATTGGCGCGGTGATCTCCCATTTCCCCTCTGTTGCTTCCATCCATATTCCTAACCTCATCACCACCTGTATTGATTGCCTTAACCGTCTTCATGAGTCCCTTCCTTATTTTGGATCAATTCTCTTATTTTATCGTCTTTGTTGTTCATTTGAACTTTTATTGTGTTATTGTTATTCCGTGATTTACACTCTTATGATGGTATGAATATGATTATTGTTTGGCGTAGTAGCATCAGTTTCCCTGCTTGATAAAACAAAGAAAGTCCTCCTCAGCACATGCATTTTCTATGAGCAGGTGATGGTTTGTTTTTGCAGAAGTTTTCTTTAGTATTTAAAATCTTTTTTGTTTTGTCATCCAGATGCAGAAGTACAACAAGCTCCTCTGGGGCATGGATTGCGCTTCCCTTTTTTCCACTTACCGTATTGGCCCGAATATAAGACGGCCCTGATTATAAGACGACCCCCTCTTTTTTCAAGACTCAAGTTTGAAAAAAGACTTTTTGAACACCAAATTAATTTTTATACAGAAAATAATTACAGTACATCTGAAACAAATGATTATAACAATATATTTGAGAGAAAAAGCATGTTATTTTGCCTCATTCAAATCTTAATATCTGAACATTTAAATATGTAAACTAAAGTGCAATCACATTCGTAAATGAATGGCTTCTGGTTTCTGAAATGTAAATTACATCATAACTTCCCCTCAGCTGCCGGTTAACCTGGCGGATCTTCGACCCACTTTTCTCCAGATTGTCGTTACGTTTCTCCATTTTCTGTTATCTCTTCTATTATTTTCTTCTCTTTTCTTTCTCACCACTTATTATTTCCTCTTCTTCGTGCTACCGCTTTTTTAATTTTTATTCTTCGTGACAGGGGTTCACTTTGGCCTGGGGAGTCAAGTTCAGAATACGCTTCAATGATATCTGGCGCCATCTAGGGTCGTGAATGGGTATAATGTCTAGCCCCCGAATATAAGACGACCCCCACTTTTTCAGTCTTATTACAATGCAAAAAACACTGTCTTATATTCGGGCCAATACGGTACTGTGGCAGACCTTTTTTTTTGTTTTGGGGTTTGTTTGTTTTTTTTGTACCATGGCAGGCTTGACCTCTAACTTAAAAGCATGAAGTCTTTCTGGCTCACTGATTTTGAGTGGATGAGCCCTTGGCACATTACTCTCATTTCAATAACTGTTGTGGACTGTGCGTGAAAGCAACGTGCACGTCCTTCATCTCCCCAGCAATTTTTTTAATCTGTCCAGATAAGAGGCCGCTAACCTATACTACTGCATTTAACGGTAATGATAGGCTGCTAATAGGTTAGGGCGGTCTAATTGAGTTGGTTGGCAGTGAGGGGATGACATTTCTCTGTACTTTGGCATGTTGTGTAGAAGACGGCAAAGAGAGTTAAAAGGCTGAGGTCCTTAAGTGCATGCTTGCCAAATGGTACAGCACAAAAACAATCACTGCTCATTGATTAGATAAAATACACATCGACAAAGGCATTCTGCACTAGTCTGGAGTATTTCCTGAAATGTTGTAGTAGTAGAGTTAAAGCTCGAGAAATTATTATTTTGGCTTATGACTAACTTTGCATAAATTGTTTTCAACAGAAAATTCTGCAATTTCTGCCAGAGAAAATCTACAACCGGTGGCAGTTTCACAGTATAGGTATGTGGTGCTCAATTTTGTCACAAATGAAATGTCAAAATTTCCTGTTATCGGTAAGTATATTTTAGCGATATATCCCGGTACCTGATTTTTCATCATTATGCTCGCATAACCATTTGAGATGTCTTCATTTTGCATACCAAAGAAAAAAGAATTAGTCTTATCATTGAATTGAAAAGAGAAGTGCTAATTAGGGCTTTTTTTGTAATGCAAATAATCAATTGAATTATGCTGGAAGGAGTTCATACCCGGGCGGCACGGTGTTAGACTGGTTAGCTCGTGCGCCTCACAGTGCAGTGGCTCGGCTCGGGCCTTCCTGTTTGGAATTTGCATGTTCTCCCTGTCCCTGTGTGTGTTTTTTCCGGGCACTACGGTCTCCAATCCACATTCCAAAAACATGCATGGCAGGTTAATGCAACGCTCTAAATTGTCCCTAGGTGTGAGTGCGAGCGCGAATGGTTGCTCGTCGTCTCTGTGTGCCCTGCGATTGGCTGTCAACCAGTTCAGGGTGTACTATTGCCGGAGACAGCTGGGAGATGCGCCGGCACACCCCGCGACCCTTGTGAGGATACGCGGATCATAAAATGGATGGAGTTCAGACCCCCATAGAATGAAAAGGACCGTGCAAGTTGTGATGACCCCAATTAGAATATTTTATTGTCAGCGCAACAGTAACGGCTCTTAAACTTCCATTTTTAGTTTACATAACATTGCAGCTGCTATTGTCCTTGTTCTAAAGTCAGATACAGTAGAACACGATCATTAAATTCACCCCTCAATTCAAAGAAATCATGACAGTAGACTTGAACTGTATTGTTTATCCTGAACACACTTTCACTGAGGTAAAATTTCTTGGGCCGCCTGTCGTTTCCTCTCAAGACATCTCTCTTTCTCTCTACTCTCTCTCTGTCTCTCTGTCTCTGTCTCTCTCTCTCTTTCTCTTCTTGTCACACACAACCCAAGACATTTAGCAATCCGAGCTTCTTTTAATGCACGTCACTGCCAGCAAATGTTCATTTTCATCAGGAAAATGCGATTCATCAATCAACCCCCCCCCCCCCCCCCCCCAAAAAGACCTCATCAAGGTTGATATGCTTTGGTAGCGATAACACCTACACCTGTACATTTTGCAGTGTTTGTTGTGATTGTGAGCATCTGTGTGTCTGTAGGTATGGTGAATATTAGGGATGCTTACCATTTGTTACTTAATTTCTTTTTCAGGTTCTATCCTAAAAAAGCTTCTACACACTGGAAATTCTTTCAAGGTAACATCAATCTAAAAATATACTAAGTACATGTCCATGGGTAAACATTACCCCACTGATGTCACTTGCCAAATTGTTGCCAGTTGTTTCCACTTCAACTAGAGCCACTGCTTCATGCTTTCTCCTCACACCATTTTGTGTTCATACCTAATACTCACTCTGTGATTGTTGGTCTAGATCCGGTGTGAGGGGATGCGTCTCTTCCTGCTGTGGCTGCAAGCCTTGAGGGACAATTGTGCTGAGGAGCAGTTCCTTATCTATGCCTGTCTGGTGCCAGGTTTCCCAGCAGTGCCCTCGTCCAGGGGGCCTTGCACCCTTGACACGATCATTTACAACCCTTTCTCCAACCCACCTGACGGTGAGAAAGGAATGAATACAATATCTTATATACCACTTCATGCTTATTTTTTCCCCTCACCCAGTTCTTGCTTTAAAATAGACCATGATGTGGCTCTTTTCTCATCATATATGTCATTGTGAACAGCTAAAGTGGTGCCTGAAGAGATCACCCCGCTTGTTCCAGCTGTGGCTGGCGAGAAGGGAGCAGATGACCAGACTTGTTACGTCCTTGAAACCCTTCTCAAGTTCATGGTTACCCAGGTAATGGATACTGTTGCAAGGGAAATGACACAGGACTATATTCTCATCATATTTGCCCCTTGTCCACATCTCACCGAAAGTGAATTGATTTTGGTTGTCCTGATTATTCATTTTAAAATACAGTCAAACCTCGGTTTTCGGACGTCTCGGTTCTCGTACAATTCGGTTTTCGAACTAAAATTTCGCTTCAATGTGTCGCTTCGCTTCCTCGTAGCGTCCATTGTGAGCAGACGTTTTTGTATCATAATAATAATAATACATTTTATTTATACGCGCCTTTCAAAACACCCAAGGACACTTTACAATCAGGAACTAGAACAATAAAACACAATGCGGCTGAGCAGCGGCAGCCAAACGCGCCAGCGTTCACTCAACCCGGAAGTCAGAAAGAAACCACAAGGGAGAGAGAGGGGGAGAAAATTGTTCAATCAAGATTTTGAAAAAAAAGCAGATGTGTTTGGTGAAACGCTTCCTCGTGTAACGCGCATTGTGAGCAGATGAGTTTGTATTGTTCAATAAAAAAAAAAGCAGACGTGTTTTGTGAGACGCTTCTTTTAGGGAGAGTGAAAACCCCCCTTTTCAGAATGGTTTGCCCCAGCAGCACGGGAGACGTGCGTGCGTTTGTTTACGGGCCGGCAGTTTTCAATACAGCGGCACATAATCAATACTATGGTGTCCTGTGTCTCATTATTATGCAATAATCATACAGAAACAGCTTCCTCGTGTAGCATCCATTGTGAGCAGACAAGTGTGTATTGTTCAGATAGAGAGAGAGAGATGTTCCTTCAATTTTTATGTTACTATGTTAATGTTAAAATTGGTGAAAATAAAACATATTACAGTTTGTTTGTACAGTATATTACATATTACCTGCTCTCCTATTACATGTGTACAGTTTATGGTGTGAAATTATTTTAAAAAGTGGTTTAAAAAAGTTGTTTTCTTGACTTGGAACGGATAAAATTTTTTTACATTGATTCCAATGGGAAACACGGTTTCGGTTTTCGAACAATTCGGTTTTCGAACAGTCTTCTGGAACGGATTAAGTACGAAAACCGAGGTTTGACTGTAGTATTGAAAAATATGACATATTGTTGATGGATACTATAGTTATCTGTCTTGATTTATACGCTTGCTTCTTTACTTTGTTAATTAGGTTTTGTGTGGATGACATGAGCATGTTTTTGCTCTATGTTTTACAATTGCTGATAATAATGCGAACCCAAACATAATGGCAGATGTTAAGTGTGTACAGTCATTCCATTTGCACCAAGCCAATGCTATGTTTCCCTTTTCCAGCTATTTTGAAGTACAATGCCTTCAATCTTTTATGCAGCAAACAATAAACTGTGACCGACTGAGTGATTATGTATTCAACTCCACTCCCTGTCGCCTGACCTTGTCAGTCTTTGTTCTGTCTACCCTTCCAGGCATCCAGCTTAGAGTGGAGGAACAAAGAAAACCAGGAGACAGGCTTCAGGTTTCTCTTCAGCCTGTTCAAGAAGTACTACCTTCCGCATCTCTTCCCCTCCTTCACAAAACTCACAAATCTCTACAAGCCTTTATTAGGTAAGGAGGTGTTCATCACATTCAATAAATATGTCAACAGGAATCACTATGTCACTGTATTCTGTCTGGCGGGCAGCACAGTGGCAATCGGTGAGCACTTCTGCCTCGCAATCCTGGATTCAAATTCGGTCTCTCGCATTCCTCTGTGGCATTTGCGCTTTCTCCCGATACTCTGGTGTCCTCCCACATTCCAAAAACATGCGTGGCAGATTAACAGAACACTCTAAATTGTCCCTCTCTATCTTCCTCTATTTCTTCTACAATTAGACCTCCCACATCACAGACCTAAACCCTTGTATGTGCCAGTGACAAGGAACAACGAGAGCACCTTCTGCACTAGGGACCAATACCTGGCTCCCCGTGTAGCCTTCATCACCTGGCTGGTCACTTTCTTCCTCAAGAAGAAGTATATCAGCAGCGCTGCAACAGCGCAGAATACAAAGAATGGCCCTGAAGTTCTTCCCAAACTCATCCAGGTGGGAATTGTGCAACTGTGGATGTTGGTTTGGCGGTTAAAGCACTGTCAGGTCCCTTTATCCAAAAGTCTTGGGTAATCACCAGCAAAAACAACCAAACCATTTTCATATAAGTCAGTCAATGATTGGTGCATGAAGCAAGGAATAAAATGCTGATAATCTGGATAAAGCTACCGACAGAGGAATATTCACCATTGCATTCACTGCTATAAATGCAACATGTCCTCCTTGCAGAGTCATATTCGAGCTTTCCTTCTGTTCATATTCCTCTATAGACCAAGTAGTCATCCGTTTATTGGTTAAAATTGGAAGAAGCAAACAAAGAGAATTCTCAGGGCACTGAATCTATGTTACAACTGGAGTGTCCCGGTTTTCTTAGACCTGGTACTCACATGTATGTCCATTAAACTACGTACTGTATCTCACAAGTATGACGTGTCCAGACTGTCACTGCAGGCAGTAGCAGCCAGGAAAAGGAGAAGGAGAAGACATCAGATGGGGACACAAACGGGCCTACGGGGGAGCCTGAGAAGAGCCACTCCAACAGCAGCACACTCTCAGATCGACGGCCCAGCGATTCCAGTTTATGTAGCATTGAGGAGGAGCACCAGTACGTCTACGACATGGTGCATGCCATCTTACTATCCACCAGGGACAATGTGAATTTTGTCAACGAGGTCTTCCACCAGGTATTTATCTCTTGTCAAGTATTTGTACTTGTAAAATGGACGCAATCTAATTACATTGTGTCTGGTGAGTTTGCCTGGAAGTAAAGGAATTGTGTTGCCCTCTACTGGCCGTGTGTTGCATAGATCCTTCCAGCTGACACAATTATGCAGCATCATCACAAATACAACAATTGTGTTCTTCTCTCCTAAGGCTTTCCTGTTACCATCCTGCGAAGCATCGGCGACCAGGAAGGTGATCAAAGTGTACCGAATGTGGATACTGCAGGAGAAGCCCAGCTTTATGACTGAGCCAGACAAAACTGCACAGGATAATGAAGTAGATGGTAGCACTGAGCAGATACTCAGCACAGAGAATAATAACATGCAAGCACAGGTATTGGTGGACATATTTCGACTATTGCATTTACAGGAAAAATGCGTGATCATGAAATTGTGGAATCTTAACATTTAGAATGTGTGCCGATTGCCACACATTGTTCTTGTAATGTATGAAGAGGTCAGAAATATGTACATAATTCATATTTGATTTTTAAATTATGTGAGCTTGGTTATTTTTTTATTTAATCAAGCCGTTAACACAAAATATTTCTTGACAATAATATGTTCTAAATGCGGCCCGACTAGTTTAGTTCTGATTAATATTGGATTTGTGCGATATAAATTAAGCATCAAAATCCACGTTTTTCATCGTCGCATGGGGCGGCTATTTTACCACTTGCTGTTAATTGAAAATAACATTACAGTTGCTCAGGGCTCAGGTAACGACCAATCATGCCTCACCTGTTTTCTGAGTTTGGTCATGTGATGTTCGTAAGCTGAGCCGTCTAATGTGTCCTGCAAGTTTCTGATATGGGTTGTAAAATTCTGTAATTGAATTATTGAATTTTGAGAGGTTGACTGTCTTTTAACAGATACTTGAGAGTCACGGCCACAAGCGATCATCAAGTTGGGGAAGGACCTACTCTTTCAGCAGTGCGATCAATCGAGGTTTTCTCACAGAGGAGAAGAACAGGGATATCAAGGCGGGCACCCAGCCCACACTCCAGGTCTGTCTGTTTTACATCGTTTTTACATGTCTGTCATAATACTCGATTACTGTATTCATATGTCTCCAAAATTGTAGGTGTTCCTGACAAACTCTTCAAATGTTTTCCTCCTTGAGCCATGCCAGGATGTGCCCAAGCTCCTGGAGAATCAGGTTGAGGTGTGCAAGTGCGTCCTGAACATCTACCGACACATGATCATGGAGCACACCATGAACACAGAGACCTGGTCAGTATTTTTCTCTCTCTCTCTCTCTCTCTCTTATTTTTATATATATATATATATATATATATATATATATATATATATATATATATATATATATATATATATATATATATATACACGCACACGTATATATATATAAAACACACACTTTGTCTTTATTCCGTTCCATTATTTTTAGGGAGCAGATGTTGCAGGTCCTACTGAGGATCACTGAAGCAGTGATGAAGAGGCCATCAGAAAACCAAAGAAAAGACGGCTTTGCTGAAAGTTTGGCATCCATCCTTTTTCGCGTATGTCTGCCCTTGACAAGTGTAATATGTATTTGATCAATTCATCACATATTTTTTTAAATGAGTCAGGAGAAAGAGAAAAAAAGACATTACAAACTGTTGGTGGTTTCTTTTGTCACATTGTAGCGTTTGAACTCTATCTGCGTATTCATATTTGTTCTTATGTTGCATACAGACCATCATTGTGGCATGGGTGCGAGCCAACCTGTGTGTGTACATCTCTCGGGAGCTGTGGGATGAGCTGCTTTCAGTGCTGTCCTCTCTGACTTACTGGGAGGAGTTGGTGACAGAGTGGGCCAGCATCATGGACTCCTTGACGGCTGTGCTGGCACGCTCTGTTTATGGCCTAGACATGGCCAACCTGCCTCTGGATAAACTCAGTGAACAGAAGGAGAAGAAGCAGCGAGCACGTGGTGAGGAAGACACCAAAAAAACAACAACAAACAAACACACACACAAAAAAAAATGCATTTTTATAATTTACCTAATGTAGTCAACAGATATGAAAATGTCACCTCGGTATAGTTCCCTCTGTCCCTTTCATTACTGATACAATACTCCTGCAATTCAGTTGAAAAACTAAATGAAATATATTACAAAGGAAAATATATTTAATAAATTAATGTGGTTGGCCCAGGTGTGCACTTTCTTTTATATTTCGTCACATAGCTGTGTTCCTAACTTTTCAAGTGCGTTTCAACACACATAAATATGTAGCCTGGTAACAAAGCCATCAACATTAAAATAGCTGCTGAATTACTGAAGCGGGTGCCACTTTTTTTATTTTTTCTGTCTACATCTTTTTACATGGTGTTTGCCAAGACTGGAATCAATACAAATACAACATGTGCTTGTTTCCCTTTTTTTTTTCACTTGCAACATATAAGTTTCATTACTGTGAGTGTAGTGTCCTATATCTTCCTTCTTATAAGCGCGAAAAATAAACAAAAATATTAAATAGTGATGGGGCGGCCCGGTAGTCCAGTGGTTAGCACGTCGGCTTCACAGTGCAGAGGTACCGGGTTCGAATCCAGCTCCGGCCTCCCTGTGTGGAGTTTGCATGTTCTCCCCGGGCCTGCGTGGGTTTTCTCCGGGTGCTCCGGTTTCCTCCCACGTTCCAAAAACATGCATGGCAGGCTGATTGAACACTCTAAATTGTCCCTAGGTGTGAGTGTGAGCGTGGATGGTTGTTCGTCTTTGTGTGCCCTGCGATTGGCTGGCAACCAATTCAGGGTGTCCCCCGCCTACTGCCCGAAGACAGCTGGGATAGGCTCCGGCACCCCCCGCGACCCTAGTGAGGATTAAGCGGTTCAGAAAATGGATGGATGGATGGATTAAATAGTGATAAAACAGAGCACTTAAATCCCTATTAAAATTCCTAATATTTAAAGCTCAAATCTGATCCCGAAAAGGTACGATAAACAATATGTGATCCAAAAGAAAATAGACAAAGACATGCAGAAACATTACAGCAAGAATTTGAGCAGTAGTCTCATTTCTACTAAATGCATCCTCTTCTACCCCAAATCCAGTGAGTTCTCATATCCATGCATGGAGCATTTGTGGCCACAAACATGAATACAACCCCAATTCTGGGCCCGACTCATACTTTTGAAGTTTGCGTGGCAGCGGTTGCTGCTGTATTGGAATAACATCATGCAGCCAACCTTTTGCCAGTGTAACGAGGTGCTCAGCCCATCCCACCCTCAAGCTAGGCAAGCCCCCATGACACTGAAGCCAAGGAATTAGCGAGACCCCAGCACAGACACCCTGCTGAGAGCCTGGAATTCCACCCCATCCAGCACAGCCCAAGCGCTCAGGCACACCGCTAAGGTGCTCACATGGTAGGCCCCAAGGAACTGCCAGAGACCCAATATACACACACACACACACACACACACACACACACACACACACAACAAATCCTTTTGAGCCAAGTCGTGCCCGCAAGCACTGGAGGCCCAGCACCGTGCCACACAGTCCTGAATGAATGGATAAAACCTTCTTTTAATGCTATGTAATTACATTTGAAAAGTACAGTACAATAGCAATCATTTTTAAAAAACTATGCACATTTTAATGTAATTTATTTTGCTCCTTTGTTTGCACAGAAAATGTCATGTTATATCAAATGTATAAATTACAGTATGAGAGAATGTGTTGCATTCTCATACCTTGATCTCTTCAGACTATATTAAAAACTTACCACAAAACAATGATGATTACCAAAATAATACTCAAACGGGCAAGTGTTCTCTTCTTGGCAGGAGTGATTCATGATTCCCAGAAAGGAGCCGCAGTGGCACGTTCCTTCTCACTAAGTTGGAGGAACCAAGGAGACCTGGGTGGGACAGGAGTTCAGGAACCAATGAGGATTCGTTCTGCCACCACGTCAGGTGCTCCTGGTGTGGAGAAGGCCCGCAGCATTGTGCGACAGAAAGCTTCTGGTATGGACTTATTTATTATGACAAACTTGTCATTGTCAAATGAAACGTTATCCACCTTTTATCAAAGCAGGTCATTCAAATAATTTCTAATTAGATTTGAAATTGTATTCCCCTGTTCACAGTAATATTCTGTTAATAGAGTTATTATTGTTGCTATTTTATTATCTCGCCCCATTTATGACTGTTGCTTGATTTAGTTGAGGCCGTAGTAGATTTTATTTAGGTGAATATTTTCTTGATCCTCTGCCTTTGTGTAAGAGGCTGACGCTACAAAGCTTCTAGTGCTCTCAGATTCGTTGACTGCACTGAGATCCATGTGAGAGGTCCATGTACAGTATACACCAGCCCAGGTGCCAATGAAAAGCCAAACACCAATGAGAGAAAGCCCCAGCAGATTGCCCCTATTGTCCCCCTCGCATGTCATTGCACACTGACTCCATTTCCATGTCTTGACAGGATGTCAAAGGCTGGCTTAGAGGAGCCATTGTTACACTTCAGTCCAGACGCAGCAATGGCCCTTATCTGATGGAGATGTGGCAGGCTCATTATAAGTTGAGAAGAGTAACTCGCTAAAATGCATTTCTGAATTTTTGGTCTGGACTGAATGGGAAAGATAAAAGAGACAATCCCATTTCTTTTCTGCAATTACCCGTAATGCTCTGAAATGACGAGCTCGGTGAACAAGTAGCAGCATTTGAGCCTGAAGGAAAAAAGTTCGGCGTGCGTGCGTGTGTGTATGTGTGTGCGTGCGTGTTTGTTTGTAATATATGAAACACAACTGCTTCAAATTCCATGCCCTTTCTTTGGGCCTAATTGGATTTCTTCTCCAATGATCTTCAAAGGCACCGTGAGCCCCTCTCTTTCTCCTCCAAAGAACGTCCACACTTCATTGTGTGACAGTTTGTGATAGTTTCATTAAGAAGGTAATTAATGCTCATTAATATGCATTCCTGGCAAACAATGGCAAGCCGTAGCAGACACAATATATCACCCACTGAAAGTAGTAATTAAAAAGTACTGAAAAAGACAATAGCAATGTCCCTTTTCATTGCTCAAATTGACATTAGTCTTGGAAGTGTCAACCACATCCAACAGCCATGCCTCATCGTTGACCGTCGGAAATTGGCTCTACTTATTCATGCAAATACAAACTCCTCTTGTTGTGCTTTAACAAGGTTTACTGTGTCCGTGCTGTTTGGATTTAAGTAATTGAAATCTAAATTATAATCTTGCAAGATACATTCATTATCTTAAAGGTAGTTAAAAACCTTTGCAGTATCAGGCTGTAGTGAATACTCTGAGATCTTACTCCCCCAGATTTACCAAGTTGACTATAACTTTAGACAAGAATATGATTTAGATGCAAATAAGGTATAAATGTAAAATCTCAACATGATTTTCTGTCTCTTTGTCTGATGAAATTGGATTCTAGCCGTCATTGTAAACATGAAACAAACAACAATCTTAAAGAGGAAGTCCATCCACACATTCTCTTTAAAATAATATGCTCTATGCACCTCCACTAGTCTAAACACGGCATTTGGATTAATATTGTGTTTGTGGAATATAATTTAAGCAGCAAAATCTACCCGTTCTTAGGCATATCAATGGGCGGCCATTTTGCCACTTTGTGTCAACTGACATCACAGTTGCTCAAGGCTCGGGTAACTACCAATCATGGCTCACCTGTTTTGTGAAGATAAGTTTACTGTAAAGATGTTTTTCAGTTGATGTCCCCTTTAAGAATTACTGTATGACTCAATTCAATGTTATTTATATGGCACTAATTCACAGCAGAGGTTTTCTCAGGGCACTTTACTCATGGAGCAGGTCAAAGACCATACTCCCCACTTTTTTAAAAAACTAACTGTGCCCCAACTGACCTCCACATGACGAAGCACTCGGTGACAAAGGCTTTTTGGAACAGACCTGGAGCACACCCAAAACTCAATATGGGGCGGCCCTCTGCCTCGCTCGGTTGGGTTAAAGAGTAGATAAGGAGATTTAATCAGGTCATCATCTGCTGTTATACATTTAACATTATGCATTTTAGTACATTTTGGTATAGATTTGTATTGCAATGCCCTCAAGTTGCTTTATGTGCCCGTGAGTTTAAGTGTTTAGACTACTGGGGGCACGTAGAACATATTTTTGAAAAGAGAATTTTTTGATGGTGAAAGAGTATCTTATATCTCAACAATGTAGTACTGCATAGTTCTCAGATTTATCAGGTTTTCAGCAAATATCTTCAAACACATATCACGTCTTTCGAAAGAAAACTCAAAAATCACTCTACGGGGTCTTTAATAAATGCATTTGTGCTGGGGGGGGTTCCCACATACTGTACTCCATCATTTTTAATACTGTCTTTATTCTCTGTATTCCTTCCTTTTTCGCATTCTGTTCTCTCTTTGGCTGATGGAAGCTAAACGAAGCCAGTCCATCAGCAACTGTGTTCACCTATGTGAGGCTTTGCCCACTACTAAAAGCGTTCCTAGCCTGCTCCACACTGTGAGCTCTTTCTTGCCTGGTATCTCTTCTGGTAACTCTACTTGCTCTCACAGACTCTCAGGTAAAGTGGCTTTGGAGAGGTGAATGTACAGTATTTGTGTGTTTGTGGCCTCCACCCATCCTGTATCATTCACCTGTCATCCCATCATCAACTGTCTTCTGTACCACTAACTGGTGCAGAGGGTTTGGAGTGTTTCCACAGACTCTCCTGTGGAGAAAAACTTGGGCGTGCGCCTCCCATTACCACTGCATGTGTGCATGCCTTAATTTTTGCTCGTTTGTGTTTACACATCAGGATTTGTATACAGGTTGATTGATCATTTCACCATTGCTTCATTTTATGTTCTCTGATGCCCTTTTGTCCAGACGTGGAGGAATGTCAGCTCTCAGAAGGGGGAGAAGAATTAGGGGGAGGAGATAGCCCGCTCCTACGTAGCAGCAGCACCTCAGACATCACGCAGCAGCTTTCTGACACATTACAAGGTACAAACCTATAATGCTGTGAAAAGGTATTCTTTCTTTCTATCTATCTATCTATCCATCTACCCATCTATCTATCGCTAAGATGACACATGAAAATACAAAAGGCTGATTTTATTTATTAAGAAAAAAAAAAGGCCAACCCTGTCTGGTCCGATGTTGAAAAATTAATTGGTTGCTCATTTACAGAGAATGTTTTTGTCATGTCGTTGAAACTGTACAATGCTGCCGAAAGCTCTTCTGTGTGAAATTTCTCCGCCACCATCTCTTCTGTTGGATGCATCTTTGGTCATAACTGCAGCACAGCTCCCAAATGTATTTATTTATTTTTTTAACTTCAAGCGACGATGCCGCGACAGCAAGCACTCACCTTGTGTTGCCACAATTGTAATAAAAATAATAACCTCTTCAACAATCAAACCTGAGAATTACCGTATTTTCACAACCAAAGGACGGCACCGCTTTAAGAGATCAGCATGAGCGCAGACTTTGATGGTTGGTGGCCGGTGTCTGTGACGTTTCCTTACCGTTTTAATCAATGACAGCATAATACATTTTTACAATAAAGTTTTCTTCCTCCCTTGTATCTCAAATTAGCCATTAAACATGATTTTGGGGTTGTGTTAATGTTAGTGCCGAGCTTTATATGATCGCATTATCTAGAACTAAAAGTTCAGGCTTCACTGTAAATATATAGTACAGTATATACACTAGAGTCAACAATTGGAAGGTGCCTGGTAGCTTGCAATATAAATTTTATCATCTACAACAATGCACATCCATTCATAAAGTGGGTTGTCCAAGGAAAATCTTGTCATGCTTTACATGCAATGTAATCATATCTGTGACCACGTTTTTATTCTATCCCAATCTCTATTTATCTCACGTCCTGCTCTCCAGCCCAGAAGAGAGAGCCTTCACCTACTTCCTTTGGTTCCGATAGCGGAACATCGGAGAAGCGAGAGTGCAGTGAACTGCCAGTTGTGAGAAACCTATTTGTATTGCATCACCGGTGTCGAAATAGAATGAATGGCAATGCCAATATATTCTTTCTATTTTCTTGTGCTCGTAGATCCTGATCCGCCAAAGTAGCAGTCCAGTTGAGACAGAAAATAGTGCTGAGGGGTACCATCACTACTCAAGGGCCAAGCTCAGAGAGAAAAGTGAGAATAAAGTCTCTGATTATGTCCTCATTTGATCTATTAATTTAATGTTTACCTTAATTACTGAATTCTTCTGTTCCATTTCAAGTACAACTTCCGCTTTCCTTCATTTCCCAGGTGAGAGTATTAGCAGCGAGACATCAAATGGCTATTTGAATGAAGCTGAGGTCACCTGGCAGGTGTTTGACGAGGAGGCTGACAATCAGTCCACCCAGTCAGCTCACATGGATGTGACCACTGACCCGCAGAGCCAGGGGAGTCTGCTTCTCAGTCACCATGAGGCTCTAGCAGGTGACCACTGACATCACGTACAAGCTTCACCCGTGTGGGTTTTCGCGATTTTACTGCAGAAGACTCATTAGGAAGGTGGATATACCGTATAATGTCTAGACCCCGAATATAAGACGACCCCCACATTTTCAGTCTTATTTCAATGCAAAAAACACTGTCTTATATTCGGGCCAATACGGTAGTACAATAGATGCTTTAGTTTTAGTCTGCTGTGTAAGGATCGGGGTTTGTAGTTTCCTTCCATGAATGGAAGGCAAAGTAAAGAAGGTCAATGTGCCGCTCACTGAGACGTGTCCCTCACCCTGACACACTGTTGTGACTTTTGTTTGTTTGTGATCATCATGAAGCTTTTGTCTTTGTCATTCTACTCCCCTCCCCCAAACCCAATTTTATCTCTGTCCCTTGTTTATAGGTCCTGAGTGTACTCTCTCTCCCCACTCTTCACCCCCACCCCAACACAACATCCACTTCCACTATCCTCAGAAACCCCCCGCCTCCCCAGCCTTAGTGGTGCACACTGAGTGCCCGCAGGATTGCCCCCTGGACGACAGCATTCATCAGTCTGTCTTACATATGCCACACCACTTGGGTACTGCTCCATAGCTGCCAATCATCACGGAGTCCTCATGCGCTCTAATTTTTAGCCTCAACCTTGACTTCACCTCTTGACATAGTTTTATCCTCACGGCTCACACATCACATCTTCACGCATCTGTTGCTTCATTGAACTGAAACTAATAATCTCTCTACCGATCAGTGGTGACAAACATTCTGCATAAATTACCGCAACTTTACCTGACACTTTTCAGTTTCTCATCTAACCAGTCTCCCTTTGTCACCGCTCTGTTGCCCACTAAGTGGTGCTGTCTTCCTACAAATCCATAAGAACCCATTTGGCTGTTGCACGTGACCATGTCTGTTTTCCAAAAGTATTTTTACAGTTTAGCACTTCAGTGGACAGGGATTGAATCAACTAGTGATAGCATGATCATCCCTGAATTACAAATTTGGACAAATATACCACATTATAAAGTCATAAAATCTAAATGTTCATTCAGCACTTTTTGATTAAATCCTATGTCTCACTGAAGAAGGTTTTGACTCATTCTGTAACAGTCACAGCGACAAATCCGGTTGCTGCCAAAATGAAGTTTATTATCAAATCCAGACGTTCATGCTTTCTCTCTCCTTTTTGACCATTCAGACAGTAGCGAGTGTCTGACTGATGATGTCAGCATCATTGCGGGTGGGACCCTGACAGGATGGCATGCTGATTCAGCCTTTGTCCTGTGGAGGAGGATTTTGGGTATCCTTGGAGATGTCAACAACATCCAATGCCCCAAAATCCACGCCAAAGTGTTTTCTTATCTCTACGAGCTGTGGCAAAAACTTGCAAAGGTAAAATCAAAAACCAGTCAAACTTTCATATCAGTAAAAAAAAAAATCATCACTCGCCATTTCCTGCAGAAATGACTGGTATTGGTTGTTTTAACTCCTCTCTGTTAAATTTGTGTTTCCAGATTCGGGATAACCTTGGTATCAGTGTGGACAATCAGTCTTCTCCCCCACAGCCTGCATTCATTCCTCCCCTGCGTATGCTTGCCTCCTGGCTATTCAGGGTACCAACAACACGTAACCCCTGACAACAGCAGTGAACATTACTAATTCCGCTGAAGCATTACCTGAAAAATGTGCACCATTTTGTTATGAGTTTACAGAACAGAAAGGCAACTGAATGCGGTCTAATAGTTCTTAAAAAAAAATTAATGGTACCCTTGAGCAATGCAAATTGACAAACCACAAAGCTTCTGGGAGGATGTCCTTGGACAATGAGGCAAAATTAGATTTTTTTTTTTTCTTCCAGGGAGCACCATTGTATGAGAAGCTTACAAGGAACAATACTGTCCCTTTTTTTGAAACAGAGGAGACTCACTCCTGTTTTGTTGCATCCAGTAGAGGAAATCTCAGGACTATGACAAAGACGCATTCTGTAGCAAAATGTGCTGCTCGGTTTCACTCAAAAATAGTCAACAACAAAGCATTGAACTGTTCTGTAGCAGCGTTTTGAAGAATTAGGTCGAAAACAATTTTTGTCCAGGCCAGAAATAATTCAGTTTGACCACAAAAAAGAGAAAAAAAGAAATGACTGATTCTCAAAGTATTTTTTAGCAAATTTGTACTTCGGATTTTTGTTCACCAACAATTTTGTCCGTGTTTAGTCATGATTTAATGCAACTCGTACACTGCATTTCAGTAGTTTGGGCAACTGTACCTTGATTTTCAAAGTTGCAAATTGCACAATTTAACCTCCAACAGTTTGTATACAACAAAGAATCAGCAATGGTACATTTAATAAGAAAACAATTACAAAAGTGTCTCTGAAACAGCAAGCGCAATTTGACTGACGGACCTTTTTCACAATGCATGTACTTCTTCATGTTCCACACAGGCAACCATGCTACCAGCAGATTACAAAGAAGGCAAACTGCAGGCTTATAAATTGATCTGTGAGATGATGACCAGACACCAGGATGTCCTTCCCAACACTGATTTCCTGGTGCACCTCTACCACATCATGCACAAAGGCTTTACTAGCAATGATCAGGTATGACCAGCAGGTTGCACCACTGTAACAGCATTTAATTCAAGCGCTTCGCTACACCTTGAAACCCCAAATGATCATTGTGTGTCGTTTCTGGGAAACATTGGTTTATATTTGCTAGTAATAACAAATTGACATTGACTACTGTTTTTCTTTCAGAAATTTGAATTGGTTGTAGTTTGCGGAATCATTCTTCATATACACACTGAACAAAAATATAAATGCAAAATCTCTTGTTTTTTCATCAGTAGGTGAACTCAAAGAGTTAAGACTGTCAATGTGCAACAAAACTCCTTACTCCCAGTCATTGTTCACAAAATTTTATAAATATGTGTTAGTGTGTAGTTCTTCTTTGCCAAGATAAACTCACCACCTCATCAGGCATTTCAAGATACTGGTTAAACTGTACGGTTGTTGTACAAACAAGAGACCACCCAAAAATGTGCAGTTTTCCTGTCAGGATGCCAGAGGTGGGCTCGACCAGTCAGTATCTGGTGCGATCACCATTTGCCTCACATGATGCAACACATCTTTCTCATATATGTAGCGTTGATCGGGTTGTTGCTTTTACGGCCTATGGAATGTCGGTCCACTCCTCTTGATTGGCTGTGCAAAGTTGTTGGATATTGGAAGGAACCAGAACATGCCGCTAGATACGCCAATCCAGAGCAAACATGCGCACTGTGTGTCATGTCTCTTGAGTATGCTGGTTATGCAAGAACTGGGATGTTTTCAGCTTCCAGGAGTTATGTGCAGAGCCTTGCAACATGGGGCCGTGCATTAACATGATGCAACATGAGGTGATGGTCGTGGATGAATGGCACAATGGGCCTCAGGATTTTGTTTCTGTAGCTCGGTGCCATCAATAAAATTACCTGTGTTCATTGTCCATAATATGATGAACCCATAGAGATGCTTTCTGAAAGTTTGCGCAATAATTCTAATGCTAGCTAATTGTTGCAGCAGATTTCAAGGTCGGTGTAGTTGTGAGCCTAATTGGATGTATTGGCAAATTCCCATTATCAACTTTGTAGACTGCTTTTTGCAGGGAAATAAAAAATTCTATTCACAGGCAACCACTGTGGCGAACATTAATGCAGGCAGTGTGTCAACTGCATGCTTTTGAAAAAGTTATGGGGTTGTGCTGTGTGATAAAACTACAATTGAGTGACCTTTTATTGTGGGCACCCAAAGGCAGACCTGTGCCACAAACCTGATGGCTCCTCAGGATCTTCATATTCCACACTTATGAGGTGAATGGGAAGCACTCCATTTTTTTTTAAAGATATTTGAGAGCAAGAGGGCTTTTGTGTCCATAAGACAAGTCATTGCTCAAGAAAAATGGGAGGAAAAAAAAACAAAGGTGATGCATTTGTATTTTTTCAGTGTAACATGAAAATGATGACTGTGCTGCAGCCTTTCTTTTTCTTCCAGCATCAGTTTCTGACCTCACACATTTCCACAGACACAATCACACCCTTGCAGAGTGTGACCAATTAAAGCTGCAACGGTGGACTTTATTCTTCATTCCATTTCAGATCCTAGAAGCATAGCGGCCGAGGACCCTTTTCCACATTGTATACTTTGGTGAACTTAGTGAGGATGCACATACAGCATATAGTCTCGGCAGTAGGCACAGTGTCTTCTCTTTTGATGTCATGTTAAATAATTGCCTGCCAACCAGCTGTGTTGAAGAATTCTGCTGTCTTTTGGCATCTTCCGGTCTTCCTTTCGTCGCACCCTTCATCATATTTAAATCTGGCCTAGCTCCACTCCTTCCAGACGATGCAGAGTGGAGATGAATGAAGTGACCCTCGCCCCCACCCAGAAACAAAGAACGGGATAAAAGTGTGGATGGGGGGTATTTTGGATACAAGTATGCGTGTGCGTGTGCAGTTGCCCTGCTGGCTGGGTTTCCGTTGCACCTTGGCAGTGCGACAAGCTTATTAGAATGTTTTCAATATCGTTCAATAATGTTTTGAGCCCCTGCCGCGTATTCGTGATTAATTAAGGATTGACGTCTGTCGCGCTCCCTTAGACTGACAAGTCGGCCGGAGGCCCAGTGTGGGCTGGCCTTGGTGTGTGTGTGTGTGTGTGTGTGTGTGTGTGTGTGTGTGTGTGTGTGTGTGTGTGTGTGTGTGTGTGTGTGAAGGAGCGGGAGGACAGCCAGGGGATTGTAGTGTAGAGTGGAGCAATGAGGGGGGCACGCTGAGGAACAAGGCAACATTCTCTCGCTTTTGTTACAGCTCTGTATAATGCGTCAGGGGGCCAGAGCCAGGCTGGCCACTGAGGCGTGCTCAAATTGGCCAGAGAAAAGAGTCCTCACACCACACAATAGAGGACAGCCGCGCGCCTGCTTAACATAAGAAAGTGGCTCTTACTCTACCCCTCCTCCTCTCTCTCCGCCTCTAAACCACCTTACCCCACCCAAAAAGAGGAAAAAGCAGATCTTTTGATGTGTATATAAATTAGCTATAGCTTTTGGAGTCATCCGTCCTGTGCATTTGTTGTAGATGGCTTTTAAATTGCGGTTTGAAATTACTTGTTCGTAGTTTGATAATTGAATTGATCATTTATATGCTTCGGCACAGATAAATTGACATAAAGATATAATCTGTTGTAAAACACTCATTGGGCGGGGGTGGGGGTCCCATGCAGTGTAAGTCGTCACCATTAAATTCAGTTAAGCGTCGAGCAAATTGACAGTTCCCTTCGAGGGATTGTCCCTTCAACTGACAAGAGGGACAAGGTCATGGCCATTGTCCTTATAGTTTGTCCTCCTCTGCTCTCATAAAGACCTGACATGCCATGACAGCGGTAATCCAACCAAGAGGTCAACAACTTAAGTAGCTGCTCCCCAATTTGGTCCAGGTACATGTTTTTGACACTTGAACAGATATTTGCAAATATAACTCTCAAGAAGCTTTCTATCAACTTTTATGGTGGGCACTCCCATTCTTTTTTTTTTTTTTCTCATTTGTTGATTTATTTCTTCATTGAAACGCAGAAATGTCCCTATTTAGGGTATAAGATTGGAGACAAATACCGTATCGGCCCGAATATAAGACGGCCCTGATTATAAGACGACCCCCTCTTTTTCAAGACTCAAGTTTGAAAAAAGACTTTTTGAACAGCAAATTAATTTTTATACAGAAAATAATTACAGTACATCTGCAACAAATGATTATAACAATATATTTGAAAGAAAAAGCGTGTTATTTTGCCTCATTCAAATCTTAATATCTGAACATTTAAATATGTAAACTAAAGTGCAATCACATTCGTAAATGAATGGCTTCTGGTTTTTTAAATGTAAATTACATCATAACCTTTCCTCAGCTGCCGGTTAACCTGGCCGATCTTCGACCCACTTCGACCAGATCGTCGCTAAGTTTCTCCATTTTCTGTTATCTCTTCTATTATTTTCTTCTCTTTTCTCTCTTACCGCTATTTTTTATTTGTTTTCTTCGTGCTACCGCTATTTTTATTCTTCGTGACAGGGGTTCACTTTGGCCTGGGGAGTCAAGTTCAGCATTCACTTCAATGATATCTGGCGCCATCTAGCGTTGTGAATAGGTATAATGTCTAGACCCCGAATATAAGACGACCTCCACTTTTTCAGTGTTATTTCAATGCAAAAAACACTGTCTTAATATTCGGGCCAATACGGTAATTGTATTTTACGGCTGACATAATGTCAGAGACAACCCTGTCACTCCAGAAGCCGGCAGGTGGACAGGAAGTGCTCTGTTTGAAACGAGGTCAAGGGAAAAGGTCTGAGGTGGCTTGATTCCGAGGTACATTAATGCTTCTTTTGTTGATATGTGGGACCATGCCTTTCGCCAACACAAGCCTCAATTCCCATTTTTATACACTCCTTAAATTTAGGCACCAGAAAACACTTTGCATTCTCCATTTGTGTCCTCCTCTAAAATGCTCATTTCAGGCAATCAAGCAACAGTTTGTTGCTCACTAATTACCTCTGACTGCACTGCACATTATGTTGCAGAGGTCAATTACCTACAAAATGAGGGTAAAATGGACCCTCAAGCTCTCCCCACCAATTTTCTGCAGGCAGTGTATCCTGTTGGATCCGCATCCTGCATATTACCTCTGTGTTTATTCTCGTTCTTTTCGGTTCAGCTGCACTCTGTGTTTGTCAAAGCTCCGGGTTATGGGTGAAGATAGAAAGGAGGGTGCCGTAAACCCAAGAGAGTGGAGAAAAATTGTATCTGTTTGTGTTTGCCGAGTTGCTCTGTTAGTTTAGATAGAAAACGGGCGCCGATGTTTGAACTGTGGGATTTGCACAGGTTTATAGCCAAGAAGACAGGTGTTTTCAGGCTGGACCTTGCCTTTGTACACACGCATGCACGAGTGGAGTGGAAGATAAGAGAGCGAACGGGCACAGTGCATACTCATACGCAGTGCATGTGTTTTATCCTGCGCTGACCACAATCACCGTTGTATTCCAAGCTAGAAACACAACCGGTCTTTTACCGCGTTATCCTATGTTCTATTTGTCGTTCCAACCGTGATCCAACTGCATTTTGCACTACACATCCTTGAGCGGTTTATGCAACCTACTTAGCAAATGCCACTGTCAAAAGAATACCCATCTGCCAATGAGCTGCCTGTAGCTCAACAATACAGCGCCATGCCTACAGCACAAATTACTGGTTTTCCTATCTGCGTACATAAATGCCATTCACAAAGGTTATAATCTTTTGTTTCCCTATTTTTCCTCCCTGGTAATCCATCTGCTGCCTCTCTTTTTCTGCTGTCTTTCTCTGCCACTCTCGTTATTTTCTGTTGCTGATTTTTAGTATCCCGTCGACTGCCTTGCTTCCCTTGCCACACTTAAAATGTTGAGGCGACCCGTTGTCGGGGGGCAGGGGAAAAAAGCTTTCTCCCTACAATGTCTCCGACATTGTGCCCCATTTACAAAACAATTCTGTCCTTGTGTACCTCCAACCAAGAGGCTGTGTCCAGGTTAAATTTACAAAGCTTGTTTAACTGCAACTCTGCTCTCTGATTGTAGTTTGTTATACAAATCCCATTTCCACTGAAAAATGTAAATCAAAACAGAACATAAAAGTGGTTCACTTTGTAAAAGGAACCTGAAGATAACAAGATACTAGCTTGCCTATGACTGGTGAGATGGAACGTGTGTCATGAATGAGTGTCAAAAATCAGGCTTGTATTTGTTTTTTTATCTAGTTGTTTCCATGATGCCAGACTTCTTCGTCATGTCTTCAGAATTTTTCATTTAATCTGCTTTTGAAGTCTTTTTCCTAAATGGTACTTGAAGCAGTCCAGTGGTTGCACGTACAGTGCAGAGGTCCGGGTTCGATCCCATCCGGCCTCCCTGTGTGGAGTTTGCATTTTCTTGCACATTCTGCATGGCTCATTGGGCACTCTAAATTGTCCCTAGGTCGTGGATGGTTGTTCGTCTCTGTGTGCCCTGCGATTGGCTGGCAACCAATTCAGGGTGTCCCCCGCCTACTGCCCGAGAATAGGCTCCAGCGCCCCCCGCGACCCTAGTAGGATGAAGCGGTTCGGAACTTGAAGCACTGTTGTATTCAATTTCATTTTCTGCACCTCACTGTATCGCTAGAGAAGAAGTTGTACAACTATATATTGTGAATCGGTCTTTTTCTGGCCACTGGATATTTGTGGGTCATTTAATTTTTTTTATTCTTTTTTGTTTTTTATCTAAAAGATGTATTTTATGAACAAACAAAAAAGAAATACAGAAAATTGCCATTAATTTAAGGGAAAATGTTTTATCGGGATATATATATATTTCACAGTAATCAGACAATTAATTGGTAATGAGCTTTTTTCTGCCAACTATTGGAATCAGCATTGGCCCCCAAAAAAATCGATCTCGGTCGAGCTCGAGTAAACATGCCCCTGTCACAGCTTTTTTGGAACTTTGTTGATGGCATAAAATTCAAAATGAGTGAATATTTGAAAATTAGCACCCTGAATAATCAATATCTTGTCTTTTTTGTGTATTCCGGTGTTTCATCAAGTACCGATGTTCCAGTAACGTACTGTGATACAGTATTTAGCCGACTTGATACCATTGCTTTGAAGCACAAAGACAGAAAATGTAAAGAAAGCACTCCAACTCTGTGTAAGAAGGGGCATGTGTGCAGCATGTCGTACAAATATAAAGATAGAAGGAAGAAGATGGGGTGACATTACGGGGCTGTGTTGGGCCACCATGTCGCTACAGACTGGGCCAGTACAAATTTATCCACTTAAATCAACCTGCCCATTTTACTGCATCGCCTGTTCTGCATGTGTTATGATTAAATCCTTTCTCGAAGTATCGTATAATCTCAAAGTCAAACCGTTGGTATTGTGACAACACAAGTGTATTCAATTTACTATAGGTTGAACAGAATGTGCAAATCATGGTATTCTATTATTTATTTTACATAATGTACCAAATGCATTGTAATCTAAGTGTGTACTTATGTGAATTCCATTGTAGCTACCCGCTACTGCAGATATTAAAAGTTAATGAGATATTTTTGTCACCAGGATACTTTGAACACCATTATCAGTTCCTGCTCTCCAAGATTTTTCTTCCTCGGCCTGCCGGGTTTCACGATGCTGGTCGGCGATTTTATCACTGCTGCTGCCCGTGTCCTCAGTTGTGACTCTTCAGAGGTACACCCGGGCTTGAACATCTTTCCGTATTCATTTTTTTTCCATGACAAAAGTTGTAAAGGGTACCAAAACAAGCACTGTATCTAGTACCATGCTGTTATAGGGCAGCCTTTTGTGGGTGGTCCTGTATGCAGCGGGAGAATTGTCCATCAAATGACATCATAATGAATTTATA
The DNA here is from genome assembly GCA_018466805.1 of Hippocampus abdominalis. Lineage (NCBI taxonomy): Eukaryota > Metazoa > Chordata > Actinopteri > Syngnathiformes > Syngnathidae > Hippocampus > Hippocampus abdominalis. The sequence goes on along the minus strand of CM031705.1, from coordinate 7,230,745 downwards.
ACCACCCTGTAAATTGTACTTTACACTATTTATTTATGCACACCATAGATAAGAAAAAGATTTTTTTTAAACTTAATTTGTCTCACAGTGGAGAAATTCCCATAGATTAACTTTCCTGTTTATATTTAGTGCTATTTATTTTTAATTACTTTAAAAGTTATTACATTTACTGTAGAAAGAGATTTTGAGTCGATGTGATAAGTGTCTTTTCTCCTTGCACTAGGCTCCCAGGATGGAGGCTCAAACAATTCTTGGCTCGTTAGTGTGTTTCCCAAACCTTTACGTCCACATTCCAGTCCTGCGGAGTGTCCCCGGCTCGGATGATGTCCTTGTAGGAAAGGAGGATATCAAGGTAAATCACCAAAGTGGGCAAATCCTCAAGGGGAAATTATTTTTAGTATTTTTCATTACTGTAAAGGCTTTAAAACCACGGTTGACTTCAATCCCAGGATGCACATTGTAATCTATGGAGTCAGTGTGAGCGGAAGGACAAGACTATAATCTGATAATGTGTTTTTGCACTTCAGGATTATCTTGTCAATATCCTGCTTGAGGCTGCAACAAAGGAACACTGTGAAGCTGCCAGGTATGTACTTACATTGATGAAATGGCGTGTTTAACGTTGATACCATGTAATGCACACAAATAGGAAATCAAAAATAGAATGATGACAATCTTAATGTGTGAGATGAGATATGTGGTGTGAAGCCATTCTTTCTGAATCGGATAATGTTTTTACTTTTATACTACCGTCTTTTTTTCTTTTCTTTTTCTTTTTTTTTGCGCTCCAGGTGTATTGCGGTGTGCAGCCTGGGCCTGTGGGTTTGCGAGGAACTCATGCAAGCAAATATCCATGATCAGGTGAAAGATGCCATCAATGTCCTGGGAGTAACACTTAAGGTCAGTGGCTAACCGATGTGATTATCTATAAAGCAGAGCTGCAGTTCCAGTGTACAGTATATCATCCATGTACTGGCACACTATATGGACAAAAAGTACTGCAACTGAAAATAGAAGAATAATATGCATGGCGTCTCTCTTCTATTTGGAACGATAACGTAACTCCTCTTGGGGCGGGGGGAACTTTTGATGGTATTATGGACTGTCTTTATGGAGTTCATCCTGTTGGGGTCAGGAGTAACTGTGAGGGGACTTGTTCACAATCTCGGTTGCAGTTCATCACTAAAGGTGTGTGAAAACCTCGGTTATGGGTTTAAAACTCTTCCACAACAAACTCACCCAACCGGGCCTTCATGGACGCAAGCTTTAATGCACAGAAGGCATTATTAGTTAAACAATTGAAACAACAAAGTCAAAAGCATAGAATTGTCCAAAATGTCATTGTATGCTGGGGTTCGATCCGCACACCTGATTATTTGGTAAACTAATTCAAAGAAATATCTCTACACTGTATAGTGTACCGGTATACTGAGGTTGGGTGAGTATTTGATGTACGTACAAGGTGTCTGTAAAGTCTGGACACCAAGGTAAAAATACAACATCTTCAATATGATTCCAGCTTTTTATTCATTCAAAGAATATTTTCAGTTTGATTTCCCTCATTTGTGACAATTGATGCGTTCTAGAAAATGTTCATCTATTGATGCAATCAATCCCCATTGCTTTCAACTTTGGTACGTTCACTCCTTTCTTTGATGAGTCAGTTCATTTAAATTAATATTAACCGTTGAGTCAATGTCATAGTCAACTCTTTCCTCTTTTGACGAAGTCTTGCTTCATCAATGGAGAGAAAAAAACATGATTTACCAGTCGAATTAAATCGAAAATATCCAATTGTGCTTTGTGTCCAGACTTTATGGATACCCTCTATTTCTTTGCCTCAGTCTACTAATTTTGCTCGTGGGTATTTTTGTCACGGTCCTCCATTTCCTTTGACTGAAGAGATCCTGAAACAAGTTGAGGCTTTTTTCTTTCTTCATGGAGGGGGACTTGTGTGGTGGCGTAATTTTGAGACTGCTCTCTGTCTCTGTAGATTTAAGCAGCTACATCGCCCCATCTTCCTGCTCGAGCAACCCACCCCCCCTCCCTTCCATCTCTAATGGAGCAGTAATCACTCCCCTGTACAACTTGACACACAGACTCCGCCAGCCCCAAAATAGAGGGTAGGCTGGTTAGAGTGTGTTGTACAGGGGGAGGGGGTTGAAGAGTGGCACTGACAGTCTCTCTTTTCTAAAAGCAGGTGCTGAACTCTCAGGGCTTCTTTTTGTGTTTGGCCATTTCTGCACTCATTGCATTATCTACTCTTGTTCCATGTTGAGAGGTATTTAGCTGGAAGAAATGTGAAATTCTGTTTCTGAACCGAGAATTTGAAATCACTGAAGAAATTCACATTTGGGTAGAAATGTTCACTGCTCAAGTCTCGTCTCTGATGAGTCTGGAAGAAATGATGCATGGATGGGATTTGAAATGAATTTATGATGATTAGCTACCAAAATGTGGAAAAAATTCTGAACTTGCCCAGAACTTGATGTTTGTTAGTATCGGTCTACTGTATGCCCAAACTTCTCTTTATTGTGACAGCAATGTCCTCTGCAGGCCGCCACACACAATGCTTCCGACTAGCAGTTCTACTGTATGCTCAACCTTCTCTTTATTGTGACAGCAATGTCCTCCGCCATCACACACAATGCCACCGACTATTCCGCAACCAATGGAAAAATATGACAGTTGGCTACTCATTCCTGCACATTTAGCTCAAGGATTCCTTAAGTCATCCCGTATCCCCTTTTTTAGTGTCAGTCAAGGAAAATAAAGGTTGTTACAGAAAGAGGACACGTGTGAGAACAAAGACAAACATTGGTGATGCATTGAAAGGCGGGGTTCACTCCCATTCATTTGAATGTAATACGGCGCTCGCATATATTTTTAACACAGGCTTCGCCGTTTCATCTACAGGTACATATGAAGTTAAAAATCTGATTACTTATTGTTGTAAAACACAATATGCGTACTATATATACATATATACTGCATTTCTATCACTTGGTGGCATTTCACGCTCGCTTATTACAGTTAAACTCCTCTACAACGAAATCATGTTTGCAGCAAGACATTTTTCACAACAGGGGGTTTTTCACTGTAGCAAATTTGATCTCAGATGTAAACACACACAGACACACACACACACACACACACACACACGCATGTGTACTCTTTATTTTTATTCCAATAGTGCATAAGTGTGCACTTATTTGACACTTCATATAGTCAGTGTAGAAAGAAATTGCGAAATTTACGATCAGCATTAGCTTTCACTTACATCAATTTCTTGGATAATGTCTTTTATTTTGCTTCCTCCGTCTTTCATTTTGATCACTTTTACCCTCTCTTCCAGCATCAGATCTCTTCTTGTCTTAGCTGCTTGACATCCAAAGGTCCGTTTTGTAGCCATTTTAGCAATGCAACGTTCTTGCTGCGTCTGAAACTAACAATAACAAATACTGTACTTCCTGGACTACTGCGCATGTGTAAACCAGTGTGGTGGTTGCTGTTGCCGTTTCCGAATGAAGCAGTAGGGGTCGCTGTTGGATAAGACTTCGTTGTAGTGAATCTCGTCGCGAGGCAAGAGCAGAGAAAAAGATTTTGTATAACGCAACAGGGTTTTTTTTCGTTGTATGGGGGCAGGAGAGTGGGAATGGTGTTAATGCATGAAGATTTTTTCACACTTGGGGGTATTTTCGCCCATGTAGGTTTCGTTGTAGAGGAGTTTCACAGAATCCGGAAATGAATTTTGACTCATATCCACTCTCACTGTCTTTATATTTACTGAACACCTGAAACAACTTGCATGCATGCACACCCACTTGAAAATATATGGAACACATTGTCACTTTTGGCTTGTTTCATCAAGGGTTTTCAAAGTGTGTCTCACTTGTTTGACGTTTGGCACAGTTTTTACATCTGAAATCCTTAGGTTTTTCTTTCAAAATGCATTTGACCACCCAAGATTGTTGAGATAGCGAGGTGCAAAACAAGCCATGTCAGCATAAAAACAAATTTCCCCTCTACTAATCATTGCCTCGTTCTGATATGTTGCTTGCAAGCAGTTAGGCTCACATACTCACATGGTTAACAAAAATGAATGCCACAAGAGGATTAACTCATTTTAATTTCTTAGCATATTTTTTGTTCTGTAAATCGCTCCGGAATATAAGTCGCACCAGTCAAAAGAATGCATCATGAAGAAAAAAAACAATGTGTGAAGTATGTTGTTAGTTTGGTGCCACCTCTCACAGCAACAAACTAACTCTGCAGCGAGCTCACTGATTTTACAATTTTGGGTGCTGATCTGAGCTCTAATTTTAGTACAGTATATACGAGTAGTCGCAGGACCAGAGCCAAACTATGAATGCGATTTACAGTCTGAAAAATATGGTGTATTAACCACATGTCAAACAACAAACACATTCTTCTTGTCACTTGTTTTTTTTTCTTTTTTCTTCCAGTTTGGAAACAAAGCTGTGGCTCAGGTCGCCTGTGAAGTGTTTCAGCTCCTCATCTCTCATTGGGAGCCTCTCCAAAATGTGGAGCCGACTCTGCCTAAGAAAATCATCGAGGTAATATTCACATCCACAAGTGTTGAGTCACTGGTGGTGGAGTGCAATTGTCCCCAACCACCGATCCGCGGGCCATTTGGGAACCTATACATCAGCCTATTCATTACCTTCCAAAGAGCAATATACGTAGGCTGGATAGAGATTTGTGATATTACGGAAAGCAGGTTGGAGCTGTGAGCATTATTAGGCAATCAAATCTGCGGCGGAAATGTGCATGACACAATCAGTAGGCCTGTTCATTGTCTACTTTGGTTTGCAAGTTGAAGATGTAAGCACGGCCTGAATGTGTAACTAAACGTGCATTGATGGGCATCCATGACTTGGACTTATGTTGCAAACATGAAACTATTTTGATGATAATAGTTCCTCAACATTGCATGTGTGGCGGTATCTCCAAAGCGTTGGAGAATAAACGAAACAGTTGTGCTATGTGTATCCTCAAGAATGGGTAAGACAACAATACTGTTGAATTCGAAAAAGTGTGTTAAACACAGCATGCTCACGTCGCATGACCAGTGTAGCCCTTATTAACTGACTGAGCAGCCACTGGACTAAAGCAGCAATCAATTGTCATCTTTTGATTCATTTGCAAGTAGCAATGATGCTAACACTGTATGTAGAATCATAACTTCATTATGTTTACCGGTATATTTTCAGACGTATTCATTTTTCCTCAGGGGTCAAGTTTTACTAGTATTATTATTTTGTTCTGCATTTGTTGTCCAGTTGAGAACTGTTTATCATGTTTTTCATCTAGTTTGAAAAATGAAGTACACTGCACTGTCAGGCTATTGAATAGACAGACCTGAAAACCTGGAGTCACCCCCATTCACCCATTTTTAATATGCTTATATCTATATTTTATCATTTCTATTTATTTATATACTTTTTGTTATTCCACTTCTCCCTTTCATAATTTTGCTGCTGTAAATTGGGAAGATCTCCATTGTGAGATAAATAAAGGTTTTCTTATGTTATCTTCCTTAACTTATCTTACCTTAGGTTTCAGTACGGAAGCTTTAAAACTGGCAATTTAAAAATAACGTAAAGTCGTGATAATGATTGCAATTTTTTTTTTATAGCAGTGCTAAACAAATAAACTTGACTTGACTAGTCCAGGTTGTAGTCAGCTAGCATAGGCTCCACCTCCCACCAACGCTGAGCAGAATAAGCGGCACAGAAAATGGATGGATGAATACGGAAAGTTTACATTTCGCAGCAAATTAGAATTTCATGTGACTAGAAAAGAAATGTCAGATTCCTTTTCTCCTTACCAATGAGTCTTTTTTTTTTTTTTTTTTTCCTCCATGCTTTGCAGATATTTGTGGCCACAACAGCCTTTTTGTTGCCGAGTGCTGAGCACTCAACAGCGGAAGCAGACAAAAAGGTACATGGTGGAAAGGAAATGGCAGAGATCTGAAGGACCTTGATCTATCTATGTTGGAATGGTGCATTTAAAGAGACATGTTTTCACTCATGAGATTTGTTCTCTTGCATTTTCCACGCTACCCTTTTTGGTTCATTTCTCCCTCCCACACCTCATTTTCTTTTCTTTAACAATGTCTTGTTTTCTTGTTTTTTTGTAAAATATTTTAACTTCCTTAGTTGGTGGTGTCCCTGCTGTTATGTCTGTTGGACTGGTGCATGGCTGTTCCCTTGAGTCTGCTTTTGGAACCGATTACCACAGCTTTGCTGGAGGACCACACATCCCTCAAAGCCCCCCTACTGGACTACATCTACAGGGTGGGTAGTCTCACTGTCATCTTGGTGACAAGGACAGCGTGTAGCAACTTTGGATTTTTCGTATTTTGTTTGAGACTTAAGTCATCTATACTGCGTTCCAATTTATTGCATCCATTCCAAACATATGCAATGATGTTTTTCCTCAGAATGTTTGAAATGGCATTCAGCATCATTTTCACGTCAACGTCTGTTCAAGAATGATTTTTTTTTTTAAATCATGTTTTTAAACAAACCTCCGAATGATAAGAGGACTTACTTAAATAATAAATACATTTTTATTAAAACGCACTGTTCCAAATTATTATGCAGAGTATTGTTTCAAGAAATTTTGTAACTTGTAAAGAACTGAAAATAGTAATTTTTTGGAATTTGCATTAGGATGTTGTGTTTGCTGCAATCAAAACCTATTTCAGTAAAAACATCTTAACAATTCAAGCTACATTTTCACATAATAATAAGGAAAAGTACATTTGAATAAACACAATGTTTTTATTTTGGGGAAAAGTCCGGTGAGCAAACAAAACATCAACAGTTGTTCACCTGAAAAGTATGCTGAGTCTAACTTGCATAGACTGTTCATACAAATCTGCACAATCATTCATACAAATCTGCACAATCATTTTGGAACGTGGTGTATTAAACGAAATACAACAGCTTCAACCCTTCCCACACTGACCATCACCTCTCCTCATATGCTTTCCACTAGACACCCCTCACTATGACCTCCTGGCTATGCCTCATTTAATATTGCAGTGGCACGATATTGCTGAGGCTCTTGGCATAGCTAAAATGCATGGTTTATTTCTTGTGAGCTGATACCATTTTTTTTTTCTGCTAAAATCTTCACTATCCTTCTACTACTAATGATATTAAATGGGGATCATTTGTATTAAATTAAGTTGTATTCATCTCTTGGATCCTTCGTTTTGTGCTCTGACTCCGAGGAGCTTCAGGCCTAAATGAATGACGTATTATTCATTCCCTCCTGTCTGGGCAGACGCGGTCAACGGCAGATCTTTGTAAGGATGTCAGCCCTGATAAGGAATGGTCTAATTATTCAAACGGGATCCTTTGTCCATTTGATAAGCTCAGACCATAAACGCTTGTCCTACTGATTTGAATGGAATATGTCTTGATATGCGAGCAACTGCAGCTGCCATGAAAGCACAGACAATTAGACATGATTGGTTGTCTATCAGAACCAAAAACTACAAGGCCCCTCTGGGTTTCATTGGAAATAATCCATCAAGTAAGGTGTGACAACATTAATGCAATATCCATGCTTGAATCTATATATTTCCAGGCTCATTATTCCACAAGACCCGCCCTTTTTTTCTGTTACTGAAGTGAATGCATTTGTGTCAAGGCATTGGTCTGTCCTTTATTGATGTGGCTTTAATGATGAACCTCAATTGAAAAGATTGTCTTTCTTTTCTCTTTTGAAATCAACCGGTCAAATATCAATGAAATACATATCGACAAAAATGGTTGTCCGACATTTCATCCTGACCCAGTGTGTGCTCGTGCTGCCTAACAGAATGCAGATCCATTGCAAAAGCAACATTGCACTAGACCTCTTTGTCTTACTGGTGTTCGGTTCAAACTTCTCCATCTGCTGTCCGTTCCTGCCCCAGTAGCCAGCTGCACCACCCCTCTGTGCGGGCCTGTTAGGTTTACATCCGTCTTTGTGAGGACCAATTTAAATTCGAACCTCTGTGTAAGGGTGAACTGTAGTGATAAATATGCAAATATGTGTACGGCGTGTATTTTATGGGGACGGTTATGTTTAGACAGGGACACAGTGAAGGTTAGGGGAAGTTAAGGCGGCTCTCCAGCACACTATTCGTTTTCAATCTCCTTCCAAATTGTTGTGCGATGCATATGTGCCCCTCTTAACTACAGTGTGCTCATTTGTCTGTTACCGTCCAAGAACTGTTGCCATGCAAAGTGTAGTCACTTAGTTGTCAAGCACAGCCGTGCCCCCCCCCCCTCCCTTTTCTGTCTCTCCATCTCTCCGCAGAGGGAAGCTCTTTGGGGGTTTTGGTGTAGCAGCTGTTTGGTTCAGGTCTTTTCACCATCAAGCTGCCAAACCCTCCCCCATGTACTCAAAGGTCTGCTTGGGAGATTCATCCGCGTACTGTCTACATTGCCACACACAATACTGTTTCAGATGACGGGCCCAGCCTGCCTTCTCTCTGCCTCTCTCCACCAAGTGCAAGCGCATGTGTGCATTGAAAGGGATTAGCCTTTACATGGCTTTACCCCAAGTTGCTCTACTGTGACCAAGTGGGCCCCTCATTTACATATATTAGTCATATGATCTAAAACCCCTTCCGGACAATGTCATCGTACAAATTACAGGTGTGTGTGGAGCATGCATGTTTGCGCTGGGAGTTAAACACGCAACAAAAAAGTCTTAATTAAATCAAACAGTGTAAACCTGTCCGGTGGCTGTAATCGACTGCCCCAGTGCGCCTTATCTGGTGCTGCCAAGGGATGCTGTGCCATCTGTTATGTAGATCGATACATTCTCACAATACAGGAGAGATGGATTCAAAGCAATAAAAGCACTCTTTTCCTTTTTTTTTTCTCCTCGTCCGTCATCATGGTATAAATGGATACGTTGTATTTCTCTTCCACCAGCTTATGTTTTCAGTGAGGGATTGTACATATATCAATACAGCTATTTATACTTTAGCACGTGTCATTATTGTAGGTGTGTATTCTTTAAACCATTTTATTGTTAAATTTTAGTGACTAAATTTACACAATAGTGACAAAAAAATTCCTGCTACTTTTTTCACACGAACCGTGCATCTCAAACAATGAGGCTGCTAAATTACTGTTTTTTTACGAGGTAAGAAGCTTCATCCCGCCACTAGGTTTTGGGGCAATTCCAGCTGTACCCCCTTAGTGCTTGTTCCACTCCTTAGCCTGCGGTTGTATGCGTTCATGAGAACGAAGGGGTGTCTCAAATCTCAGAGCGCTTGGTCTCACATCAGCAAATGGTGACAGCTACGAGATACAGTATATCCCGGGAGCTAGTGAAGTGCTGCCTAATGTGTGACCAAGCCCTCTCGTGTGAAATTATGACACCTGAAACTGTTACCAAGGTAGTAGAACTTTTCTTTATACAAAAAAAACGTATGAGTCTGAACACAAGAAAGTCCACTCCATTAAATTACTATGCAGATACTGCAATACTTAACCTTTTGAGAGTATAATCTAGAAAATCGCAGAACTGTCTGTTAGATGACTACAGAGAGAGAAAAAAATGTTTTTGAAGAGCAATTTTTTGTGGTGGGAGGGGGGGGGGGGGGATAATGACACTGACTAAATGTTTTTAAATATTTCTGTGTAACATCTTTCTGTCTTGCGGCCCGGTGAGCCAGTGGTTAGCGCATCGACCTCACAGTCCAGTGGTCGTGGGTTTGATCCCGGCTCCGGCCTTCCTGTGTGGAGTTTGCATGTTCTCCCTGGGCATGTGTGTGATTTCTTGGGGTACTCCGGTTTCCTCCCATATTCCCAAAACATGCATGGCAGGCTGATTGAACACTCTAAATTGACCCTTGGCATATGGTTGTTCGTCTCTGTGTGCCCTGCGATTGGCTGGTAACCTGTTCAGGGTGTACCCGCCTACTGCCCGAAGACGGCTGCGATAGATTCCAGCGCCCCGCCCCCCAAGTTGTGAGGATAAAGCGGATTGGAAAATGGATGGATGGAACTTTCTGTGTAAATATCACGTTAAAACATGGGCACCACAAGTGTGGCCTCTACAAGTGTTTGTTGGTTGTTGTTTTGTTTTTTTAAATGTGCGTCATTTAGATTCAGGATGCTCTATAGTCTGGAAATTATGGAAAATGAATGTGTCTGTGTCATAGTATCCACTTTGAACAGATTTGATATGTATGCTTCGACTGCGTTTGCACCGGTTTCAATTGAACATGGGAACATGTATCACCTGTTCCCACGTGAAGTCAGTCACTTCGTATCAGATTGATTTATTGTGCCTTATGTAAAAAACTTATGACGTGTTCCCAGAAACATTGAATCAGGTTGAAACGCCACCTGATTTAGATGCTTTATTATAGCTGTTAGTGGTCACTCATTGATTTCCCAAGCGTCAAATGCCATGTCAGACGGCTGCACTCTCTTGAATGCTTGTGTTCCTCTTTCGAATCCCCGAAATCACTAAAACAGGCCTAAAGCATTGTTCGTCACTGCACACCCGTCTTTGTCAGACACTGTCAAATCTCATCATGCAGTGTCCTTGCACATCACTGATAGAATTTTGCCATCAAAGCACCTCTCACTGACTGAAAGGAGAGTACATAGCCAGGTACGCAATATCTGATCAAGTGTTATCCCTTTTCTTCTTTTTCCTTAGGTGCTGCACTGTTGTGTGTCGGGCTCCACCCTCCACACACAACAGAGTCACTATCTCCTCAGCCTGGCAGACTTGTCCGCTGACTACGATCTCATGTTGGGGCAGGTGAAGAGTTTTGAGCCACCACCTTCCCAGACGACCTCGAGCGACTTCCGCAGCTTGCTCACCGTAGCAGAGGGTAACGTGGCATGGGATTCACAGTAGATTTACAAGGGCCACTCTTCTTAGGGGCCATTGGGACAATGATGACAGTGGGCAGAGCTTTACAAGTAGTTTACTAATTTCCATCCATCCATTTTCCGAACCGCTTCATCCTCACTAGGGTCGCGGGGGGTGCTGGAGCCTATCCCAGCAGTCTTCGGGCAGTAGGCGGGGGACACCCTGAATTGGTTGCCAGCCAATCGCAGGGCACACAGAGACGAACAACCATCCACGCTCATACTCACACCTAGGGACAATTTAGAGTGCCCAACGAGCCTGCCATGCATGTTTTTGGAATGTGGGAGGAAACCGGAGCACCCGGAGAAAACCCACGCAAGCCCGGGGAGAACATGCAAACTCCACACAGGGAGGCCAGAGCTGGGATCGAACCCGGTACCTCTGCACTGTGAAGCCGACGTGCTAACCACTGGACTACCGGGCCGCCTGTTTACTAATTTATAATCCAAAATGGGCATTCTGTAGTGTTTTTTTTTTCCCCGTACTTTTATTTAGTTCAGCATTTGCGGGAGCTCTTTACCCCAATTAGTGACATTCTAATTGTATGGGCATTACCGAATTGCATAAAGAACAAATCAAATAGTAGCTTAAGACTTTAATATTATTATATTAGCACTTTATTGGCAGCCTCTTCACCACAATGGCATAATGTAATACAGTGAAACCTCGGTTTTCGGACGTCTCTGGTTCTCGACCAAATCGGTTTTCGACCAAAAATTTCTATTTTTTTATGCCTCGGATGACAAACAAATTTCGGTTCTCGAACAAACTGAGCGCACTTGAATGCACCATTTGACTCCTCTCACCTTCCTTACACAAGGAAGTGACGCTTCCTCGGGTAGACGAGGAAGTGACGCTTCCTCGTGTTGCTTTCCATTGTGAGCAGACGTGTTCAGTAAACATTTTTATTTTAAAAAGAGCGTGGTTTCGGTTTTCGAACAATTTCCGTTTTCGAACAGCCTTCTGGAACGGATTATGGACGAAAACCGAGGTTTGACTGTAGTTTACTACGTTGTCCCGAAAATCTTAAAAGAAGTTCACTGAAAGAATTAATTCTAAGTAGCCCATCCATTTGGATCTTCTCTATTAAATGTGAACATCCTATTAAAATATTTTTAAAAAGGGACATCAACTATCAGGGAATGCAACATTCGCATTAGTGCTTATCCTCAAGAAGACCCATTACAGGGTTTAGATAAAAATGTCACATTTTTCCTATTTTTGTGACCTTGTGATTCCATTAGGCAATGTATTTCCCTCTCGATCGCCCCTCTCTCTCTCTCTCTCCCACTCTCATGTCCTCAACTTCTAAAAAGTCCCTTTAAGCCCGAATACACGCAATATGTGCACTGAAACAATGTGAGAATTTTGAATCGTAGCATCTGCCTCAGAATTTACAGCTCGCCTTTTCTTTGTGGCACACAGCTGCAGAGTCTTCGTGGAAATAACAAAACACTATCAAAAGGCCAAACCAAAGAGTGCCGGCCTAGTTATATTCATGCCCCCACCTCATATTGATCAAGTCACATCAAAGGGGCCAGCGTATCTCTAATGTAGCTTGGCCTGCTTTCTAAAGAGCTTTTTCCACTTTGATGGGGGATGATGGTATTGATAGCACTGTCACAATGCAAGAGTGCATCTTCTTGTTTTTCCTACCTCAACGCATAATGAAGGCCAGCATGCTTTTCACTTGAGCGTAAAAAAAACCCCATTCATTTACACAAATGCAATTCACAGAGTAGGGTCTCATTCAGTCCCCTGTGAAGATGGAGGTTCTCATTAGTGCGTGGCCAGTCTAAACACTTGTCCATTATAAGAAGACCCAATGGGCTTTTCAAAGGTGTCTCATATGATTAGATGCTACCTACTTAGTGTCGTGCTGGCTAAGCTATTGTGAGTATTAAATAAAGCACTTTTATTTGGACTCATAATTGAGATTTTGCTGTGTTAGAACAAGTAACAGAGATAATAGCATATCGACACACAAATGTAAGGTTTTTGAAGTGCAAAGCAGAGCAAAGTTAGCGTTTATGACAAATGATAACCGTGTTAGGTATTTCCCCATAGGTATGTTTGTATTTCAGGCCCATGTGTTGTATATTTATCAGATCGTCCTCATTCCTTTGCCAGAAAAACGGCGTCGGAGCATGGAGCTGATTCCACTGACGGCAAGGATGGTCATGACGCACCTGGTGAATCATTTGGGACATCATCCTTTAAACGGAGGCCCAGCCCTCCTCCATAGCCTAGTGAGCGAAAATCATGACAACCCTTACGTGGAGTCGTCCGAGCTGTCCTCCGAGGTCTTCAAAAGCCCCAATCTTCAGCTGTTTGTTTTCAATGATACCACACTGGTGTCCTACCTGCAAATCCCCGCAGAGACCCCCACTGTCGGTCAACCCCCCAGCCCGTCCTCACAGGTGCGCATCATTGTCCGTGACATTTCAGGTAAATATTCGTGGGATGGGACAATCCTATTCTCAATGAACCAGGAAGACTGTGAGGATATCGGCGTTTTTAAGTCATTCGATCACACGCTTGCACCCGCCACCGCCGCCGCTGCGGCACACAGCAAACATCTGCCCGGTTCTCCAACAACAGGATCGTCCAAGTATCATTTCTCTGTCTCCGATTCCATCCCTGACTCCTGCGACGTGGAGGAAGTCGATTATCTTCACAAACTTTTGGAGGATCTCGGTCTGAGCAGCCCAGAATGCCTCCCCAAATCTCAACTCAAGCTAAATCAGCCGGCCCCCTCACCCTTGGGCATGAACCTTGAGCAGGAAAGTGCCATCCTCGGTGCCATTCTTCGTCAGACTCAGCAGGAGGAGGATCAGGTGAAAAGGTGGGATGCTGATGTGAGCTTTCGGGCCTCCTCCCAGAGGGAACCGTTCCACCGGGAACCCAAGGCACCTTTTTATTACTGTCGACTACTGCTGAATGACCTTGGCATGAACTCCTGGGAACGAAGGTATGCTATCATACATTCTGACTGTCAAAATTACTCTCTTGAGCCTGACATGAAGATATGAAGTAGAGTTAAGGTTGTAACTTGTTTAAATACTTAACAGCCTTAATTTCTCCAACTTAAAAACATTTAACTGAAACATTAGGCCGCCGATATCGTATTTGCATTCATGACATCTTCCTGCAAGTAATTCAGCTGTTGGCTTGTGACTCTTAAGAGAGCAGTTTTAAAAGCACCAGAGTGCTTTAATCTTTCCTCCATCGGGTAAATGCGCCCAGCTGTTTACACAAAGGTCTACCTTGCACTGGCGCATCTTTATAGTGCCACCCGCAAATTAAAAACTTGCACCTCTTAATAGCGATGGCGTAACATGAACACAGCTTGTGGGAGATTGCGGTTTGCACCTGTGGCCTCTTACATTAATCCTAAAAAGAGGGAGTTTGCAATCCCCCCCACCCCTCCCCCCCAAAAAACACTTTTTGTCCTGTTTGATAAAACAGCTGTTATGACTTTGACTTGTCAGTATTACAGGGTTAATATGATTTATAAAATAGTCAGATTTCTTTGGCCCTTTCTTGCGCCTCCAATTTGATATACAAGAAACCGCCTCGCAAAAATAAAAACTTTACACTGATGACATTTATTGTACACTTTGTTATGAATGAGCGCTTTTCGAAGTTAACAAGGTAAACAGGTCAGCGCGGAGTTGAAGCGTGTGCCCACAAGTGCGTGACACATGAATGAGACCTCATATGTCACGCCTTTGTCTTTGGTTGGTTGTTTTTCCTTGGGCAAGGTGGTTTCTTTTATATCAAATTAGACTCAAAAGGGCCAGAATCTGCAGATGTTTTATTTTTAAATAGATCATATTTAAGATAAGATAAGATAACCTTTATTTGTCCCACACTGGGGAAATTTGTCATATGTTACATTCAAGTCACAATGACGTTTTTGAGCAAATTTTCCAAAACTGTTGAAGGGGGGCCGGGGGAGGGTCAGGTGTTGATAACTCCCCCTTAAGATGCAAACAATTATTTTGAACACACAACATCCATTTCAACACTGTTCAATGTTTGTGAGAATTGGGCAACTGATTATTTGAACTGTTTTTGGCCAACTAGGAAAAGTTTCCATTTGCTGAAGAAGAACTCCAAACTCTTACGAGAACTAAAGAATTTGGATTCTCGACAATGGTAACATTTTATTTTATTTTTTTACACCATTATTTTCGAACTTGTACCAGCCCCTACCATTAGCTTTGAATAGTCAAGTGAACTAGTTATTTGGTTTTGTTGCATAAGTAGCTTGAGAATTTTGTCCTCATTGTCATTTTAAATGTGTATAATAGTTGTACTTTGTTACTCTTGTCATGATAACTATTTTATTTGTTTTTCTTGAGTCGGGAGACGCACAAGATTGCTGTGTTCTACATTGGCGAGGGTCAAGAAGACAAGTGCTCCATCCTGTCAAACAGTGCCGGCAGCCAGGCTTATGAAGACTTTGTTTCCGGGCTTGGATGGGAGGTGCGTCTTAAAAGTCTTAACACTCGCTACAGATGCATTCACATTTGTATCAAAGATGCACCTCCTGATGTTGGACCTCTGCGGTGGCGGATCGTGTTCAATACAAAATATATGTGCCTCAGGTGGATCTGGCCACACACTGCGGCTTTATGGGCGGCCTCCAGAGGAATGGCAGCACAGGACTAACAGCTCCCTACTATGCTACCTCCACTGTAGAAGCCATCTTCCATGTCTCTACTCGTATGCCGTCTGATTCTGATGACTGCCTCACCAAAAAGGTGCCTCTCACGTCAGTAGTGATGTCTGTCAATCGGATCTGCGTGTCCACATCTGGGAATACGATATGTCATGTTATTTGACTTTTGGCACAACACTGTGCACGTCAGATGCAGTGAAATGGTTACACTGTCCCACTTGCCCAGATTAGGTTTACATATACAAACCCAATGTTGTACAGTGAAAATCATGTTTGCAGCGAGAAATTTTTCACAACAGGGGGTTTTTCATTGCAGCAAATTTGATCTCAGATGTAAACTCACACACACACACACACACACACACAGAACAATGATTTGGAAATCATGTTCAACCTATAGTTAACTGAATATACTACAAAGACAAGATATACTGTATAATTTTCAAACCGATAAATGTAATTGTTTTAACAACTAATCAATAACTTTGAATTTTATGACCGCAACATGTTCCAAAAATTCGGGAACAGTCATGTTTACCACCGTCTTACGTCATTTTTTCTTTCAACAACATTCAATAAAAGTTCGGGAACTGAGGACACTAATTCTTGAAGCTTTGCAGGTGGCATTCTTTTCCCATTCTTGCTTGAGGCACAGCTCCGGCTGTTCAACAGTCTGATTACTCAATTGTCGTAATTTTTGCTTCATAATGCGCCACACATTGTCTTGCTGAAATAAGCAGGGGCGTCCACGAAAAAGATGTCGCTTGGATGGCAGCATATGTTTCTCCAAAATATGAACGTACCTTTCAGCGCTAATGGTGCCCTCACAGATGTGTACATTACCCAGGCCATTGGCACTAACAGAACCCCATCACAGATGCTGGCTTTTGAATTTTGCTTCCATAAAAGTCCAGATGTTTCTCTTCCTCTTTGGCTCGGACCACACGACGGCCACAATTTCCAAAACCAATTTAAAATGTGATCTCGTCGGACCACAAAGCACTTTTCCACTTTGCATCGGTCCATATTAGATGAGCTCAAGCCCAGAGAGCTTTTGCTTTGCATAGTCGAGATTTAAGTTGCACTGACTGATGTAGCGGCAACCTGTATTTACTGACATTGGTTTTTTGAAGTGTTCCCGAGCCCATGTGGTGATGTCCTTAACACATTGATGTCCCTTTTTTTATGTAGTGCTGCCTGAGGGATCGAAGGTCACAGACATTCAATGTTGGTTTTCGGTCTTACCGCTTACATACAGTAATTTCTCCAGATTCTCTGAACCTCTTGATGATGTCATGGACCACAGATGATGAAATCCCTAAATTCCTTGCAATTGTATGTTGAGGAACATTGTCCTTACAGTGTTTGACTATTTTCTCACATATTTGTTCACAAAGAGGTAAACGTCCCCCCATCTTTGCTTGTGAATGACTGAGCAGTTCAGCGAAGCTCTTTTTATACCCAATCATGGCACCCACCTGTTCCCAGTTAGCCTGTTCGCCTGTGGAATGTTTTTTTTTCCACCTGTGCCAGTTTTTTTTTTTGGAACACGTTGCGACCATTCCAAGTTAATAATTATTTGCTAAAAACAATACAAATGATCAGTTTCAAGATTAAATATCTTGTGCTTGTAATATATTCAAATTAAATTTTTATTTGTTAAACAAAAAGTCCCAACTTTGATGGAAGTATGCGTGTGTGTGTGTGTGTGTGTGTGTGTGTGTGTGTGTGTGTGTGTGTGTGTGTCTATATCTATATAGATATAGATATATATAGATATAGATATATACATACATACATACACACACACATATATATATATCAATATATATATATATCTATATAGATATATATACAGTCTATATATATATATATATAGATATATATACAGTATATATATATATATAGATGTGCTGAGGTACCGGGTTCAAATCCAGCTCCGGCCTCCCTGTGTGGAGTTTGCATGTTCTCCCCGGGCCTGTGTGGGTTTTCTCCGGGTGCTCCGGTTTCCTCCAACGTTCCAAAAACATGCATGGCAGGCTGATTGTGCTCTCTAAATTGTCCCTAGGTATGAGTGTGAGCGTGAATGGTTGTTCGTCTCTGTGTGCCCTGCGATTGGCTGGCAACCAATTCAGGGTGTCCCCCGCCTGCTGCCCGAAGACAGCTGGGATAGGCTCCGGCACCCCCCGCGACCCTAGTGAGGATAAAGCGGTTCGGAAAATGGATGGATGGATATATATAGATATATATATATATCTATATATACATATACATACAGTCAAACCTCGGTTTTCGTCCATAATTCCAGAAGGCTGTTCGAAAACCGAAATTGTTCGAAAACCGAAACCACGCTCTTTTTAAAATAAAAATGTTTATTGAACACGTCTGCTCACAATGGAAAGCAACACGAGGAAGGGTCACTTCCTCATGTCAGGAAGGCGAGAGGAGTCAAATGGGGCATTCAAGTGCGCTCAGTTTGTTCGAGAACCGAAATTTGTTCGTCATCCGAGGCATAAATAACTCGAAATTTTTAGTCAAAAACCGAGACGTTCCAAAACCCAGGTTTGACTGTATATATATTTCCCCCTTCAGTTCAGTGTTAAGCTGTGATCAGGAGGTGTGACTCCAGAGTGTGACCATTGATTAGTGACCCTGGCAAGCAGACATGACGAGGAGAGAGTAGCGGGCCCACGAGTGAACAGGGTTGCATTTGTCGCTGTGGTAATGACTACGATTCTGCTATTCCCTGATCCCCCACTCTGTGTGCTGTGACCAGGGCCTGGATTCACCCATTATCTCTCCCTGCTAGAGCAGGCGCCGGACGGATGCCGGCAGGATCCTTTTATCCAATTCCTGCTGCCTCCACAGGAGCGATCAATTGGGTTCTGCCATAGGATTCGAGACTGTAGTACACAAGGAACAGTTAGCGCAAAGAAATGAGCCGCAAAGGCCCCTGCCCATGCTGCCAATCTTCTCATACGATGCCATGCTGAGAAGGGAAATTAATCAGGTCTCCCCAATAGCCAATGCCACTCCAGTCCTCCACAGACCCTGTTTCACCAATAACCACCTAAAAAGTCCACACCCATACTGAAACTGTGCTTATGGACTGCAAAAAATAATTTCATAAAAATATTGACTATCTAGTTTAGGGCGCGGCCCGGTAGTCCAGTGGTTAGCAAGTCGGCTTCACAGTGCAGAGGTACCGGGTTCGATTCCAGCTCCGGCCTCCGGCCTCCCTGTGTGGAGTTTGCATGTTCTCCCCGGGCCTGCGTGGGTTTCCTCCCACATTCCAAAAACATGCATGGCAGGCTGATTGGACACTCTAAATTGTGCCTGGGTGTGAGTGTGGGCGTGGATGGTTGTTCGTCTCTGTGTGCCCTGCGATTGGCTGGCAACTGATTCAGGGTGTCCCCCACCTACTGCCCGATGACCGTTGGGATAGGCTCCAGCACCCCCCGTGACATTGGGGAGGATCAAGCGGTTCGGAAAATGGATGGATGGATAGTTTAGGGCAAAAAGGGGAAATTCCAGTGCATTTTGCTGCCTCTCTAAATCCATTTCACTATCCAAAATACTGTAATTGCATATGCTCATCTTTCCCAAATCTCAACACCATCCACAGGCTATATAAGTGTCCTTGGGTGTCTTGAAAGGCGCTTATAAATAAAATGTATTATTATTATTATATAGACAATGGTTGGCTTGATGCACACTCAAATACTTCCAAAAGGTGTGAGGGGGGCAGTGGGAAGTGAAGACGGAAAGAAGAATTGGAATGATAAATGTGCTTCATCGCTGTCTGGGTGGGATGTTTTCCATGTCAATTTAAAAATAACACTTTTAGTCCAGCAGCACCCACTTTATTGCTCGTGGCCGCAGAGCCATACTTCGGGTTGTTCTGTGGGTATAAAAGGATGCGGGAGGTCAAAGCAAACCGCTTACAGAAAAAGGGGGGATGGCGAATTGGGATAACAAACTCCTCAATCCAATTGTGTGTTGTTGCGCAGTGCAGGCTGCAGCAGTAGCAGCTGGCCTCGGTAATATGGTTATAGAAGCAACTTGCAGAGTTGGGATCAGACCGTGTGTGTGCGTGTGCGTGAACGCATGTGTGTGTGTGTGTGTGCGTGCGTGTGTTAAGGTTTATGTGTGAATCTCCCCAAGGCACCACAGCTTAAATGGGCCACCAAAGTTTTAAATTTAAAATTTTTTTTTTTATATGAGTAACCACGAGTCTTCTGAGGTCCTCTCGCCTGCTTTATCCATCGTGTTGAGGCCCATCAACTAGGTGGGAGGTCAAAGACAACTAATTGGATAGCAGCCTTTGACTTCACATTTCTTTAAAAAGAGAGAGAGAGAGAAAAGAATAAATAAGTCACACATTTGGACGTGATTAACAAAGAAGCAAGTAGCCGACTGTTTGCAGCGTAAGCATCCTCATTAAACTTGCGATGCATCTCATCCAAATGCTAATATCGCAACCCAAATTAACATCCCAGTGTTAATTGTAAGCACCAAATGCATATTCAACATTTCCGTGAAATTGTCCCAGTGACTGACTTGGTTTCTACCTGCGGGTCCTTGGATCGGCCGCCTGAATTGGTGAACAGTAATCAGCATGCCGTGCGTTTGTTTAAGATGACAGAATTACCATAATTAAGGGCTTATAATAGAATGCACTAATTGCATTTTTGGTGGCAAGGGCATGTTTTCTAATGGCTCATTAAGCCCACAGTACATTGGCAGATGTTTGCAACTGAACAGAGTCTTAATTTTCAGTGTCTATGATACCCCATAAACAGATGAGTTAGTGGACGACCAGCTAATATGTGCGCTACACTTGTCCGAGAATATAATGTAGCTGTGTTGATTCAACTTTGGATGAAGCTGTTTACCTTATTCAAAGCAGTGTCAGTCAATTTCCTGTTCTTTAAGTGTACACTCTTGTCCTGCCTGCTTTCATTTATTTTTGTGAATAGAGTGGAAATGGGAGGCAATTTAATGTCTGATGGGGAAGTTAATTGGATTTGAATTATTGGTTTTAAAATGCTCAATTTTGTGCATTTTTGCTTTTCGATTTGACTGCATGTTGAAAACACAATAAAAGGGTCAAATCTGAGTCCAGACCCCTATTTAATTTATTGTTTTCAAAGTTTGTAATTTAATGATATATGCTGTATTTGCTCTTGCACCTGCCACATTATTTATTTTCTGTAGTATAATAAAAATGCTTTCAAGAGGGGAAAAAAAAACATATACAGTACACAGACATATTAAATGCTTGAATGCAAGCTTATGTAGCATCAAATGAAAACACTGTGACTGTCATAAATGAACAATATGGGCTACCCTCACCAATACGTTTTTGTCCACTTTTGGGGTTTCTCAGGATGGCCGATAACATTGATTGGATAAACCCAACAGCTTTTTGTAATCCTCCAACATTTTTCTTCTTATCATCATCGCTGTCGGAGGAAAATTACATACAGTCGCCAGACTCTTGATTAGTCTGATTGTGTGTGTTTGGCAGCTTCGTCACCTTGGAAATGACGAGGTGCACATCGTGTGGTCAGAGCACACCAGGGATTATCGGCGTGGCATCATTCCAACGGATTTTGGAGACGTGTTGATTGTCATTTACCCAATGGAGAACTACATGTATTTCATCCAAATCATGAAGAAACCACAGGTGAGAAACATTTGAACAACAATACACGCACTTGGAAGTAGCCATGATGCAAGCGCCAAACACTTTACATGAGTAAATTTTCAGTTTTGAGAGCGAAGAGGAGGTCAGTAGAGTGTGGGGTATGCTTGATACATATAAGTTCCGCACGGAAATGAGAAATGTGTAATCCGGCCGGCGCCAACTTTACAGCCTTTTAAATTCTGCACAGCTTGCCACCGTCAATATTCTCCGCGACTATAGGAGGCAGTAAAGAGCGTCTCCGGCATATGAACACTTCCTCACAATAAAAATATTACACTTTTTTTTTTTTTGGTTTTCTTTTGTTTTAACAAACTATCTACATTGACAATTTCTAAAGGTCATAAAGCAACAAGATATTGCCTGATGGAACAGCAATAATGTTTTATGTTACACTATGTATGTAACACTTCGGGTTTGTGTGATAGCATGAGAAAGATGAGTGGTCAAAAAACGTGGCTGTGATTCCACAAAATAGTTTGTCATGTATTCTCTGGTTATACAAAACCTATTTGTTTAAAAAAGGAGACAACGCCGTTTCCAAATTGTGTGAGATGATTAACTCGAAATCAAATGCATCCAACTATGAGCAGGCATGCTTATCAAGCGACACCCAAAACAAAGGCGCTGTCCGATGATGCTGGCTTTAGTCACACAGATTTGAACCTCGAAGTTCAATGTTTGTTGAAAACTTGTTGAAATGTCTCTATTGCACGGAGTGAACCCAAAACAACGAAGGAATTAATCAGGCAAAAACTCGAACTGGTCAAGTCATTCTGCAAACTTAAACCATATAGAGAATGAATTTTACCTGTTAAGGTGGAGACTGAAAGAGTAGCCCTCCCAACCGCACAACAACAAACAAGTTGCAGTGAAAGCCAGGAAAAGCATCATCGAAGACTGAGATTTCTAATGAAATATTCAACTTTACCTTCTCCAGTATTTTTACTCACTTAGAAATGTGTTATGCATTTATATTCCATGACATGAAATGCTAATGCTAAGTTGTTGTTGTTTTATTTTAACCTACAGCAAAATACAGCACTTTTTGACTCACTGTTGCAATATTTTGGGAGGGAAGTGAGTCAAATTTTCATTTGGGGAGGGGAGTTATAAAAATAAATTTATTAAATAAAAAGAATATTAAATATTAAATAAAAAGAAATTACGGCCTCATTTCATGAGATGTAACAAAGGCATGCATGTGCCTCTTAAATGTACTTTTGATTTTAAATTCTTTAAATACACTGAGGTCTATATTTAAAAGCAGTCATGACCGTTATCTCAACTAAGGACTACAAGAGAGGAGAGGCACTTTGCACTTTTAGATTAAAAAAAAAAAAAGCCATTTTATGGGACCAACTCAGGTTTCACAGTAGTTTTGTGACAAATGAGTTAATCATCTCTAAATCCCTTTGTTATATAATCTGACTTGCTATTATGCTCCTTAAATTACCAAATTGAAGACAGCAGGACCTTTAGGAGGGACTTTGACATTCCCGTCAACTTCCAGGTCAATGACCATTGGGCCTCAGTGATTAAGGGCCCGCATGAGCAGACGCGTGTGCCCACACACTCGCACACAGCCGCTAAAATGCTTATTGTCGCTTTGTATTTGTTGTTTCGCTCAATATGGGGGCATTGTTAAGTATCGATTGTCATTTTAATTTCTTTTAGCATACGTTGATTCTCATTCAATGTGTGCGGCTGTCGTGCGTAGTTAGGTGACATCCAGTTAATTGTTGAGCCCTCTCTCCTTAAACAGATGGAAAAACGGTCAGAGTATGATTTTTTTAATCAGCCTTATTTTTGGGTCTTATACTGTATCAGAGAATTGATTCAATTCACTTCAGATCAGCACGTATGTTAAAATACGTCACGTGACAATTTCTTTCCCTCCCTCTCATTAATTTTCTCAGGTTCCCTTCTTTGGGCCTCTATTTAATGGTGCCATCATCAACGGGAAGCTGATGCCAAGCTTAGTGCGGGCCACTTGCATCAATGCCAGCAGAGCTGTCAAATCCCGGCTGACTCTTTACCAGAGTTTGTATCCTTTTCTTCTTAGTGCTGAAGCTTTATTTTGTCACCCTCACACACCTGGGATGGCTGCATCAGATTAGCTACAAATGTTTTTATCGTGATTTATCTGAATAATTATCAAAGCGTGTCCAAGTATTTAGGCCCATGTGTGAATGTAGATTTGGGTGGCTTTTGATTTATACATAAGACCAAAAGAGATTACATGTTCAATGACACAAGCGAGTAAATTTCCTGAGACATGTGGCTTGCTTGTCACGCCAGCCAATGTACACAGCTGCGCGCCGACATGGATCTTTATTGGCTGGTTGATTTGCATACAGCTATTAAGCCGAGGCTGTTGCACAGCCTGGAGCAGCATGGGAGGTTGTATGGACCTGTTTGTCGTAGGAGCACAGATGATTCGTCATCATCTATTACGACCATTTTTATGGAGCACAAGGAGGGCCCGAATAAGAGCCACATCAACAAATGTTCCCGCACGCGCACGGACAAGCTTGCTCTCATCCTTCCATCCACGCCGCCCAACAGTGTGCCGTTAAGAGCTTGACTCCAGCTGTACTTGTCAGTTGGTTTAAAGGCAACGTAATCGCCATTGGAGACAAATTAGCATGTGAATGCCAGCAGCACTGGATTGGGAAGGGAGTTTGGAGGGGGGTGCTGGGGTAAAAGGGTCGGGATGGCCCCTGGAGGGCGAAACCTGATCTCTCATAACACCCTGCTCCTTCTCGGACAGCATGTACAGCACTGCCTCACCAGAGCCCCGCTGCCCCTCTGGCGGTTGCTATAGAAACCTCCCCCAATGCAATGTCATTTGGGGTAGAAGCGTCGTAAAAATATCATGTTGTCTTGTCAATTTTTTTCATTCAAGCTGAGATAAATTTCACACTGTCTCATGTGCGAATTTACAGTTGAATGCGTAAGTATGTAGACGCTGTTGCACATCCTCTGGTCCCCGCATTGTTTCGAGCAGGCCGTGTCTTTGTATTCCTGGGGGCGTCCTGAGTGACAGATGTCTGTTACCCGACGCCAAGAGAATTAGCCCTGTGTGTCTCTCAGCGCCAGGAGGAGGAGTCTACCGCAATCTGCCTGCCTCCGGAAGCCTCAGGGGAGTGCCGGAGCAGTACGGAGGCCTTTCCGGTCCGCAAAAGTCTTACCTGGCATTCCTTAGCAGAGAAGCAGACAGCATGACGTCATGATGTATAATGAGAAGGGGATAAGCCTCTGGAGTTCTGGTGCCGATAAGCTGCCAGGCATGGCGCTGTCCAAGAGACGTGCTGAATGAATGTGCCAGGCGCACTCAGCGCACTGCCAGTTTCTGCTTGTCCTTCTGCTGTTTGTCTGAGGAGAAGGGAAGTAATGAATACTTTGGTTTGATGATGTCAATGTGTAGCATAAAACCAAGCTATAGCTATCAGGTGCGCTTTTTTCTTATTTCATTTGCAGTTTTTGCTCTTTCCTGTACCAGTGTGCATTTTTCTATCTTCTTTGGAAATGCAACTCTTTTATCTTTCCCGTTCGAACAATGGTCCAAGCCTTTTCCGGCAAAATCCTCATCCTTAGTTTACCCCGACACAATGCTTTAACACTCCACAGACTGCTCTCTGGCTGTGAGGCCACTCTCCAAGGTAATTAGTTGAATATTTCTTCAAAGAGAAGCTATATGACCCCCGTGTGTCTTGATAAAAGGCCAGTATGACGCTGTGGCCCCCCTCTCTCGCACCGTATCAAGGCTGGAGAGGACTCCAACAGTCTGCGGCAACACTCCCAGGATCTCTCAGTCTAATAGGATTTGATATAGAAAATGACCACCGGCAACATTTTTCCGAAAATACAGACACAGATAAGCCATGTGAGGGTTTTCAAATGCAACTCAAAACACACATACACACACACACACACACACACACACACACACACTGCACTCAATTTCTGGTCATATCTTCTGTCATCTATTTCCTTCTGTGGAATCTCAACTAGTTTTTGTATAGCGTCCATTGTTCAATGTCTGTTTTAATACGCGTCAATGTTGTCCGTCAAGATGCAATCATCGAATTCATATAACAAGTCTCTCACTGACAACTCATAATGTATCATCTATTATTTAGGTGACTGATGGAAAATGCAGCTGGTCTGCCTTTTGGGTTTGTTTGTGTGTATTGTCCGTCTCGTCCATCCTTTTGCAGTTCTTTTTGAATGCCCATTACCGCAAGACGTTTGCTTTTATTAGACCACATTTCCATCATTTCAGCAGCAATTGAGGATAAGTGAATCACATTTAAAGGCTCTTTTAAGGAGTGGCATGCAAAAAAAAAAAAAATGTCTGAAGCGTTCGCTTGAAAGAGATGACACGTTTGATTGCGTCACCTCAACTCAGCGTTCCTGCCGTGTCTACTGCCACGTATTGTGTCACCCGTGTCACGAGAATAATGTCCTCATGCAGCAGCTCAAGATTCATTCCTCTCTTCGACAAGCACTCTCCATCTCTCAGTGTCTCAGTAATGGTAAAAAACGTTGATGTATGTTTGTGTTGGGGAGATGGCAAGTTTCTAATAGGTGAGACAGTACAGAGCTGACCTTGATTCAGAGACATCGCCTCGCTATTGGATAGAATCAATAGTTTTTGCTCACCGTCACCCCCATCCTCTGATGTGACACACACCGGCGCAGAACCATCTCCAGGCACCGATCAATAGCCATAATCTGTTTCTGCCCTTCACCAGTCATGCGAGCCAGGCTCTTTGGTGTGTCTCCCTTGTCGTGTGGATGTGAACGTGTTTGCGTATTTGTGAGCTTATGAGCAGGTTGGGTCTTTTCACTGGAAACCAGAAAGCGGCCGAAGTCTGCCATGATCCTTCACCAGCCCCACTTGGGCACATAACGCTCTGAAAAGATTTAAATTATAGCAATAAATGTGGATTGAAAATATGATCATGCACTCCTGAGTATGCTGTTAATGCCCCCCCCCTCTCCCTAAAGTCATTATAATTATTACAATCAACTTCATTCACAATGACATATTCTCACACTCCTTCTGCGATCCCCTTTGTTCCATCCACTCCCTCTGTGTGGCATCTGTGACGGCGACGGGCTTTTTCTCTTGTTTACTGCCAAGATTCCTCACCTAGCGCAGATGAAAGTGGGTTGTATGCGCCTGATAGGGTGTCATGAATAGGATCTGTCATGTTAGTGTTGTCTCACATGAATTATTAAGCACCGTTGATCGGTCTAATTTGCCAGCTGTTGTGCCATAACTGTATGCAGTCTCATGGATAATACAAGGCAATTTATATCGCTGAGGAGTATGCAGTGCTCCAGTGGGCACAGTGAGATGCCAAGTGCTAGTCCATTATATGCCGGGCCCACTCGGTGCTCTCATTTGACGTGTGTCTAACAACTGAACTTCCTGTTTATTCAAAAGCAGGGCAGATGACCTGTGATGTGTCAGAAATTGTCCCAGTCTAGACAGAAAACATTCCAATATTAAAACAGTCGTATGCAAATGATGGGATTAGTATGTTACACTCAGAGCTTCTTTCCTTTGGTTGGTCACAGTGGCTGCCCTTGGCGTTGATTGGGTGGTTGAAAGTTTATGTCGCATTTGGGGAGCTACTGAGAGAGGTGTGCGTGTTTGTGGGAGTGCGGGTGGGAGTTTTTTTTTTCTTCGCCCCCCCCCCCACTCCCACTGAATGTTTTAACCTAATCCCATTATCAGTGTAGCGCACTGCCTCTCAGTTTTTCCCCCTCTTTATCCCTTCCCCCCTCTCGCCTTTCTCTCCAGCTGACCAGCTGTTCCTGCCGCGACTCATGACAATGTCCGATGTGTTCAGATCACTGAGTACCACCTGACCAACCCACCGCCTTCCTCAAACACTTGCTCAAACACGCAACGCAACCTTGCACAATCGACGCAATATCTTAGACTATTGCTGGAACCTTCATAGGCCAAGCAGGAAGGGGGTTTTGGTGGAAAATGGGAACGCTTTGGTCATGTAAAGAGATTGTGGGGGGCGTTGTGGAGGGGGAGGGGGGGGCTGTCAAACCAAGAGCCCTGACTCAGGAGGCAACCCAGCTCGGATGGCATATGGCGTCTAGCGTCATACAACATGCAAAAGTATTCTCTCCCCACACCCCCTTGTATCCACTCCCTCCTCTGTCTGTCTCTCTCTCTCCCCTGCTGCTAATGCAGAATGACTCATAGCATTACTCATTTTTTTTCCCTAAACACCCCCACCCCCCACCCACCCCCACTTACTTGCACGCACACACACGTCCACCGCATAGGTCCTATACCCCGAGAGCCCCGGGGGCCAAGCCCAGCTCATCTTGAGGGTCATGCACCCATCCCCTTTAAACATAGGTGAAGCAGGCATGGAGCCAGACCAACAGCAGGGACACACAGCCCTGTTTGTGTTACCGCACACACACGGCTGGTGTCAAACTGTTGTGAACGTTGTTGGTTTGCCTACTTAACATACTGTATATGGAAACCAAGCTTGGGCTGGCAATGCATTTACATTTGCCACCGTTTATTTTACAGTAAAAAAAAAAATGTGTATAACAAATGCAGTCCCAAATATGATGCACTCTATATTTTTAAACTTGAACCTCCTCCTTGTTGCACCTCCCCTCCTATGTCCGTCTGTTATCCATTCATGTCTGACATCTGTCCATTTGTCCGCTGTAAAGTGGCAATGAGCATGTTGCCAGTTTTGTGTCGAATCCATTTCTCTGTGCCCTCACTAGATTAAACTCAGGGTGTCAGTCGGATTACAGTTAACAATATATTTTGTAAGAGACATGCCGCCATATTTCGCATGACTTGGTTGTCCGCTTTGTAAAACCAAGGGTGTTCCCAAAAAATGCTCACTCTTTGACTGGCCATTACTGACATTTCGTTTTGATTTCCCTCGTCTAGTCTAGTCGAGGATTTCCACCACTATTTCTTCTCTTGTGGATGTTTCAAGCCATCCAGAATGTTACTTAGGGATGTCTTCAGCGGTTCTATCTGCTTCAGTCTTATCTCTGATGCAACCAAATTCTGCATTTCATTGGTAGGACCCATGTGAAATTATCATCTAAATCTTCCGAAGTTAATTGTACGTTTATCCGAAACGAAAAATCGATATGTAACATATTGTAAATCACCATGAGTAATGGGTAGTCATAAAGAGGGTGTTTGGGGAGGGGGCGCACAGTGCATAGCAATTAAAAAGAAATTTTTCATTGTGTCTGCCACCATTGTTGTTGTAGCTCTCTATGGTCCAGAGACTGATGTGTAGGGCGTTGCAGCATGTTGTACGGATTTGGTTCAAAATGATTTTTAGACAGCGTTACCACGTTAGCTACTAAGCCCCGCTGCAATGATGTTTTGGCCAATGGGAACTATGTCTTCAGACCAATCTTGTGCAATACTTGTAGATCGTGTTTCTAGTGCTAGGTAACAGAGAATGATATTTTATAATGGGAATTTCCAATAAGATAACTGCATTGTGATTTCAGTATATGCACAGGAGAGCTATTTACACTGATTGAGTGCCAAATTATTATATACTTTACTACTACTGTATACATTTATACATTGACAAATTTTGTTCCGAAAGTGAGTGAACCTTTCAACTATCGTATTTTTCACACTTAAAGGCGCACCTAAAAGCCTTCCATTTTCTTAAAAGCTCACAGCGCGCCTTAAAATTTGATGCGCCTTGTGTATGGTCATTACGGTAATATTTCGACCCCAAAATGGCTCGCAGATTTCAAACTTAAGGCAATCGGTTACGCAGTTGAACACGAAAATAGAGCAGCGGCAAGAGAGTTCAACGTGTCCTTGAGCGTAGCTCCATCTCGTGGATGCATTGTAGACTGCGTCTTTTAATGCAGTGCGCCCAATGTATGAAAAAAAATATAAAATAGTCCATTCATTGAAGGTGCGCCTAATAATCCAGTACGCCTTTTAGTGTGAAAATTACGGTATCCTCTTTTTAAACGGGACACAACAAATTACCGAGAGTTGAATTTAGTTTCAATGATACTCCTTTTGAATTCATTATTAAATGGTTCTCTCTGAGTAACCACTGTGCTAATGATATGCTAAAATACAGGCATGTATAGGCTGACCCTATACTGTACTCGTGGTGTTATGCTACTCGCAGCATGGATACTATGACATGTCTGTCCAATTGAAGTGATTAGCAGCCATAACCCAGCTAACCATTCCATCTGTTCCCCTAGCCCTGTTTAATTAATGAACTTTCTTTCTCTGCCCTGTAGCAGCCACTGCTACACTAAAGCAAAAGCTGTTAACCCACTCAGGTTATCCCCCCCCCCCCTTCCACACGCACACACACACACACACACGCAATCCAAAGTGAATGCGTTCTCATTGATTAGTTACGTTTTGTTTTCCTCTCTTTTGTCTCAGGTCCTCGAAGGGAGGGTTAATGAGCTTTGCTGGCAAGCAGTAGCACTTGGAATTCAGGGATAAAAGCGAATCATCTTGTTGTAGTTTTTTGTGCGTGTGATGGATTCAGAAGAGACAAGCCCTTGTGCCAGTGTATGCATTCGTGTGTGTGGGGGGGGGGGGGGGGGGGGGCACGCGCGATGTCCTGTGTGTTTATTTGGATGGGTATGAATGGCTTTGAGTTCGGGGTGTATTGCATTTCATTCCTGCTGGTCCTTTATTCCTCCTCAGAAGCAGAGTGTCTGGAAGACTTTTGAAACATTAGGCTCTGACGCTATTCCGCCACACTTCCAGCCACCAAGCTCCCACCAAACTCTTGTCTTGTCCCCATTTTTACCACCAAAGTACACCCTGGCGCCTTTTATGTCCCTTTTCCCTTCGGTGTCTCTTGTTACAAGGCAGCGGACAGCCTTTTGTCCAGCTAAAGCTTGCCCCCCTTTTGTTTGGGCTGCCTTTTTTATCCTTGTGCTAATCGCCATGGTCGTGTGCCTGAGTTGGACCCCATATTTCACACTCAGCTCTCCTTTGTTTGACGCACCGCCCATGATAAGAATCCCAATTCTAGGGCCTCTCTGATATTGAAATCCAACAGCGGCGTAGAAAGAGCCTTCAATCATCCATTATCTGTGCTCCACTGATTACCATTCAATCTCCCAGAGTCCAGCCTCCTCATCACCAGCCGCTGAGCTAAGGCTAGCCCCTGAAAGAACCTGCATCCCCAACGTTGGTGTCACATTCAAGCATATCCAGAGATATTTCTGCGCCGCGTCAAATGCTGCTGGGAAATGTCACTGAAATGTCACTCACCATTCTGCACTGGAATCTTTCGGTCCCTGATGTGGCCTTGGGATTTTGGAACTCTAGTAGGTCACCTTGTGACATTATTGGGCTTCTTTGTCCATTTTGTCAGGTGATGAGATTGCTCCTCAGTGCAACGAAGGCTGCATTGCTTTTGATATCACAGACTTAATTGGTTGTTGTTTTTTAAAAGGAGGAATTAGTTGATTATTTATAAGTTGCACATTAATGCCTGTTTAAAAGGTTCAAAGGCAGTGTCTGCTCCCTGGCTGGCCTCGGGCAATTGTTCTCTTCTACAGAGTGTCCTCGTGCCTTGAAGCATTTGCATCTCTGCGCAAAATGGAATTTTCTGCATTGGCAGACAATACAGAGCAGACAAAGCCATAACAAAAACAAAACAATTTAAGTATGCATTGCTGTGCATTGTCAGCCTCTTCACACAGAAATCTACCTTTGATGTGTTAATACTCATAGGCTATTTCGTTTTCAAATGGGAGCTGAAGGAGCAGTGCTGAGACATAATGACCAAATCTTGTCGTCTCATCACTGCAGCAGACTTGGTGCTTGTTGCAGCAAATACACCAACACTCATGTTGAGGTTATGATATCTTGAAAGTGATTCAAATCTCTTTTAGAAGCAAAAAATAAATAAATCTGTTTTTATAAGCTTAGCTGAATGGATTCATTCTTCAGAGATCACTTTGTGCTTTCAATATATGTGCATTCATCGTTGTATGTTTTGATACACAATGTAGCCTAATGCAGTGTACACCTCTTCATTAGTTATGTATAGCCTCTAATTACTATTGATGATTTGGGTACAAATCTATGGCTTTTTCTTATTCAAATGAGCCTTATTTACCCTCGGATTTCCAAACGAGGGGTCTTTGGAATTGGCCTTTGTGCAGGCTGATATAGCATGGACGCTCAAGCTACACCCACTTGTTTTTGTATCTGCCGAGTGCCGACTTTGACAAGATCCACTCTCCCTCCCCCTGCATCATCACCCGTCTGGGTGGATGTATAGCACTTCCCTCTCCTCCATCTGTTTTTGTCAACCCATGAAAAGGTCCATTGTAATCTGCAGGATGCACAGTTGACGTGCCACAGTCTTCACTTGAGCCAGTCAAGGCGGCGCACCCAACTTATTCCACAATTTTAATAGGCCCAAACTCCGCCCCCAAGACAATTTTGAGTCCCTGGGCTCTGTGTCAGGGATCTTCAGCTGAATTGTTTTTTGTTGTTGTTTTATAAAACCATGGTCTACATCATCCCGCTTTCCAATAAAAGCCCGATTCTGAATAGAACTCTATCTGTGCCCGCTGGATGATAGCAGACTCCTGATTAACCCTGGAGTGACTAGCTAATGTCATTGAAGGAGGGCCACCTGGCTGTGAGACTGTACAGTCAGCTGCCACTGAAGGGCCAGAATAGGAGACGACCAGGTGTTGGGCTCCAGCCCCCCCCCCCCCCCCCCAATTGTTGCCATGTAATAGCCTGCTTGACTGCACAATATAGCCTAGGGGCGAGGATTAGGAAAAGCTGTTGCCAACACAGAACTCTATTTTCTTGTCTTGCCCAAGGTTTTGTGTGGACATTTCTCTTAAAGCCCTTTGACACTGCACTTAGCACAGCGCCGCGCGCTGTCGACCAACTCATTCATTGTGAATGTACGGACAATGTGCAGAACCGTGACTCGGAGGCTCACATCGCGCGAGTCGGGTGCGGCAGGTGCACCCGAACTGAAAAATGTTCAATTCCGAGCAGCATTTTGGTGACATCGCTGCGCAACCAGGTGTAGCTCACGGATGAGCATCAACTCCCCCAGATCCTGCTGCTCATCTCCTCTTCCTGCTTCTACATAATAAGCAACGCAATTCATCGAAACAGTGGCACATACATTACCGAGCTGCGGTGTACTTTACATCCCAGCCAGTGCAATAAGGCACTAGGCTACTTCCTGTTTAGATATTCGCACACGGCACCAAATCGGCATCTTCATATCCATTAAAATAGTAGTAGAAAAGCTCAGACCCAATTTCTGGTACCCAAGCCTTCATTTAGCCAAAGTAGTAATTGCCGAAGTACATGCTGTATGTATGTGTTGTGGTTTGGAAAAAGTAAATACCATATTTTCACAACCATAAGGCGCACTTAAAAGTCTTAAATTATCTCCAAAATGGACTGCTGTTCTGTGACTTGGATGAGTGGGCCGCTTGACTGACTGATGTTGTGCCGACACGCTGCTTATATAGAGGAAAGGCGGACGTAACTGAGGACAGCATGCGGACGTTAACGTGGGAAGCGGGGCATGAAAGGGCAGGCCAAAGGTACGCCCCCAGTTGGTGTCGGTACGTGCATTGTGCAAAACAACATCCCGAAAATGGCACCTATGAAGAGACACGTTTACGAAGCACAGTTTAAACTGCAGGCTATCAGTTACACGGAACACCATGTGAATCGAACAGCCGTGATAGAATTCAAGATCAACTAGTCCATGGTGCTTGGTGCTTTTGTTATATGAAATGGCGCAATCTATCCATCCGGGCAAGGATGACCGTGGCGTGGCATATTCCGGCGGATTACAAAGAAAACCCGGCCATCTCCCGCTCCTACTGCAGTAAAAAGTGCAATACAGTCAAACCTCGGTTTTTCGTCCATAATCCGTTCCAGAAGGCTGTTCGAAAACCGAAATTGTTCGAAAACCGAAACCACGCTCTTTTTAAAATAAAAATGTTTACTGAACACGTCTGCTCACAATGGAACGCAAGTAAATAAAGACAAATACAGTATGAGCGCAAATTAAAGCACTGTTATGCCCCAGAAATGAATCCTCCCATTTCTATTCACAGTTGTGATCACATGTAACTTCGCTCTCATCATTCACATTCACACCAAATGTTTGGCATTTTGTGTAAGGCTAAGCAGCCTAATTGGCCTGATGATCCTTTCTTAGTAAGGGGCAATGAAAGAACATAATGTGCAGTATGTCTTGACTGGAAGGCAGATTGATATGCCCACTGTTAACACATTACAATTACTCACTTGCACATGCCACAAGCGTCATTAAAATTGCAGAAGCTACTGTTCTTTTTTTTTTTTTTTTGTCAGAATATTTGATCAATGTTTGTCTGAACAGTGGCATTCAAGGGTTAAATCAGTTATTTGGCATGGCCTTCAGTTTCAACACTGCTGGTGAAATTGAATCTCTTGTCACATAGATTAATGAATGTCAAATGTCAAATTAAAGAACTTTTTTGACGGAGGGATTCTTACTGAGGATCTGTGATGTTGGTTGTCTACAGTCACGTTTCCTTTCAGTACTTTAGCACTATTGAATTATGTTAGTACTTTTGCTTTACATTACCAACATGTCTGAAATGACAGAATTTTGAGGTAGCAACCATCAGTGTGGTATGGTAGCGATAGGGTGAATTTAGACATACTTAGGCGCAACCAGTATCGCATCATAGTAACATGACTGAGACATTACATGACTGGCAATGGCGGCAATGCTCTCAATCATTTTGAGAAAAACACATGTAATACTTAGTTCTTCAAGTACCACTATCATGACCGACAGGAGCTGGGTTGCCACTGGGTCATGAAACCTTTCAGCCAATGTGGCTAAGCAGCAACTACATTTACATGCAGTCAATATTGAGGTTAAAGTCAAAATTCCAATTTCTGAAACATTCTGAAAAACCCGTGTACATGTGTGCTCGTGGACTGACTTACTCCCGCATTTGAAAATCTTGATTTCAACAGCGACACACGGACATCGTGACGCAACCTCATTTCCGCTTGTTACTTTCGACTGTTAATAAAAGACATTATATTCATGTCACTCGCCAAAGGAATAAAGCAGCCGGTTTCCTCCTCGCTCCAAATGTGCGTTGCTGTCTCTGAGCTTTGCCATGATTGTTTACCTCTGCTTGTGTATTTCTGATGAGTTGTGCGCATAGGACGTACTTAACCACACATATACTGAATGTGTTTCTATGCATTTTCGCCACGGAGACAGAAAACAATGTGAAAACCAAGCATAGAAATTAATGTCCCGTATTTTCACGACTGTAGGGCGCACTTAAAAGTCTTAGATTTTCTCCAAAATGGACGGAGCGCCTAATAATGCTATCGAATCTATGCACCGAGTTCCAAAATCTGTGAATGTTGCTGTGCAACTTCGATGAGCGCTGCACTTGACAATCTGATTTTAGGCAGACACGCTGTTTATATAGAGCAAAGGCGGACGTAACTGAGGACGGCATGCGGGCATTAAAGGACAAGGTGGGGGTGAAGGAGGACTCTGAAGGCACATCCACTAGTCGGTGGATATAATGCCTGTATGTGCCACCAATTTCGCCGCTGTCTTATTACGTGCGCCTCTCATGCATGAACACAGCAGAGACATCGTAGCCCAAATAACACAAAACATAACTGTTTGGGTCAATCACACTTCCACAAAGATGTTTGGGGTTTTTTTCGGGTTGTAGAAAGTAGCTTGATGGCAAACTCCATGTTATAGCGGTAGAAATGGGCCATCTTACTATCAGTAAGGAAGTGACAATCGCGCCGAATCGCCACAGATGAAATCAAAGCATTTCTGTTACACGGAGGGGTAAGTCATGCTATTCCTTCATTGCACCAGCTCGTCTCTGTTTTAGCCCCTCCCAAAAATTGGGACAAATTTTCAGCTATATCCGGCCAATTAAGTACCAAATTGATATCAATTTGCACGTTATCAACACTTATCTTCCAACATTATATATATATATATATATATATATATATATATATATATATATATATATATATATGTATTCGCCACCCCCCACTCCAAAAAATCACTGACTTTATAGATTCTTTCATGTTTCGGAAATGTTTTTTAAACATTGATTAGCGAATGATTTTCATTCATCATTTTAAATACATTTAAATGTAATCATTGCTTTAGTTCATTTGTATTCACCTTCATTCAAGCACAGTCGTAATGTTTGAACTGTGCATAATGTTGCATTGTGGCTTACAATAATAAATGCAATAATAAATAAATGTATTTTAGGAATAAAACAACTATCTATTTTTTAAAAATACTTATGCTATGTATTTTATTTTGGTGTTATTTGTAATAGCAAAATATTTTTAGGGGGTCCGTATTATAAAAAGTTTGAGAACCGCTGCCTAAATAGAATGACTGATATTTATTATATTTATATTAGGAAGTGTGCGGTCCTATGCGAACCCCCAGTAGCACTGATGAAAAATTGTGGCCCGCTCCAGGATTTCAGGAGGAGCGAAGGATTGTGAATGTTGGCGAGGATGAGAATGTAACATTCGCTACCTTCGCCATAATTGCAAACATTCACCCCTCATTGGGATACGGGCTTAAAGTTTCCCATCCCTGCTCGAGAGTACTACAGACAGAGTATCCTTATAGAGAGTAGCTGATATAGAATACCATCATTTGATTCAAAATACCTCGATAATTCTAATCGTCCAGAAGGCTGTTCGAAAACCGAATTCTTCGAAAACCGAAACCACGCTCTTTTAAAAATAAAAATGTTTATTGAACACGTCTGCTCACAATGGAAAGCAACACGAGGAAGCGTCACTTCCTCGTCTATCCGAGGAAGCGTCACTTCCTCGTGTAAGGAAGGCGAGAGGAGTCAAATGGTGCATTCAAGTGCGCTCAGTTTGTTCGAGAACCGAAATTTGTTCGTCATCCGAGGCATAAAAAACTCGAACTTTTTGGTCGAAAACCGAATTGGTCGAGAACCGAGACATTCCAAAACCCAGGTTTGACTGTAATACATTGAAGAAACCTTTCATTGGCCTTTTCACTTTCTGAACTATCACAGAGGTAAATTGAGTGGAAAACTTTCCATCTTTCCAGCACACTCGGATGTTGGAGGAAAGAGCAGGGGAAAGTAATCAGGAACATTTCAAGTCAAGGTCAAGGACCAGCTTGCTCTCCACTGTTTGGTCTTTGGCATTTTATTAAAAGTTCAAATTGAGATCAGAGAGATGCTGTGGCGCACTGTACCGATTCAAAAGAAAATGTTGTATTTTCACCTCTGATAGCTTCGATGGCAATCTTTGTTCTGGCCTAATAATGTATCCCTCTGGTCATCATCATCACTAACAAAGGACACCTTCAGAGAGAACTCTCACCCAGCCGGTCACAGAACTGTATCTGTTCATCTTCATCCCTGTCTTTTGTAGCTCGTCTTATTATGACTTTCGGTTCAAACACGTCGGAGGCCTGGCTGGCTGTTGGACTATAATAGGTCTGTGTTTGATTAATCATGTTCATCCCATTGTGTTGCACATCTAAGGCTATTGTGTTAATACTCATCAATGGAGACAGGCTCCTTTGAAAAGGAGCCGCATCACAGATGCACTTCATGCGAAATACACGACACGCTCAGGAGGCTTTGATGGCTGTCATGATGTGCTCAATCAAATTGTGTTGAACAAATATTGATGCCCCTGGTGATGCTTGTCCTTACGCTTTTTTTTTTTTTAATCAGAGGTGTAATTCTTTTTGTCAACTTGGGTCTGCGGCAATCAACCATCAAGGGTCAACACATAACTTCGCTGTCAGCCTTATGATTTGTTGTGAAGCAAGAATCGATTTTTAGTGTTCCCCAGTGGAATGGTGGATTGTCAGAGACTTGGTGTGCTTGAAAAAAAGCGCCGACCGCTCCCTCCAGCCAGCTCATAAATAACCTGTCCATGCCAGCTCGCAGACATCCGTGTTTGTCTGCTGCTGTGGCGAGGCTTTGTGAAATAACTGATAGGCAGTGATGATGTCACGGGTTAGGAGTGATGTCACAGTCATAATTCCCCATCTCGCTGTCTGAATGCCAGATGGACGGTACAGAGGTGTGGAGGTTGGAGCTTAGAAGCTCTTGCTGGGTGAAGCTCACCCCTCAAGAGGTGTAATTAACCCAGGCTCACAATTTGACCCGACTCCTTTGGGGCCCCTTCTCTCCAGTTTCCTGGACTTGCTCCTAATTAGGCAACTTGCTTTAAAACTCCCAGAAAGCAGATTATTCGTTCAAGCCTGTTTTAAGATGTCTATGTACATCCATAAAATGGGCATAAACACCTTTGCTAATCATATTTTCTGTCCTGGAGATGCAGCTGCAGGAGAAGCTGTTTAATGAGACACCCAAGTTTGAGTGGCTGCTTTTATATAAAGAGAAGTGGAGTACACACAAGCCCTTTTCCACCCTCCCATTGGGCGTTTCAGTCTTCCAGACTCTCACGTTATCCGTCTCAATCTGTTGGTCCTTCCAACGTTGCCATTATTATCCCTGCATCCCTTTTTTTTTCGCTCTCTCCCATTGTTTCCTCTG
Organism: Hippocampus abdominalis; assembly: GCA_018466805.1. Lineage (NCBI taxonomy): Eukaryota > Metazoa > Chordata > Actinopteri > Syngnathiformes > Syngnathidae > Hippocampus > Hippocampus abdominalis. The sequence continues at coordinate 7,192,766 of CM031705.1, read as the reverse complement.
TCCAAATGTCTCTGTGTTCCGCCCCGTTTTCCCTGTAATCACCTCACACCTCTTGAGGGCCTTCGCCGAGACGAGCTTCACACCTTCAGTCCTTGCTGTGACAACAGGTACTGCCAGGACTCAGCACCTGGCCTCCCTCCAATCAACACTTGCTCTGCCTTGCCCCTTTTCTTGCCTGTTCATCCATGTTTTCTCTTCCTCCATATCATTTTCACTCATTGTGCTCCACCAAACACTTTCACGGTCCATCTTCTTTATAGGTGTAATTCTTCTGCCCTTTATGCCCTCACAGAGGTGGTGTACCCACTTGATTTTCATTTGTTTTCATACCTTCTTTAGTACTCATTTAATTGATGTGAAGTCATTCATTTAGCAACACCAAATAGTTTTGCACCTGGCATGTTTGCTGACTACAAAGGAGACCGTATGTTTGTTTACCGCATGGAGTTTATCCAGAAGGATCGGCAGGATTTGTATCATCGAGTCATAAAAACACATGAGCGCTAAAATGAGGTGGGACGCGCCATACTTTTCAACAACGAAATAAAGGCCATGTTTGCGCTTGCTTTTCACCTGGTAGCCCATCACTCCTGAGCACCCCAACCACTTCCTCTTTGAAGGCCAATTATTTGACTGCTAAAGTCAATGGTACTGCGAGCTACTCGTGAGTTCCTCTTCTCTTCAAGGTCAAGCTGATTGGCCCAGGTTAATGGGCAGATGTGGGGCTGAGAGAAGAGGGGGGCGGGGTCAAGGACCGAGAGGCACTCTCCACCTCGTTTCTAAACTGTGTCTTTTCACCACAAGAGCTCCTTTTACTGCAAGCGCTTTGACAAACAGGATTAACCTTCGTTGTGGCGTGCGGAACCGAGCAGTGTAGGAGTGGTTCGCCGTCATTTATGGTAGACAGTCTTTTCGGGATTTAATGTGTGTTATCACGATAATCATGTCCCAAAACATCATGTCTGTCCGTCTAAACTATTTAAACATGACATTTTTTTTTAAACAGAATGTCAACCAGAGAGACAATAAAATAACAAACAGCTGCATGGCTTATGCATGTTTGGAAAGCATTGCAGCATGTTTGAATTTTAATGCAACATTTTCACATAGGACCAGATAAGTTTGGATTTTTTTTTACCCTTTGTAAATAAAATAATAATTTTTAAACTATTTATTTTATTAGTATGATTAACTTGGATGGTCTTTGTGAGATAGTAAAATTGTGTGGATGCACTGAAGTATGATAAATGTGGGGGAAAAAATCAGGAAGGGACAAATACTTGTTCACATCAGTGGCTACGCAAGCTTTTTTTATATGACTTTGTCAATTCAAGTACTTTTTCCAGATTCCAGTCGTGCTTTTAGTAAACCTCAGGCTGAGCTCTATAGGCTACAAAGCTCAGATTGTGATCTCTTGTGTCTTATTTGTCTTTTGTTCTTTGCAGCAAAAACAAAGTTGGATCCACTGTTACAATACGTCTTTCGAAAGAAGTGAATGTGAACCATCCATGTATGTTTCAAGGCTATGTGTGTCATCGTCCAGTGGTGGCAACAAGCCTTCTGCCAGCAGGGTGACTTAAGTATACAAAGACTGAGGGTTGACGGTCAAGATGCTCTCATGAGAGTCACCAGATCAGAGGTCAGCATTGGCTTTTGGGGAGAATCGTGCGTGTGTGGCTACTTATGCGCAAACGGCTACGTGTCAGCATGTGCAGAGAGGGCCCCCGCAATGGGTGGGTTGGGCTAGGCCCAAAATGGATCCGAGTGGACAGTCGTTTTCAGGACAGGTCCCTATGGACAGGAAGGGGGGAAAAAGATGGAGCGAGTGATGAAGCTTGGTGCCGTTTGGCTGATGGGGTCCAGTCGAGAAAGAGCAGCCTGCTAATGAAGAGCCATCTGAGGCCTTCATTCACCTTGAACCTGGGCCTCTGCAGTAGCCCTGACCTTGGCTTTGATCCACAAAATGCTTGACCCTTGCTTCCCCCAATAGCTGCCTTCCCTCCTGCCATCTGGGCAGCACGCATGCACATCCTAAAATGCATATGTATGTCCACGCATGTTGACCCATATGCCTTTGTGGTCCGGCCGGTCTCTCTATCTCTCAGTTACCAGCACATTTTAGCTTCATTATATGTGACAGTGCCTCAGTGACCTGCATGTTTGGAATTATTCGAAACACCATTCCAGCCAAAAATCCCTCACTTCATCCCCTTCGGTCTTACTCCAGAGGTAGGAAGGTTAAAACCCATTACCCCAAGTGTCAAAATGTTAAAGCAATTATAATTAGTTATTCAATGTTACATTAAATTTTAGGAGAGCAGCATGTAGTGACCTTGGATCATACGCTTCAGTCGTGTTTTTGTGTTTGCATTTACTTATCTTGGCCTTGTCGATGTCTTGCTTTCACTTGTATTCACCGCAGTGCTTTCACATCACAGTTCACAGAACCAAGCATAGGTAGGAGTTAAGTAGGGTTCCTCTGCCTATCTTTGCAATTTGTGACTCCAGGGATCACCCCTGCTACGTTGCTGGCTGTGATGGCCTCATTTTCCTGAATTGGGGCTGATTCACGGAATTTGTTCATACCTTTAGGCAAGTTGCAGCACTATGCTGGCTGCTGAAGACATTCTGAGTCGTTGAAGGTTACGCTGGCTCTGTTGTCATCAACTGCTATGCTAATAGCAGATGGGCATTTTGCCGACATTATGTTGTCATCACTCACAGATGATTTTGATTGATTTTTGTTTTTATGTATTTCTATTACTCTTCCACCAAATGAGCAGATATCTGCGTTAAATGTACTCACATCTGTGAACATTACAAACAAAGCCTTCACATTAATATTTTTGTCGCTTGCTTAGTAGTCCTTAGAAAATTCCAGATTAACCTTTTTTTCGCAATTGTGTATTATTTTTATTCTACAGCAGTTGTAGGGGTTGATGTTTTCCTTGAAAGGTCACTAACTATGGACTGTGTGCCCCTGACATGGATATAATCTTTAGATTGCTGTTCTGGATATGTCCCGGGATTGATTGCCCCTAGTTACTGCATGGAGGTAGCAGCGGGTGGGCATATGCAGGGGAACAAGCTGTACCCCTGGCTTAGTAATTAGAGATAAACAGAAAGAGGCGGCAGCATGCGAGAGAATGTGTGTGTGTGCGTGTGTGTGTGTGTGTGTGAGAGAGTGAGTGAGTGAGTGAGTGAGTGAGTGAGTGAGAGCGCGCGCAAAAGAAGGTAAGATTACCTCTCACAGTGCATCAAGCCTGATTTCTGTGCCGCAATTTTTTACCCACAGATAGCATTGTGCATTTACTTAAGTGAACCGATGATGACTCGTGTGTTCACTCTTCTGGAAAACACCTTTTTATTAGTCATTCTCTCGCCACATTTCTCTCCCGTGTCGTGTACTGCTGTCTTTTGAACATTCTCATTTTATTCATCAAATTTCTTCACCCACTCGTATCCATTTGTCTAACTAAGGCCGCAGAACTAAGTAGTGGAAAAGAGGCATGTGTCAGAGTCAGAAGAGCGCCTGCTCCAGCTGGAGTCAATATTTGCTTTAGGAATCTCAATAACAGGCCGGCAGTCATCTGCATCTCTGATAATGGACGGCCATATGGCTCCTGTTGACCCACTATGTGCTGAGGTTCTTCGTCTTTCTCCTCATCTTTCTTCAGCGTCATTTGTCGTCTTCACTCTCAACTTCTCTCATTTCTTTTCATTTACTCCTTCCGTCACGCGTGTTTGTCTTCCACTTATCGCCGAAATGGACACAATTGTGCACTCTTTTACAAACATAATTTCTCTCCTTTTGTCATCTGTAAAACCCTCCAAATGACCCAACATGCAGAGCGGTGACCCACGTTGCCATGGCAGCAGTGCCTGGGATGCCCCACTCTTTGTCCAACGTTGTTTCCAGTCTGTGACAGAAAGCAGTGCATCAGGTTATGCCTGCAAGACCAATATAAAGCACGAAAAGAGCGCGTTTACATGCTTACTCATTGTGTTGTTCAGAGCTGTAATGCAGACACTTGTTTGGTCTTCAGCCCATAACTCTTAAAACATATCAATTTTCTTTCGAGCTTATCCTCCATTTGGGTTGTGCGTTATTTGGAGTCTGTCCTAGCTCACTTTGGGGAAGAGGCATGGTCCACCTTGGACTGGTTGCCAGTCAATCAAGGGCAAAAACAAACAGCCATCCACGTTCACATTCACACCTCTGGAGAATTTAGACCCTTCAGTTAGTGTAACGTGCATGTTTTGGGAATGTAGGTGGAAGCCAAAGAGGACCTGCATGTGAGTTCTAAACCCAAAACCTGAGAACTGTTCGGCCGATGTGCTAACCACGAGATCACCCTCGTGAAAATACCTGTGCCATAAAAATACCTGTGCCATAAAAATTGCACAAATAAGTCCGGCTTAACCATTTTGGACATCAATATACTTCTTAAATTATAACTACCGTGTTGGCCTGAATATAAGACGGTGTGTTTTTACATTGAAATAAGACTGAAAAAGTGGGGGTCGTCTTATATTCGGGGTCTAGACATTATACCCATTCGCGACGCTCGATGGCGCCAGATATCATTGAAGCGAATGCTGATTGACTTCCCAGGCCAAAGTGAACCCCTGCCACGAAGAAGAAAAATAAAAGATGGCGATAACAAGGAAAAGAGAAGAAAAACAATATTAACAGAAAATGGAGAAACGTAGTGACAATCTGGAGAAAAGTGGGTCGAAGATCGGCATTTCAGGAGACGTTATGGTGTAAACTTCAAGATGCTTTTTCTCTCAAATATGTTATAATCTTTTGTTTCAGATGTACTGTGTATTTTCTGTATAAAAATTAATTTGGTGTTCAAAAAGTCTTTTTTCAAACTTGAGTCTTGAAAAAGAGGGGGTCGTCTTATAATCAGGGCCGTCTTATATTCGGGCCAATACGGTAAGTACTGCTAAACCATTTCGGACATCAATATACTTCTTGAATTATAACTATTTTCATCATCACCATTTTAATTTTACTGTAAATGGAATATGCCACCACACCTGATCTCACTTTCCTCTTTCACACTAGCTTTTGTCTTTCTGTACCCCCTGTCCATCCCTCTGAGCAGCTTGGCCATTTTAGCCGTTGGAGCCGTCGGCTCAGCTGTCCGTCAACCCCACTTTGCCATGGTTTCCTCAAAGCCATTGGTCATGGCTGCCTTGGCCCTCGCTGTGGCGGCATGTGCCCACAGCAGGCTTCCTGCCCACTCACTGTCTCGTCCTATCTAACCAACCCAGACTTGAGCTCCTCTGCCTTGTCCAACCTATCTCAGCTCAACCTGGTTCATCCTTGGCTTTAGCTGCAGCCCGGCATCACCATGCTGGGCTCTCCTAATGGGATGGGTAGAGGAGGGGCTGTTGAACTCTTTCCCTGTTGGATACTGAAAGTGCGATTGTTAACATACAGTCAGTGGAGGATACATAGTGGTAAACAGACTCTGGTGACAATAATCAGTCATTGTTGAATACTGCTTGCTATCATCATGCCATCAGAGAGACATTTTTACTTCAGCAGTTTCCTTCAGCATATTTTACGCAGGCCCAGCCTCCATTCCACAACAGATTTGGCACACTTCATCTTCAATAATGACATGATAATGGCTGTCGGACTGTTTTCCACCCTCACCCGCAGCCATTTCACAGCCCCATTTATTTATTTGGACTGTTCCCGTCATTTTAAATCCAGCCATCCGTCTTGCTAACTCCCTGCCCAGGCTCCAGTCGTTGCTTGTCACTCTGAATTTCAAATGGCTTCAATTTTCCCCCTGATGACACAGAAGTAGCAAGCAGCGTGTCAGAGAGGGTAGTAGTAGGCATGCTGCCTGCTGCTGGAGTTCTATTTGGGCGGGTGGGGTGTGTGTGTGTGGGGGTGGGGGGGTGTAATTGCTTAGAGCTGCTGTTCTCATCTGTTGTCACACTGGGACCTGCATTTTCCTATTGTCACTGAGTTGTGACCCACTTGGCACTACTGTAGAAGTTAAAAAGAATAAATAAAATGCATTGTTCAAAAGCAGCCTTTGAAAACATAACATTAAACATATATATATACAGTATATATATATATATATATATATATATGTTATTGTTTTGAACATCATTGCACATGCTTCCACGTGCCTTGTAGAGCATCTGATTAAGAAACTGAGGATGAATAGGACAACTGTAAAAAACTTAATGTGCAGTATTCCCGCTTACTTGCCATTTGCAGATTCACCCATTTACTGTTTTTTTTTAAAATTATTATTATTGTTCATTTGTTTTTTAAATCTGTCCTCTGTTATTCACTGGAAAAATCACATATGCACTGTTTTTGTCCTCAGGCCAAAGCTTTGTCTGGTCTATTAGTTGTGCTGTGCTGGCGCCAAAGAAGTATGTTGAAGTGAGTTGAAGAGCTTCATGTAGGGCTTTGCCGCCATCTTGATGCACCCATCCATCCCTCAATTTTCTAATCACAAGGGTCGCGGGCATGCTGGAGCATATCCTGGCTGTCTTTGGGCAGTAGGCGGGGTACACCCTGATATGGTTGCCAGCCAATAGCAGGGCACACATAGACAAACAACCATTCGTGCTCACAATCACACCTAGGGACAATTTAGAGTGTTCAATCAGTCTGCCATGCATGTTTTTGGAATGTGGGAGGAAACCGGAGTACCCGGAGAAACCCCACGCCGGCACGGGTAGAACATGCAAACTCCACACAGGAATGCCAGCGCTGGAATCGAACCCGACGGCTGTGATAGGCTCCAGCACCCTTGCAACCCTTGTGAGGATAGGCGGATCGTAGAAAGGATGGATGGGTTATATTGGTGGGGGGGGGGGGGGGGTTCCATTCCGACTGTATATTCCTTAATGATTGTTACCCAGCTATGAAGAGAGGGCGCTCTACCTGGAAGCGATTGTCCAGAATCACAGAGAGGTCATGACATTTGAAGACTTTGCCTCGCAGGTGTTCTCTCCCTCCCCTGGCTACCCAACGAGTGGGACAGGTGAGAAATCTCCCATAATGCACTCCCTTCATTTCAGTCTCCTCATTTTGTGCTCTTGTTTTCCCATCCATGCAATTCCTGTTTCTTCCATATCATCGTTATTATTTTTATTTATTTATTTATTTTTGCCTCTCGTCCAAATTGAGCACAGCAGGAGAAACGCACCTGCCTGTACTCATCATTTCCACCTTTCCTATTCCTCCACCTTTGCTCTTAAATATCAAACAACAGGCCTGGCTCTCCACTGACTTCAAAGACACGCTCCTCAAGCCACTTGCTGCAATGTCTTTCCCATGAATATAAGCAGCCATGTTAAATGGCTCTCTGTGTGTGCGTGTGTTTGTGCGTGTGTGTATGTATGTGTGTGTGTGTCACCATGAGATCATTCACCAACACTTAAGGGATCCATCCGGCAAACAGCAGCTCGCGGATGTCAGCACAGGACTCTTATCACTTCATGATGAATAGAATCAAAAGCATGCCTTATCTTGTTCTTCCTATTTGTACCAGCACTGATCGATCCACAGCTGCACAGAAATCAATACAGGATTGCACTTTTCTCCTCCACTGGGTCTTGACGCGCATTCTGAAGGGAGCATAGTATACAATAGCACGGCATAGACCCCTTTTCTTTTTTTTTTTTTTTTACATTTGACCTTTTTTTAACTCTTATAAATCACCTTTATAAACGGTGACAATTCAAACCGGGAGACAGCAGCCATGGCTTTCAATAGCTGGTGGAAAATATGAAGTGATTTGTGCTTTTTATAATTTCATGAGTAAATTGGCGACAGGCTGTGCGGTGAAACACTATTTTGCCACCTCAAGATTCACTTTTCTGTCACCACATTGATTCAAGCTGATTGCTTTTTTTTTCGTTAAGTCTCACATTTTATACTGGTTTTAATATCACAAGGCTATGAAATCTTCTTGCAACACTTGGATATTTTTTTGTTGTTTTTTTTTCACAAATCCCAATGAAATGGCTAAAAGTAGGGTGTGTGTCTGTGTGTGTCTGTCTGTCTGTCTGTGCACTATATACGAACAAAGTTGCTCTTTGTCACTAAACACAAAATTTTACAGGCCTCTCAAACATTTTTGTCTTCTGTTGTCCTGTTGTGCGCGTGTACCAGCGTTTCTCTCTGTCTGTGTGTCTCCCTGTTAGTGTGCGTGCACGCATGCGTGTCTGTCTGTGCGTCTGTCCCTCCCTCCGTGCTGGTCTGCTTCCCATTGCTGCCACTAACATGTCATCCATGCCTCATGACAGCGTGCAGGCGTTGGCCGGGAATGGTTTGGGACATGGAATACCCTTGGGCCAAACTGGACTGTAAGACTCTTGCTTTGCCTCCTCCACACTCGGCATGATGCCACAGCCACAGCCCACTAACATCTGTATGTTTGTTTAGGTCACCCTGGGAGTGCAGCATGATTTAGCCGTAGCCCTTAGCAGGGGTCCACTGAAAGTGCATATGCCGCATGCTATGTGCCAAGTGCCCCTGCAGTGATTCGCTGTTGCACTGTGGAGGTTTTAACGTTGCCTTACATAAGCCCCTTACATAAGCCCCGCCTCCTTCTTTGCTTTTGTGCCATCCTGATGGGTCAGCAACCTCCAAAGTTCTTCTAGTCCCCAACCTGAAACTTGAAAATAGCATTATGGCCTCTTGCATGAGTTAGTCCATCCACATTCCATCCATTGTGCACTTTTTAATTGTCTTATTTTTTATCATTTAGCGATTTTCAATAATCTCAGCAGTGAGTAAAGTGAGTACAAAGCCCCGGCCGGCCTGAGATGCCTTCACGCGCCTGGAGACATTGTCTTGTCTTGAGAAGCGTTGCGACCCTGTGAACTGGCCACTGTTCATACTTTGGACATGCCTCACGGTTGAGCTTGAGCTGAAAATGGCACCGGTTTTATCCAGTGGACAGCAGACCTAATGGTCTTTAAAATCTCACCGTAGGAAAAAAAAAAAAAAAAGCTACTCAGTTAACCCTGAGTGATTGACGCTCAGACCTTCCAACGACAACTAACCTGGATGCCAAACATGCTGTCCAACCATCTTTTCAGCGGTGTTGTGTTCACTGTGCCGTGGTGTTTGTGTGTCTGTCCACTGCTGTCTCACGTGACGCTGTACTCTCTTTCCCTTTTTAGATTAAATTTATCTTAAAGGTCCAAATACTGTAAGTGACGAAGGTAAGCACCCAGGTCAGAGCAACATCTCCCTTCGCTCGTTCATGCATCCTGGCTGCTGTAACTCAACCCCACCATGCCCCCTTTCTTTTTTTTTTTCCCCCCATCCACCACTAACCAATCTTTATTTACTGATCACACTGACAAAGGAAAGGGGACAGCGAAAACCAGGCTGTTTGTTCGCTGGGTGTCCTCCTGTCGAGGCCAGGCTGGTAATTGAGAGCGGTGGCGACAATTAGTACCTGACTAAGTAGCAGCATGAACAATACGGCTCCACTACTGGCCCGCGCTTCTGCATGCCGAGCGCCTTTTATCTCTTTTCTCTGCAAACGCTTTTCTCTTTTCTTTTAAACCCGCCTCCCCTCCCCCCTGAATTTCCTCCTGTTGGAGTGTGCCTGTTTGCCTGAGGCAGACTCTGAGACCAACACCTGCCACACTGGAAGACGTCTTTGTCATAGGAGGCCTTGTTTGAACTGCCATCGAGGGCGCCGGTGGGACACCAAGCGACCCCCCTTTTTTTCTCTTTTTTTTTTTGCATCCCCTCTGTGACATCCCGCCGCTGTTTCCACCTGAAGCAGTCAGCAATCGCCTGCTCTAAATGACAACAACACTGACTCACTGGAACTTTTTTGACATGAAAATTCATTCTTATTTAATAAGGCCACACAAGCGACCGCAGTAAATAAGCAGCACGTTGTGAGATATACTGCTGGTTGAAGCGGTATGTTTTAATGGGCCACTTAATGGATAGGGAAGGCTAAGTGGGTGAACTGCACCGCAATCACAAACGAATGAAACTTCTTCCTGTCTGTCATTTGCCTTTGTGCTCGATTCAATTTTAGCATGTAATGAGTGTTTACTGTAGGAATTAGCGTCGAAGAATACAGGAATGCAGGATATGAACTGCCCATAAGGCCGGCCCCCATGTTTAGCTGAACCCATCCCCCTTTTTTTCCCCCTCCATATTCATATGCAGATTGGAAAATGTTTGGACACCCCCCAGCCTCCACACACACACACCTCCCCTCACACACACACCTCCCCTCACACACCCACTGTTTTATCCAAAGCGCCGGCCTCTGGATGCTGCTGGTGTCCACTGTGCTGCTGAGTGTCTGTTACTCCAGCCATCTGCCATTCCTTTTAGCCGCTGCAACTCGAGATACTCTGAAAAAAAAATAAAAAATGGCTGCAAATAAAAGAACGGGGAAAGAAAATAGGCAACCAGATGCTTTCCCAACAAAGCCGAGGAGTTGTTTAAACTTGCGTCATGGGGTGAAAGGCGAGCAGGGGGTTCCAGGTTGACTAAGGAAGTCAGGCCGTCGCTCACAACTTTTGATTGTCCTCGCCAACATGTCATGACCACCTCCCTGCCGGTTCCATAATTCTTGATGTGCGGCTTTTGGGGCAAACCACAACAAGACCTTGATGTCTTTTTTTTTTCTCCCTTAGCTGTCGCAACAACGGTTTCTTCCTTTTCTTATCATTTCAGCATCTTGACAATCTCGAAGCCAGTTTCTTTTTTCCCGACCTATACTGTCCTCAGCATGTGAAATAGAATGAACATTCAAAAATTGTTTACAGTGGAACCTCCAAAGCCCCTCAAAATTTACAACGTGAAAGCTGTTCATCTAAAGTCACCTTGAAAATGTTATACCCAGTGTTGTGCGTGCAAAAACAGTGTAATAAGAAAAACGTTTTCATTTCACAACTAAGGTTATTATAGCTCAAGAAAACTAGCAAGATAGCTAAAACTAAAATGAAACGTGAATGAAATCAAAATGAGACTGCTTTGAAAATGACCAGAACTGAAACGATATTTTGTGGTGATAAAACAACCTCAAAATAACTGTTATTATCGTTTTCACCCTCGTCAATTAATTTCAGACATGAGCTTTCGAGGTTTATTTCAAGTGCATTTGTTTCTAAAGAAAACAGGTGAAATAGTCATTTAGGAATATTAGTTTACTTTGTTGTAACAATACGGACATTTTTTTTTCTCATCTTGTGCTCCACATACGCCATATATAAAAAAAAAAACTAAAACTAAAATTCAAAACAAATCAAACTAGAAAACCCCGCTCGAAAGACTCATTGAGACTCACTGAATTCGAAAAACAAACATCACAATGAAATAATAAAAGAACGATAATGAAAAGTCGTAACGTTTGTCATGGGACATCATGTAGCCGTACCATCCCCCAAGTGTGTGGAAATATTTTACCAAAAATGAGAGCGCTGTCACCGTCCCTTGCAAAATATGCAAATCTATCCACAAGCACAAAATGATCGTGAACGGCTGAACTGCGCCGCAAAAATATTACCATCGATTAATCGACTTTGGTTTAGCTTTCATCACATTATAGTCGACTACCAAAAAAAAAATTGCGTCGTTCAACCCCCAGCAGCAACACATCCGATTGGATGGACAACACTCACGGCAAAATTCTTTTATTTTTTTTGCTCCGGAGGAACGACTACTACTGCTGGACATTATTTTCGGGCCTCTTCCTGTTGCTCTTAATTCCACTGCAACTTCCCAGTTGACCTCGGTACTTACGGTACAAAAAAATTAACATGGAAGTACAGTATTCGTTTGTCTAAAATGTTCTTTACTCGTATCAAAATTTCGCCATCTAGTGGGGGCGCCGAGTATTGAAGTATGACCTCTCAAGTGAATAAATGTACAGTCAAACCTCAGTTTTCGTCCATAATCCGTTCCAGAAGGCTGTTGGAAATCCGAAATTGTTCGAAAACCGAAACCACGCTCTTTTTAAATAAAAATGTTTACTGAACATGTCTGCTCACAATGGAAAGCAACACGAGGAAGCGTCACTTCCTCGTGTAAGGAAGGCGGGAGGAGTCAAATGGTGCATTCAAGTGCACTCAGTTTGTTCGAAGAACCAAAATTTGTTAGTCATCCGAGGCATAAAAAACTCGAAATTTTTGGTCGAAAACCAAATTGGTCGAAACCGAGACGTTCGAAAGTTTGACTGTATTACGATAGCAATCCCGGAAAGGATTTTTTTTTTCTATTTCCGTTATTCCCTATAAGGGAAAAAAATTTCAAACAAAGTGGGTGTCCACCAGCCTCCCCAAACAGATGGCTTTCGACTTTGGAGGCTCCACTGTGTTTACTTCCTAATGTCTTCATGCTATCGACTGAAACCGGGAAACCAATGTTTTAGCTGCAAACGGTGGTTCGAGTGGGGCATTTTGGTTTGAGGGTGCGGCCACATGCATGAAAAAGCCCTCCGAGATAAGAATCACACCGCCAGCACCATGTTTGTGTCGCTTTGTCAACTTTTTTTTTTTTTTAATTTTAACGCTCTCTGCCTTCCAAACATGTCACTTGCAGGTTCCTTCTCCGGCAGCACAAACACTGAAGTCTCCGCCTACTCCTCGTCCGCCTCCGCCGCCGCTACATCGGCAAACCCTGTTGACCAGGTTTCCCCCAACATGCCCCAGGCCGCCAGGAACCGAGTCTCAGGAAGACTCCGCCGATCGGCTAGCGCAATAAGCAAATCGTCCAATTGAGCCGAAAAGCAACCTGGAAGCTTTGCCTGCAAGAAACCGTGTCATGTTTTTGTTGTTGCTGTTTTGTTGGCTCGTGGCACATGAATCTGTAACTGGAGGGCAATGCAATTTTGAATTTAAGTGGCAATCACTCACTTTGTTGTGATGTTTCCTCTTTAAGCAGAACATTAGCCCGAAGCTGTTTCAGCCACTTTGACGGCGAGCAGTGTCTTTTTTTTTTCCTCGTGTGTCCTCTAATGCATTTGAGGAAACCAATCTTTCTAGGAAACGGGAGACTTATTTACCTTTCGCTCCTTTATGGTGACTATTAGTTACCAAATACTGACTTCCCTTTGAAAACCTTAATCTGCCTTTCGTCTACCTTCTTTTTGTATTTGTGTTAAAGGGCGCTACTTGATTGTAGGGAGCCCCCAACACAGGTTTTGAATCATCTGTTTGGAAGCCGCCCTTTGCTGCAGCACAAGTCGCAGCTGCACTTGCTCTTTTTGAAGCCAGAGTGGACAATCGGTGACATCTTTCTAACTTGAGTGGAACTGAAAGTTGTTGGATTCTTCTTCTTCTTTTTTTTTTTTTTTTAATCACTCGAAGGTTCCTTTTTTTTAAACAGATTCAAATAGATTGTGCCATGATTTGATTTATGCAGCTCTGCTGGAATGAGAAAAGACTGCGTTTGTAATTGCATTGTGATGTTGTTAACATGGGCTCGTGTCCGGTAATCGAATAAGTTCCTGCTGTCTCTTTCCTCCTCCATTTGTTTCCCTGTCCTGTGGCATCGACATTCCAACATTCAAGCCATTGATTTTTTTTTTTTTCTGTCTCTTGGATCAACTAGCATTGAATGCTCTGGGGCGTATATTGCTTTAAATGTTATTTTCTCTTGTATGTTTCTTAGATGTAAATAGAGAGTCCTATTTGATTCATTATTTCTACTGTTGTGTTGTGTCGGCGATAGCGCTCTAGTTTATACACTGATGAGTGTGTGTATGGGTGAGACAGCTCCTCACGCTGCCTGTGGAGTGTCTATCCGCTCTGATGTTGTCCCATGGCCGTTTGAGACCAAACATGGAACGCCCTTCGACTTGTCTCCTTTAGCCGCGTGTGTTTTTTTCCCCCTCTCCCCCCTGCGACCCGCAACAAAAACAACAGCAGATGGATTCAGAATGGCTGCTCCTCTTAATTATACGTGCGGCGCTTCTCCCTCTTGTCTTTGCCTGCAAATGGAATCAAGTGGCTCCTCCTTGTTCCCATGATCCACAAGCTTGAGTTTGGCGTGGCATGCCTGAGGTGAACTCTCAGAGGCCTCCAAGCAACAGCCTGGCTGGCGCTCTCACCTCTCCGGTTGCCATGGCAGCCAGGTGTTCCCTACACACACGTAGGTACCCTCTGAGGACTCCACCCAGGCTGCAAAGCTTATCCCCATCTGGTGCGTTCGTATGCCTTACTTTTCCACTCCTCCTCTTACATCGCCAGCTATGTTTGTTTGCTTGCTGGTGGATGCAAACATGCACCTACTTGAAGCTGGACAGGTGTTTCTGCTTTTTGTCTATTTGGAAGAGGAAGAATGTATAAATCCCGACACCGTCAAGGGTTTTTACTTTCCCTAAAAAAAAATCATCAAACGATTGTAGCAATAGTGATTTTTTTTTTTTGTGCGTGTGTGTGTCATTGCGGGTGTTTGAGCGTTTCTTGTATGTACACGGTGTCAAATCTGAGGGCTTGATCACCTTCTTAATATAAATAGATAAATGCCAGTAATATATTCTTTGTATAAGAGCAAGAGGGAGATTTAAAGGAAAAAAAAAAAGCTTGAAGATTTCGTCTTTGGTCAACATATCACATGTTTTTAATGATCTGCTATCTTTTATTAGAGATGTGAAAATTGAAACATTTCATTAAATGCAATTTGAAATTATATGGCATGGCGTTTGTCCTTGATTTCTTCCTGATGGTAGGTAACCTCTGATTTGATCCGTCAGTGGTGTGTGTGTGTGTGTGTGTGTGTGTGTGTGTGTGTGTGTTGCAGTGCCCCGTTACTGTGGGCTTTGTGACCCGGGCCGGGCCTGGCTAGTACTGGGGTAACCTGACCCTCCTCCCATCTGTCTCCCCTGCTGCTCAACCTCGTTTAGAGGAGGCCTGCATAATGGAGCCTCACTGGGAGGTGCAGGTGCAAAAGCGCCAAGCACCTTCGGGTGTCGTGCCTCGCCTTTTTCCACAATAAAAAAAGCCAGAAAAGCACTTGACCGTAATTTGAGCCCTGAAACTTGGGTGAGAACGAAGCCTAATGTTACCTCATTTTCACTCCTTGATAGGAGATTTTTAGGGCTGTTCGTCCTGGCTCCTCTGAGCCATTCTCTGTCATTATGATTTTATACATTACATCTGTGGATGTGGGGTGAGGTTCATCGCTGGGGAGACACTGACATTCACGTTAAGACACTTTTGCAAATGGAAGCTCCCCAACATCCAAAAGGAGGGAGGAGCAGTCGAAAGGCTCATGATAGATGAGGTATGTTTTGAAGCAGGGAAATTTGGACTGGAGCAAGAATTGTGGATTCTTAAAAATAAAAAGTTTAATAGGTTTGTTATTTTTTTTATATTTGGGGGGGCTTGGAAAACTTGTGATCCACCGTTCTGATGCATTTTTTCCTCATCTCTCAATTGATTTGCGATTTATTGTGGTCATCAAAACTTGTAGAAACAGACACACGCTAAATGTATTAATTTGACTAAGAAAAAAATGCACGCATAATTAAAAGTGTCTGAAAACACTATATTAGTGAAGAAGTGACAGAAACAGACACTTCAAAATAGCTTCTCTGTTCTGTAACAATCTTTAGCAAGTGATGGCGAGGTGTTACCTCTGCTTTAAGTGACAGATTTCAAAATCTGAGGGGAGCTTGGCTGCTGTTCGAACAGAAAGTCATTATTGGATCAAAACGAAAAACAATATAAAACACAGACCAGAGAACTACATTTTAAACAAACTGTCCTTAATCATTATTTGCTTATTTTTACTCTTGGTGATGCAGTGCGTGTGCCTGGCCTTGTCCCACTCATAAGACCCAATTTTCACGCAAACTCTCCTGCTCGCTGCTTTGTTTTTACTTAAGAAAAGCTACCAGATCACTTCCAGAGCGCGGTATAAATCACAACCCGGAGCAAATGTCACGATCGCAATAATCTCTGAAGTGTTGCCTGATTAAAGCTTCTGCGGGTCACTTGACCTGATAAATCTGTCGCAAAAATAATGTTAAAAAAAAGTGAACTGCTTGACTTTACTGAAACAGGGTTACTGCTTCAACGATGAGGAATGATTTTCAAAAAAGTGTCAGGTATGTTGGGGGGGGGGGGGTGAGTGAATTTCTGATGAGACACGAAGTGGGCCACGTGACCTATACAATTTACAACGCGGGGATCAAACTTTTTTTTTTGGTTTGCCTCGGCCCCCGAGTGTTCGTTGTCCTGGCCCATTACAACAAAAACAGCACTACAGTATTTGTTTTGTGTGTTTTAAGTTTTCCAGTTGACTTTGGGAGCCAGATGCATGCTTAGAATTGTGTATATAGTGTGTTTAATTTATTTAAAATGTGAATTATTGGTTACCTGAATAGATAACTTTCACAATAATACCAATAGTTGTTGTGATCTGCGTGCGTAAATACCTAACCATACACATTTTAAACACTAAATGGTAATGCATTCATTTACAAATGATTTCTTTCGTTCAATGAATGTGTTTAATGTTATTTCTGTGGAAGTGAAACCACCCTGAGACAAAATTGTCATTTTGAAAATATTTTTTTTATTTTATTATTTCGATAGACAACAACAATATGCACATACAATCAAAGCGCTATAAAAGCCAACATTTAGGAAAAATAACATCCTTAAAAAAGATTGCATCTAAGTTAAGAGCTTCGTGTTTTTTTTTGTTTTCTTCTTTTCACAAGAGTTGTGGATCTCGATGATTAGAACCCGACCCACGACACTTGTCACAACTCATAAATTAGACAAGAAAAGGAAAAAAAACAGTCAATTTGGCTAAGACGACATGTAAACTGCCAGAACGATTCACAAAGTAGGGGGCGGAAATCACAACAATCACATCAATAAGTTACATAAAATCATTCGAATAAATAAATAAATAAACATATGATGACAACAAAAATATTGCAACAATCTTCAATTGTAATAATAATAATAATAATAATAATAATAGCATTAAAATATGTGCCAGCGTTCAAAAATGAAAATAATCTATGTTGACTCTTTAAGGCAGTTGTACAGCGGGATTTGGATGAGATGGAGGCTATTTCGGACTATAGACTAAAGGCATTTGTGGCTCTACTCAACAGACAATCCTTCAGTCACACATTATTAAGACAAACTTGATCATTTTGTCTTTCATCAACAAAGCTACAGTGATCCATATTTT
Source organism: Hippocampus abdominalis (assembly GCA_018466805.1). Classification (NCBI taxonomy): domain Eukaryota; kingdom Metazoa; phylum Chordata; class Actinopteri; order Syngnathiformes; family Syngnathidae; genus Hippocampus; species Hippocampus abdominalis. The sequence continues at coordinate 7,175,575 of CM031705.1, read as the reverse complement.
TTTTGTTTGTTTTTAGAAAAAGAAAGAAAGGCTTTGACGGATTTCTGAACAATTCTTAGGTCTAGAAGCTATCATTGAGTACATGTGCTGTCCTAGAAAAAATACCCTTTAACAGTCAAAACTAAACTTTTCCGTAAACTAATTTGAGAAAAGAACGTCTCAAAATAGGCCTATGTGTGTATATCGTTTAAATCGAAAGAGAAGCGCTCAACAATCACTGATTGGCATAAAGGGAGGAAAGACACCACTTAGAACTGACAAACTTCTTTTTTTTCTTCTTTCTTTTCTTTTTTTTTGTTTTGAAACCCCTCAAACTTTCCTTGAGTTGTTGGTTCTCTTCTTCCTCCTTGTCCAAAGGCACAAATTCTGCGTTCAGCAGGCGGGCCGCACGGGCATTTGGAGCAGGATCACCTGGCGGTTCTCCGACGGGTGGCACTTGTTTATGTGCCTGGTCAGTCCCGGCGAGCTGTACAGGGTGGCGGGGCAGTACTTGCACGGGTACGTTTGGGACGAGTGCATGAGGCGCAGGTGTCGCTCCTGGCCCGCCCTGCTGGTGAAGCTCTCCCCGCACACGGGACACAGCAGGCGGTCTACGGGGCTCAGATTGAGGGGACTTTGGTTCGAGGCGTCCTCTAGGGAGGAGGAGGCGGAGGAGGAGGAAGAGGCGGGAGAGGATGAAGGTGGCGGCACCTGCTCCAACGGGAATCCGTTCTCCTCCAGAACTTTCTTTTGCAAGACCTGGTGTCCCATGATGTGTTTTCTTAGGTATGCTTGGCGCTTGAACCTCTTCCCGCAGAAGTGGCAGTCGTACGAACCGTCGTCGGAACCGGACTCGGACAGACTCGGACTCGGGGTGTCTCTGTCGCTCGCGTCTTTGGCTTCTTCGGAGGAGGCTGATTTGAGACCCGCGGGTGCCATTTTGGCCATTTCGGGTTTGGTGCCCTGCGTCGACTGGGGCGGAACTGCCGGGGCGCCGCTGGTTCTCGGCTTGTGCCAGCGGCGGTGCGAGGCGAGGTTAGCGGGGCAGCTGAACATCTTATCGCACTCTGGGCACCGATACTCGACCCGAACGATGCGGGAGCATTTGTGCTGGGCCAGGGAAAAGGGGTCCGCGTAGGCTTCCTTGCAGAGCTGACACACGAACTCCCCCAAAGGCTTGTTGGCTCCTGACGCGTGTGTCCTGGGCTTCACTTCCACAGGACCCTCTTTGATTTTGAGCCCCAGAACGGGCGAGGTGGTCATCTCGTCCTCGAAGTTGAGCTTGCGGATGGCTTTGGGTTTCTTGGGAGCGGCTTTGGATTTGCGCTCCGTGCCGTCGGCTGCCGGTCTCTTGGTCCCGGCGACGCGATTGGTCAGTGCGGGCAGCGCGCCGCCGCCGCCGCCGCCGGTGCCGGTGCCGCTGCTGCTGGTGCTGCTGCTGATGGTACTGATGCTCGTCGTACCGCTTCGGCTGCTGTTGCTCGTGCCGATCTTCAAGTCGACCGGGGCGTACAGGAGGTGATCCAGGCCGGAGAGTGAAGCAGGTGTCGGGAATGATTCAGCAGAAATGGGCGAGCCCAGATTGAAACTACGTTCAAAATACGCCCTGTCGTGCTCCTTGCTGATGGGCCGGGTCGGGCTGTACAGGGGTTGGCACACCGTCTCGGGGTTGCCGAACTGAGCCGGCTTCGCCGTTTTTGGCACCGGTGCGTCGGCTACCGCAAGATCCGGCGATACCGTGGGGCGATCCGGGCTGGGCGCCCCACACATCGGCGGCAGGCATGGCTGGATGTGACTCGGGAAGGCAGCTCGGGTGAGGTGGGTGCAGGGCTCCTGGAGGTCGTCCTCGTCTGACCGAGTCCTGTAGGAAACATGTGTACACTTCTTGTTTCTTTTTACCAGGAATCCTTTGGGCATGTTGGCTGCGGGGAGCGGCGAGAAGGCACTTGGAGGATGCGAATGCAGTGTCGAGTATCCAGGATGCTTGGAAATATGGTAACACCTGACGACCGAGCAGGGACTTTATCTGCCCGTTGTATGGAGCCTTCTGTTGCTGAAATGTTTTCGTCTCGAAGGCATAGCTCCACTCTTTTTATGGCGGAATGATGCTATTGTTCTCGCCCCCCCTGGTTGCCGAATCCCCGGCCAATCAGACGTCTGTGTGATCCCAGTGGAGTGGCGTGTGGGAGGGCCCCGAGCCCCGAGCCCTGCTTTTGGTGGATTTCGTTGGAGGGTGTGCAGATAGCTTAGCAGATGCACTGGCGGTTTATTGCATTAATGTGCGCGCCCAGCCCCTCCCAGACGGAGGCACACGCCGGCGCCCTCCTCTTTTTACGCTCTGATGGCTCTCCATACATGCACACGCGCCGTGGCTTTTGTGGCTCTCTTTTGGGGAGGGCGGGGCGGAGGGGGGGGGGGCAGTTGCTGAAGGAAATCTCCAACATAGAATCAAAATAGGTTGAGACTATCCCAAAACACATTCCTGCTTGTTACATGCGGATACTTTTACGCACTGCAATAACCGTCAACGCGCATCCCTATCGGCAAACTACTTTTATGGGCCTTTTTCTTTATCAGTCAACACTACAAGGAGGTAGGGGGAGGGGGTGAGTGGCGGAGCCCCATTTCTTTTCTTTTTTTTTTTTAAGGCACGTGTCTTTCTCGGTAGTTTAACCCCAGCTATAAATCAGACATCTCGCTGCATACATAAGTAATAAGAAGACCCTCTGGTCTTTGCGCACAATAGCCACGTCTGCCCATCTTTAAATAGCATTGCCTATTCCCCCCCCCCTTTTTTTTTTGTTCCTGTTCAAGGCACGTTGTGCACTCAGCAATTTGGTTCACAGTGTGACGCGTGCTACGTGGAATCATCAGCGCGCCACATATAAGTAACAAAAGAAAAGCAGAAATACGTTGCCCAAATATAAACTCGAAACCTCCAAAATGTGATTACATAAGCAACGTTCGCTTTATATAGTTTTATTCAATTGTGCTTTATGCAACCATGTCGAGAGAAAAAAAAATATTCCACATATAATAATATAAACTAAAAAGGTTTCATTTTATTAAGTGTGTATTTGGATGTATGGCAGTTGATGTGAAAAAAGTGTTAAAAAAATTATACATATATATATACTGTATATATATATGTGCGTATGTATAATTTTTTTAACACTTTATATATATATATATATAGTTTTTTTTAATTTACACGTTGTTTCGTTTTTTATTTCTTTCCCCCCTGTAAGATTTAATGTAGGCTGCGGTGCGCCACTTGGCCGAGAGAGCATTCTTTTCCCCTTTCAGTCAGCAAACCAGGGAGGAATTAAACTCCATCGTCATACATTGTTCCCCTCATTTGCATAAAGCTGCAGTATGACCAAGTCAAATAATTACACAATCGGAGCTGAGCCTCGGTCCTGTGCGCCTTCCTTTCAATGGGCCCGTGTGTGAGTCTGTGTGTGCGGGCGTGTGTGGGCGTGTGTGTGTGTGTGAGCGTGTGTGTGCGCGCGCGTGCGTGCGTGTGCGTGCGTGCGTGCGTGTGTGAGCGTGTGTGTATGTGTGAGTGTGTGTGTGTGTCTGTGTGTGTTTATATCACTTGACTACAGGTACATACCGCTGTTTTTTAGTTCATTCGTTTTCAAATTTAGCACTTCGAGTTTGTTTTTGTTTTTATGTAGTTATTTCCCATTTCTAAAACATTACTGCATGTGTTTTTATTTAATTGTTTGTTTATACTTTTTTTATTTTTACAACTTTTCTCACTTTCCCTTTGTCAATACCCGCTCCGGTCATTTCTGTTGATAATAGCAACTCTTTTCATATCATAGCCTTACTCGCTTTGTTGAGACCTTGATGGTATTTTAAAGAGTTCCTCTTTCTTCCATGCTAATTTCCTCGAAAGTCAGCGCGTGGGCCGCTGTTGAGGCCTCAGCTGCGTTCTACTGCGCATGTGCAGCGTTTGCTTGGCGGCACGTGCTGCCCGGGCTTGTACGGGAAGCATCGGCGCCTCATTAGCATACAGCTGCAGCCAGGAGGCCTCCTCGAGCCTGTTGTCATCCCCCCACTCTTTTTTTCCACTCGCTGCGTTCACTTTAATTACTGCGATCGTAGATATGCGTTTTAGATGTTAAAGCTTCGTTTTAATCATGTGCTGGGTAAATATTTGAAAAGCCTCCAGTGAAGCTGGCCTCTGAATTGAGTCAGGTGCTGTTTTAAAAAAAGACCACTCGAACATTGTTATAGTAAAGGCTAAAGCTGAATAGACATACAGTAATGTGTTTATTCGCCGCCTGCACTGTCTACCTCTATTCAACTGTCTAAAGTTGTAATTCATTATATTTTGCTTACGAAGAGTTTGAGGAGACAGGAACAAGATCTCATTCAACTTAAGTTTAGCATTTTCTCATCTTTACCTCTCTACTTCACCATATTTAGTTCTGACATTTGGGATGGCTTCAGCAGAAGCCCCAGATCGTGTCAGAAATCTTGTTGGTTCATATGGCACAAGCATGTCTGAGAAGCATTTCGGTGCTAATCAAGAGAAAGTGTTACAAACCAGCAGAGAGATTTTGAATTCAATTGTGTGATTTAACAGGGTAGCCAGTGTGAAGATTTTAGAACTGGTGTTATAGGGTTGCAAGAGTCCTGGTTTTTGTCAGGACTCTTGCAGCTGCATTCTGAACGATCTGCAGATGACGGACGGTTTATTAGAAATCCTGTGAATCGATTGCTCATCTCATCTGCTGAATATAATAGCATGTACTATTATCTCTGACTCCCGGTGCATTATCATTCCTCGGACCCTGTTGATTTTGTTAATGGTATAAAAGCAACAAGAAGTTCCAGATTTAACATGGCTCTGGAAATTTAATTCTGAATCCAGAATGAAAACAAGTGTGAGAGACAGAAGATGAGAGCTCACACTCTCTCTTTCATTTTTTGGATCCAAACTTAAAGAACTCAGTCATTTCTGTTTCGCTGGAGAAACTTTGCTGAATCCAGTCATTGGTTTGCAGAATGCAGTGAAACAGTGACCGAACAGATCTCTTGATGTTAGTCAAATGTATATTTGTGTGTCTTCTGCATTGTTATTGTAAGGTATTTGTCAGTTTAAAAATTCCGGCCCAATGGAAGCATGTTGAGATTAAAACAGCAGAAGTCCTAAAACGGACCCTTGTGGGTACAGATCCACCACAGGTGAATGTTGTGTAGTTGCAGTTGTTTATAAATGAAAAATTGAGAAGTCATTGTAACAGGGAAGCAGGTATCCCTCCTGACTATTGTAAAGAAGCCCTTAAGAAAGGCACCTACGCGACCATCCCTCGCTCAACAGGCGCACACTGTTGGCGCACTCTTTTTATTCTGACACTTTTCCTTGCATGCCGACATATATGTGTTATCAGGTTATTTGTGTGGCCACTTTCTATTCTATTTCTATTTCCCCTTCTATTCAGGGGAGCTCGAATCTGTCCCAGCTGACTTCAGGCAAGAGAAACGACACTTTGAACTGGTCGCCAGTCATTCACATGGCACATAGAGATCGACCGGCATTCACACTTGTATTTACGCTATCGCTGAGTGTGAAGCGAACCAATGCTGCTTGCATTGAAGCCAGGCGAGAGTGTACCACTTCAGTGACTGTTGAATTCCCCCTTGAGGAATTATAAGGCCCATATGATACATTTCAAAATGCCATATCTGGTTACATGGGGGGGTCAAACTATTCCAAATGCTCCGTATGATGTCGTGAGGTGTTACACCACTGCAATCTACACCATCACAGATATGAACATGTCATTAAGGAAGTAATCGTGTCATATTCATGTTTGATGAGGCTTTTGATTCGATCAGGCATGCGGTCGTAATGTTGTGGCCGCTTCAATCGAATTTCCCCACAGTTTGTCAAACATTTCCGGGATGGCATTTTTACATCGACGGGCCTTATCCCCACCGCAGACGCTTCCAAATGAACGATCGGCAAGCCAAATTGAAAGTGCAATAGGACAGGGCTCTAATTGGTGCTCCCTACATGGCCGTCTTCAATGCACTGTCAATCAATTATTGTAATGGATTAGCCGAGGTCTTGTTCTTGCTGCTCCTTTCCATGGAGAGAGCCAGCGAGGGACCCAGATTTAATAAGGCTGGCTGTGGACACGGCACAGCCTCACTCTCAGCCTCTGTGCTCGCGCTGAGAGCATATGAGCAGTTGTCAAAAACAGAACAAAAGTTATGCCCATGACTGCTTTTGTGGCTTGCAAAGGCAATAAAAGTTTGCCTCCTCTTTATTTTGTGTCTATTTCTAAATGTCTTGTTTGGAATCCACTTTCTGTGCACAGGCTGGTTCTTCTTCAAATGGGATTGATTACACAAAAATATCTTTCTAGTATCTGGGTTTTTTTCCCCATGTATGAACATTCCTTATCAGCATAGTGTCCTTCGTTGTTTGGAAAGAAAATAATTGTAACCTCTGTCGGCTATGTTTTATTCTGTTTCCTTTCCGAAGGTAATGATGAAATTTTTCTTCACCGGGTATATTCACGCAAGCTTGTTTGAGATCCACTCCAAGAAAATCCTTCCCAGTTTGATTTTGTTGTCATGGTGAATGTATTTTCCTGTGGTGTAGAACTGCATTTGATTATAAAATGACAAAGAAGAGCGTTTGATCATATTTTAGCCTCCCTGTTTACTGCAGTGCAGTTCTTCACTGCTGAAACTGCTAAAACTTCTCTACTTCCTAAGAATGGTAATACAGTCAAACCTCGGTTTTCGTCCATAATCCGTTCCAGAAGGCTGTTCGAAAACCGAAATTGTTCGAAAACCGAAACCACGCTCTTTTTAAAATAAAAATGTTTACCGAACACGTCTGCTCACAATGGAAAGCAACATGAGGAAGCGTCACTTCCTCGTGCAAGGAGGAGTCAAATGGTGCATTCAAGTGCACTCAGTTTGTTCCAGAACCGAAATTTGTTCGTCATCGGAGGCATAAAAAACTTGAAATTTTTGGTCGAAAACCGAATTGGTCGAGAACCGAGACGTTCGAAAACCGAGGTTTGACTGTTTTTGAAAATACAAGATTTTTAGTGTCCTATTCAACACAAAGTGGACATTTTCTGACACACCTTGTAGTTAGATGGTGTATTTGTGTGTACCTCTTAAAGAGTCCTTTCATTGGTTTATCATTTAAGAGCTTCACGCACTCAACTATAAAATAGTCCGAAAAATGGTGAAGGACCAAAAAAAAAAACAGACTGCAGTGTTGTGGGTGTGTGCAGTGTTGTTTTGACAATCTTTAGCCTGGTCCTTAAAATCCACTCATTGGCCACAACATTCAGTACACGCAAGAGGTGTATCCAAATGTCATCAAATTATTTTTAGTTTCATGTAATTGTACATATTTTGAATTGATAGAAGCCATCATTGTCATTGAGGTATTTATTCGTAGAACAATGTTTTGTTTTTCACTGTGTGTGCAAATGTGGGAAACATTTTTTAACGACACCACTTCACATTAAGGGCCCCAATAATAAACCATTTTTAAATGTAGCTCTTCTGTATCTAATGTTTGGTCGTTGACGCCAACGATGAACATGTGACACTTAGCAGCAGACACAGCATGTGAGCTGAGGCTTTGTGTTCACATCCGTGGCAAATATAGCTAAGTGTTGCTGAAGATGAGTTCGGCATGGACAGACACAGTATGAGCAAGAACTTTAAAGGGACAGCTAATGCATCTAAATGTCACATTTGCTTCTCTTGCAGAGATGCTATTGTTAAACAAAAAAAAAAATGTCTTGCATATCAGTAGCTGGACTCCCAGGGGCACGTTTAGCTCTAATTTCCTCATCAGAAACATCAGCGTGTCTCTCAATAATCTCCACAGTCCATTGGTTGTTTGGGGTGGGGTCCCCTGCCAGAAAGCATGCCATGGAATGTTAAACACTAATTCACCTCTGAGCTGCCGAGGTGGATAAAGTGATTGTTCTATCTGGGAGCTGATTAAAGCCGCTCCGGCCGCTTTCTACCCCCCTCCTTGCGTTCACCTCTGACGTCCATCACATTCATTTCTGTATTCATGAGCAGACGAGGAGGCGCAGGGTGCTCGGAGGCCATATTACAGATAATAAGGCCAGCAGGCTTCGCATTTGCTGCCACAGGTCCCCCCCTCCCCACTGCCCCCCCCCCACCCCCCGGCACAGCTCATTCAATTACTCCACAAGAGTTCTCAGAGGCGCAGCTGCACAATGGGGGTGAAGAGCCGTAAATTGAAGTCCATACATGGAGAGACTTGTGCACACACATTCAACCGCACTCGCATACACGCAGATACAAAGAAGAAGCACTGTATCAAAAGAGAGGGCTCTGCCAGGTATTTGACCTACATTTTTCATATGACAACTGAAAAAAAATGCTCTGTGAAGATGGTCATGATATTGATAATGACTTGTGCAATATTCGTAGATTGCAAGTATGAGGTCGCCATTATCTTGATGAAAGTTTCTATCATGTGGGAGCATGAAGGCTGGACTGTGGCTCACTAATGGGCCGTAGCACTCACTTATCCGCTTTTCACTTCCACTTATTTATTTCAATGTGGTCGCAATTTCTCTAGAACGTAGACTGTATCCCTTCTATTTCCCTTTGAAAGTGCTTTCACGAGATCTGGGCGATGCTGTCTGATTGCTGTCCATGGTGCTGAACTCGAAGTCAAGTCCAGTCGGCACCAAATATCAAGCAAGCCGGTCAAGTCATACGATCTTGGTGAGTCATATTGCACAGGTGTTGATGAGCTGATCGTTTGAATTTGCCGTATTTAGACGAAGGGAACATCGAAAACATGCAGGATGAGTGTGACGCTTGTGATATATTGGAATGATAATAAAATGATTTTTCACTGATCATGACCCCCCCCCCCCCAAAAAAAACAAAAAAAACCAAAATAAGAGTGTGTGTGTGTGTGTGTGTGTGTGTGTGTGTGTGTGTGTGTGTGTGTATTTGTGTGTGTGTGTGTGTGTCTGTGTAACAACAACAAGAAACATTAACTTTGTGCGGTTTGTAAAGAGCTGCTTTATGAAGTTTACTTGGCCTAGTTTACGTTTGGATTTGCCACACCTAATATGGCGGGCATGCAGCAACAAGAAATGTCATTCAAGGTGCAGTCCTTGTACATTTCTAAGATAAAATCATGATTACATTTTGTTTTAATAGTATAGTTATCAGTTTATTGTCTTTTAAATTATTGTCTACTCAAGTAAATGCGAATAAACCTGAAGTTTAGTTAATGTTTGATTGGATCTAGCTTAGCTAAACTGTGAGCTAACCTACTTAGCTCACCTGTGTCTGACAAATGAAGGGAGACGTCAGAGATGTTCGTGGCTTTGAGCTGCAAACCCTGTGTGTTACCGTTGTCTTTTCCCCAATTTAATCAAAGAGAAAAACATTGCAATCATCTTTGGCGCTCCCTCCATGACACTTACTGAATGGGGCAGCCTCAGCCTCCTTCTCATAGCATACTGGGTTGCCAGATTCGTGGCGCTTGACACGAAAAAAATAACTGTTCTTTTCAAAAACAAAAGACACACTACATTGACGATTCAGATGTTGAAATGCTAACAGTATGACTTGTCGAATCATGTTGTTCAAGTCAAATTGAGTTTTTTCCAAATTTTAGCCAAGCACGTTTCTCAAAAGTCCTAAAATTGTAAACTTGAGTCTGAGTCAGGCCAAGTCATGTGACTGGACCCACCTCCTCCCCCACTTTTGCTGTTAACTGGCTACCTTAAGCCACTCTGTGTTGAGTGACTCAGCGCCGGTTGTAGCAAACAGCAGGTCGCATGTGTATGTGTGCTTTGCTTTAATTTATTAACTTCGCCCAATAAAGCGATTGAAAGTGCACTGGCGACCGTGGTGATAAGGTATATCAAATTAGCTAACAATGTTAACTTTACTGTGGTTGTGCAGTTTTATGTACACACACACACCCCACCCACCACACACACACATACACACACACACACATACATATCCATCCATCCATTTTCTAATCCGCTCACCCTCACAAGGGTCGCAACCCTGAACCGGTTGCCAGCCAATCGCAGGGCACACATAGACGAACAACCATTCGCACTTGCACTCACACTCACACCTAGAGACAATTTAGAATGTTCCATTAACCTGCCATGCATGTTTGTGGAATGTGGGTTGGAAACCGGAGTACCCGGAGAAAACCCACGCAGACAGGCTGGAGTACCTCTGCAGTGTGAGGCGGATATGCTAACCAATAAATCTGTGATACAGGGAATCTGCAAAAAGTGTAATAAGGCAAGGGAGGATTGTACACTGTCTCTGCAGCTCAAGTATTGAAGTACTCTGACCATCGCACAAGCCCACGATATGTTTATTTGGTCTTTGTTTATAGGATGTACGATTTTCCAAACACGGCCCTCCCAGAAAGTGAACACTCCTCATTAGACAGGCTAATATGCTTTTCCATATAATTGTGCTGTTTCCTTGATGATTAAATGATCGCCCTAATTAGGGGAGAATAATAGGGTTAATCAGACTCTGCTCATCACACTTGCACACTGCTATTCCTTCAAAAATGAAAGGAAAAGATATAGTACTTGATTAATTATATCAGCCTTTTCATCAAATAGGCTGCACCCATCCCCCCACCCCCCTTAAAATTAATATCATGTTGTAAATGGAAGGAAGGAGCGGGCCGGACACAGACAGATGAAAGATTTCACTCAAATTAATTAAGCGCTAATTATGCGGCAGGAGTTGGGAGCAGTTTGCATAATGAGCTCTATCAAAAGAGATCAGTCATCGAGAGGGGCTGTGTTGAGTTTCAATGCAGCTTTCAGATGATACGCATGAAGTGGAACTACATGAGGAGCAGTGGGCATCGGGTTCAATCACTTTTCCAGCTTAATGAGTGTTTATTTTGCTTTTTTGAGACAATTTGAAGTCTCATGCATCGTGATAACTCGACAGCAAATGTGCCCCGATAGTTGTGTGCATGTGCTTAATTTTTTTTCGACATCCCCTGATCCGGCAAGAGGCAATAAGAACAGAATGCACCTTTAAATCTGAGCTAATCACAAACAACCTCAATGCCCTCTCCAGGGAGTCTTAAAGACCCGACTCACCCCCCACCCCAATTGTTGCTCTATTCCGTTATTGCTGATCAGGGAGTGCATTGTGGCTGGCCACGCACACACTGAAGTGAAAGGGATTAAACGGACACAAAAAAAAAAGAAAAAGATCTCTCGCTCTTTCCGCCTTAATTGCCTGTTTAATCGCCACCGATGTGCATAGTGCCGCGCGTGGAGTTGAGTAACTTGAACTGATTTGCAACACATGCAATCATGCGCATGCCGGCTAATCAAGGTGTGCGGCCCGTCACTGCCCTTCAGGGTCTCCGAGAGGAATTACAAAGACTATGATTAGCTAATCAAATGAAGAACCCGCCGATGTCCTTTCTCTTATTTGTGTGTACAGCTTATGTGAATGGAAATTGTATCTTAGAGGGACTTCCACAAAACAAATCTACGTGTCAAGGATCCTTCTTGAGCCGTGGCGGCAACGACACAATAAGATCGCTCGCCAATCATCATCATGTTGAGACAAGGTGGAGACTTTTGCATCTGTCGGTCCATGCGATGGATGCAATCACTTGGTCTGTGGTGGAAAAAGACAAGAACTATTCCCCCTTCAGATGACTGGAAGAGGCAGATTGTCAAGATAGTGTTATTGGATAGTGGAGATAAGTCAATGGCAGACTTGTTGCTCGTGAAAGGAAGGAAACCTTTTGTCTTGATGAAAGATGAACAAACACATGAGCGGGCCACGAGTTCAAATCCTTTGAAGTGACATTGTTTTTATGACGGTAGAATAGACACCCAGATATACAGTGGAGGTGAAAAGTCTACACAACCCTGTGTTCAAATGCCTTATTTTTTTTATGTAAAGACTGAGACCAAGGTCAAGCGTGGGCGTGGATGGTTGTTCGTCTCTGTGTGCCCGGCGATTGGCTGGCAACCAATTCAGGATGAACCCCGCCTACTGCCCGAAGACACCTGGGATAGGCTCCAGCACCCCCCGCGACCCTTGTGAGGATAAAGCAGATCAGAAAATGGATGGATGGATTATTGTTCAAGGAGGCGTTTCCTGACAGGTATTGTAGTACAGTACCTTATATTTTGCTTTCAATCAGAAGCCTCAAGGTTTTACACCGGTCATAATTTCAAACTGTACCCAATACCTTCTACCTTCAATAAGGCCTCAGTTCCAGCTGAAGAAAAACGGCCTCAAGGCTGCCACCGCCTTGTGTCACTGGAGGTATGACGTTCTTCTGGTGATGAGCAATTTTTGGAATTGCAAACTAAAAATTCAACCTCGGTTTTATTGGACGATTAAAAAAAAAAAAGAAATCTCTCCAAACACATGAAAAAAATCTCTTACTTCCAACCTTCATATCTACCTACTCCATACCGACCTAGGTTCCTACCTCTCAACCCACCTATCGAATGTGCCTTCAATAGCCGGGTAGAATTAATTTTATCCTTAACCCTGGAGAACCCAAGACCCCTTTTCTTCCTTGGAAAATGATGAATTTTACATTAAATGACTGCTATATGTTCACTGAACACCAAAATATATGTTTTTTCAAATATTCACTACTTTAATCCTAAATTTGACCCTTTGGGATTTAAGGGTAGCATTTGAGTAGCAGAATTTATAGGGGCCAAATTTGACCCCGTGGGTTCTCCAGGGTTCAACAAAACAACTGAATGTGTAGAATCTTTTGGATTACCTATGCTCGAGGTTAAAGGCCTCATAAATATCTGCGGTTCACACAAAAGTATTTAAAAGCACGTACCCTTTCATTTTTTTTTTTTTAAGATGGATGACCATTTTATTCTTTCAAGAAGTCATTGTGTCAAACTCTAGCACACGTCTGTCTGTCACACGCCTTGTAAGTGGTGTTGTTCCTAAAGAGAAAAGAATTTCCCTCCATTGCTTTGTCATAACTTCCTTCCAGGGGCAGCGGACTTGACCTATACCCACTCCCTTTAAATCCACTCCTATTATTTGTCAGTGACAGCCACCCCTTGCATGGCAGGGGCCTCTCGCAAAGGTACGGGGTCGTGGACGCCCCAATCCATCTCTGTCTGCCCAACGATTGATTGTGATTTAGTGCACAAGCCCCAGAGATTGTGGGCTTCCATTCTGATGAGCAATAGGTGGGGACCCCTTTGACGCACAGCACATGGCGAGCAGAGGCGAGGCTATGATGAGGGTCAGAGGCAGCTGGTGCGGGAAAGTGGGCTGGAACTGGGGGGCTGGACAGAGGAAAAGTGAGTCGGGTTGCATGGATGACTAGATCCAAAGTGTCAAAGACAACCCCCCCGCCCCCCCGTCATCTGATAGTCTGAGTCTATCTCTTTGCCCATCCATCACCGGCCAGCAACCTTTTTGTAGAGTTGCATCACGGTTGCGAGTTAATTATTTGATTATCAAATGGATAAAATAAAAGACAGCAACGATAAAACAGCTGCAGTGTTGACAGAAAAGTGTTCAGATGGTGGTCATTCAGTCAAGGTGCATTCAGGAACATCCTGATAAGAAACTAGTAGACTTTGTTGCATTGATGTGAAATGCATTCAAACTTTTATTTAAACCCACATGGAATAGATGATCATTTAACCTGTGCACAAGCGCTGGGTAGTGACTCAGAGGAACAATACAGCCCCATTTTTCCTTAATTTTGGACGGTCCGTCGAAACAGGCTTTAGTCTGCCATTTTCTTAAGGACGTAAATCTGCTTCCAAAAATAAAGATCTGATCTGAGGGAAAATGTAATGGCCTAGGTTCTGAACAATCACATAAACCTTGACTTGTACTCATGGCTGTACTCATGTTTGAAAATTCTGTACAGTACATGTTTTCCCATTCGGTGGCCAGGAACGTTACTCAACTGAAGAAAGTACCAGACATCTATTAGGAGTAATCCAGAGGAGGAAACCTGTATTTATCCCAATAATTTTTTTAAATAATAATGTAAAATATGTAATATCGAAATTGATCATTTCCCTGCTTAATAGTACATTGAAATAATGTATTGCAATTTAATGTGTACAATATGTTGTCGAATTGTAATAATATATAATCTATGAAATGTATAAATGTATGTACGTGTGTATATCTATTGTAGATATACTGTATTATTATTATTATTATTATTATCCTTGAGTGTTTTGAAAGGCACTTATAAATGAAATGTATTATTATTGTTATTATTATTATTATTATTATTATCATCACAGCCTCATCTAGTTGCTTCATTTCTAGTTTCCTCATAAAGGTGAAATACTGCAGCCAGCCAAGTAGAACGACAACTTCTGAAATTCCTATAAAGCCCAATTTCGATTCCGTTACAACATCTATAGTAAGTTCGAACGTACTTGCAAATACGTTTGAATGTACTTGTCGGCTAAAAGCTACAAAAATAAATGTTCCCTACACTACCACGAAGTATTGACTTCTGCATGCGCAAGTATAAAAACTTTGAATTAAGTCAGTAAACACTGTTGATTCATAACTTTATGATTTTATTGTTTTTCCCATAATGCCACGGGCTATTGACTTGCGCCTGGTGTGCCCAAACATGAGATAAAAGCCGCGCACCCAGTTATCTCAGGCGCGGTGCAATTAATTACAAAGGTCCTGGTCTGGATCATCTGAGGCCATTTCAGCTTGGAGCTTCGAGGCAAAACTCTCAACATGTTGCCCAGGGTATAGTTAAACTTCTCTATACTGCCATTTTCCAGGATGCCAGGGTGAAAGGGAAGACTTGACAACTCCCGACAACATCGAGAGCCCATCAGTCAGCTCTCTTTCGAAGTGGAGTGGAGGCTCGGTGGGAATCCGTAAATGCAGAAGTAGTTGTCCCCCAGCTTCTGAGCTGCCCTCTTAGCAGTCCTGGAAAAAAAAAAAAAGAAGCATTTTCCAATTTTTTCAGCTGACCAATAGTCAACACACACAAGCTCCAGAGAGGAAGAGGTCTTGATACTCTCTACTTGGGCCCTTTCGAAAGCTCAGAATGTTCTTGAGAACACATCTTGGACAGTACTTCACGTGATTGCAGATGTCCTTCTCCTTGGCATTGCCATGTTTCTTTTTTTTTTTTTTCCCAAAGAAGTGCCTGAGAGTCAGCACCCTGGTGCAACATTCTCAGTGATTTATACTTTCCACCATTTTTTTTTTCACATTTCGTGATCTATTTTCATAGACGGCACATGCAGACACGCGGAGGTATTCTGATTTTCGTGCAAACCTGACCCCACCTGGTTGAGCGCTACGTGTTTTGTATTCCGATGTCACGAGGGTGTGTCCTTTGACATGCTCACAGCACATCTTCCAATTTTTGGTGCAATATATTTAGTGAGGCGGCCCGGTAGTCCAGTGGTTAGCACGTTGGATTCACAGTGCAGAGGTACCGGGTTCGACTCCAGCTCCGGCCTCCCTGTGTGGAGTTTGCATGTTCTCCCCGGGCCTGCGTGGCTTTTCTCCGGGTGCTCCGGTTTCCTCCCACATTCCAAAAACATGCATGGCAGGCTGATTGGACACTCTAAATTGTCCCTAGGTGTGAGTGTGGGCGTGGATGGTTGTTCGTCTCTGTGTGCCCTGCGATTGGCTGGCAACTGATTCAGGGTGTCCCCCGCCTACTGCCCGAAGACGGCTGGGATAGGCTCCAGCACCCCCTGCGACCCTAGTGAGGATCAAGCGGTTCGGAAAATGGATGGATGGATATATTTAGTGAAGAATATCAGCGCACTCTTCTGTTTTCCTGTCTGCGCTAGCGTGCAATCTCTGTGGACTTGATTTCATTGGAAGACATTTACGAACTGTGCGTACATGCACCTTTGATGAATTGATACATCTTCGTACTTGAATTTGTGTGTAGTCTGAAAACGTTTCCTGCTGATAGAATGTCCGAAACAAAACTGACATAAATGTCTTCAAGGTTCACTTAAGTCCCAGTTCTCTTCTCACATGTCTGTGAGGATACAACTCAACAAATTTCTTGTTGTCACTTGCATACATATGAATGAAGTTGTCAGCACTGTAAATATGGCATTTCCTTCAAAGATATAACTCTCCAATAATGGACGATTCAGGTTCTGTTCGAGTGGATGCACTCGCATCTTTGAAATCAGTACCTGATTCAAATCATGTTTGATACACCCCTAATAGTATAATAAAAAACAGTGCACTGTATACTTTATAGTGTATAGTGTATATTTCAACAATCAGAAGCAATGTTACAGCTTGAGGGCGATGACAAGAAGGATGCAAACCTTTTTTCTTACTTACCAAAATCTGAATGTATTTCATAGATTTCACACACTCACACACACACACACACACACACACACACACACACTCATTGAGCCTTATAAAACAGATATGCCTTGGTGGAACACGCATACAGTCACACACATGAACACCATGGCGACCACAAACAAACACACACCCACACACACACACACACACACACACACACACACATGCGTGATTAAACAAGTATTCCATGGGGAAATTAAAAACATGGGCTCGCTTAAGAAGAGCTGAGGTAGCATACTGGTCACTTTTCTATATGTGACGGTAATAGTGGTGTCCATCCACTTGCTTAGGTCACGTCATCTCTCGCAAATACCAGCTGATCCATCTGGGCCTTTTATAATATGGAGCATTGCATGCCTGTGGTCTATAAACATTTTTTTCACAAGCCAGAAGGAATTCTTACATATTGCTGTGAAGGCGCCAAAGACTGTAAGTCTAAGTGCGTACGCGGTCAGCTGACTGATGATCAGATGTGTGTGCAGTGCTTTGAAGTCAGTGTTTGTGACTCAAATTTATGGAAGAGATAGGGCAAAAATTACATTCATGGCTGCGTTCCCAGGCAATACTTGTCATAAATGTAACACAGCATTTCAGAAAAAGGACATGGTACCAATAGTCAAACATGGTGGTGATAGTGTGATGATCTGGGGCTGCTCAGTAATTCAGGACCTGGATGACTTGCTGTGATTGATAGAACCAGTTCCTTCTCTTCTCCAGAAAATCCTGACAGGGGAATGTTGGGTTATCCATTTGTGACATCAAGCTGAAGTGCACATGGGTTCTGCTGCAGGACAACCCGCGGCATGTTGGCCATCAGGAATTTTGGGATATTCCTGAATGGCCAGTCATTTCCTGGCCAAAATTGCCACTCATCACATCCCACGCACTCCCTACAGTCAACGGCTGGACTTGAACCTGATTGAAATGCTGGGTTGTTGCTGACTTAAATCAAATCTGTAAGAAAGAGTGGGCTAAAAACCTCTCCACAGAAATGTGAAAGACTCTCATTGCTTGATTTCAGTTGTTGTTGCTGAGGTTGGCCGAACCAGCTATTGGATTTAGGGGGCAAGTCTTTTTTTCACACAGGGCCAGGTAACATATCTATATATGTAAATAATCATGCTTTCGTGTATTCATGTACTCATTGATATCCTTCTTGAAATTAAATGTATTGTTTTATGCTCGAATATATGTACAGTACTTTGTTATAGCTCTAGTTTTTTTTTTTAGTTAAATTCATCAAGAGAATACAAAATAAGCAAAGTCGTAGTTTGTAAGGAGACACGTACACATGTTATGTTTATGAAATTATATAGTTCAATCTTCAAACACAATTTTCGTACTGTACCGCGAAACGGTGCGCTGACATGCAGGCCCAGTGTGTTTGTTTGAACTCCAGTTAATGGTTAAACGTCAGTGTATACATAAGTGCATGGTGGCACCGGTTGAATTCCATGAAATAATTAGGCCTCCCAATGTTTAATTTTCAACCTTGACTCTGAAGGTTCCATCGCCCAAATGTAAAAATCACAGAGGAGGCATTACCCCTATTACAAATGTTATGTTTTTATTACATTCCCATCAGTTGCTCCAATGTCCCAGTTCTCCTCGAGAAGATCCCTCCCAAAAAAAATGCATCCTACAAACGATCTGATTAGATACCAGAAGGAAATGGCTTATCTGGAGGAAACAAAATCACTTTCGAACGTCATCATTACACCGGAGCAGAGCTTAGAGAGATTTGCATCCCAGTGCTGGAGGGAAACAAGCTGTCAGTCTCGCTTTACCAGGCCACTCTGCAAACAAAGTCTGTCAGAAGATTTAGATTTCAAACCGAGATGCTGTGGCGTTCAATTTGTTCAGTGTGCGAGAAGAAACGAGAGTTTTGGTCGGACCACTTGTGGCTGTTTCACCATGACAAGCCAACTGCTCACAATGCCCTGAGCATACATACCATGATTCCTGATTTTTTTTTTCCCCACTTTCTCTAGCTCAAAGCATTCATCAAGGGGATTCGTTTTGAAGACGTGGCCAACATCAAAATCGCTGTCACGACGGACCTGCGGAAGATGCAGGAATAATCCTTCCAGAAAAACGTGAATGCTTACCAGAGAAGGCTGGGAGAGTATGTTAGACTTTAGGCGGGGTCATGTCACACTAAAATGGAAATTAAAATTTATCAGACGATTTCAATAATCAATGGAATGATCGATAGAATAATCAATTCTAAAATTATTCAGTTCATGTGACCAACAATTATTATAAAAATGGAAGAAAATATTGAGTTAGACCCCTCTTTTGGCAATTGCAACTGCTACCATTTGGAGTACAGTATTTATCCTTTTTCTACTTTTTTAGAGTGGACAAGAGGACTTAGCTCAGTTCTCATCTTGGCACACCTTGATAGACTTTCCTTTGTGCACTAAAGATACAGGGTGTCACGCATGGTTAGCATGTCTGCCTCACAGTGCAGAGGTCTAGGGTTCGATTCCGGGCCCCCGGGCTTTGTGTGCAGAATTTGCATATTCTACTTGTGCTCGTCTGGGTTTTCTCCAGTTACTGTACTCCGCTTTCCTCCCACATTCCAAAAAATATCCACAGTAGATTAATTGAGCCCTCGAAAATTGTCTCTAGGTGTGATTGTGAGTGTTGAATGGTTGTTTGTCTATGTGTGCCCTGCGATTGGCTGGCAACCAGTTCAGGATGAACCCCGCCTACTGCCCGGAGTCAGCTGGGATAGGCTCCAGCATGCCCGCAACTCTCGTGAGGATAAGCGGCTCAGATAATGGATGGATGAATCATAGCTCATACAAAACAACAATTGAGCACAACGTAATGGTCTTTCATCATTTTCATGTGAAAACTGCCCAACAGTGAACGAATCCTCCTCAAATGTGAATGTATTCAAGTTAGTGTCAAAAGCCATCGTAATAAGATTTGTGGTTAAAAGAAAATACCTTATCACCATTAAGATGTGAAAAATGTACCTGAAAGTTGGGAATTCATTTCAGGCGAATACAAACATTCCCCTCTGGCATTCAGTTTCATAGTTTTTCATCTGTGAGGTGCTGGCACCACGAGACATTACATATTTGTAATGTGCAAATGTCCCCGCTGTAACTTGCTGCTCCTTTAAGAGACATTTCGTCGATGTCACTCCAGCCCCCAGAAGACATGCTCAGTTCATAAAGGGAGCGGCATCATCTTGTGTTGTGCAAAATTAACCCCCATGCAGTAATTATCCCAAAATTGGACATTTCGGACACTGGACGATTTTGGACTGTTGGACAAATGGACACCACAGACAAAACAGTGAAAAATAACTCCACGAAGCTGAAATTTTGCATAGGATTTATATCTGTGTCTTGGCCAATTCCCACTGAACATTTTGAGGGGTTGAAAGTGAATTTTTTTTTTTTAAGTTGTTGCACATTGGAAGAGGGACATTTTTGGGACGTAATACCCTACATGCAGCCGCTTAAAAATACTGCATGAGGGTTAATATAGTCAGTATGACAACGCAATGTAAATATGTTTGATATAGAAAGCCCCCACACACAACAAACCACACCATGATCACCACACATCATTCTCATCATCATCATCACCACACCATCACATCACCACCACTACTTATGGAGTTTATGAAAGAATCCTCTGGATTCGCTGCAGTTTTTCTGACTGGAGACTTAGGCCAGAATTGTGTCGACACGGCACACATACAGTACAACAATACTTTACAGGTGGTCCCATACGAGCTGCGCTATGGTCACAGAAAGAGACTTTTACAATAGGCAGATACCCCTAACTCACCTTCCCAGCAGAAGGCGCCGTATTCCCGGACATGTGGAGGACTTCAAACTGAGTTACACAATAACAAATCTTCACTCATCCACAATGACCGCAGTATAACCTCCGCCTCCAAGATATGTTGTGCCACCAAGCCCAAATGGATGGTCTACTACTACCACGTCTGCTTATCTGCCAGTGGAAAACACGGAGGACAGAACACAGCTTTTGGAGGCACGTTGGCAGGTCATAAGACAACTGATGAGAGATCTAGAAAGGGAATTGAGTACCATCGGTAAGGTTTGCGCAAGGCTGATAACGATCTTGATCATTTGAGTCGTGGTGGATACTTCAGTGTATCGTTGGGGTCCAAAAACCTAAAATGGTGAAAAATAGTGACATGCTATATCTCCACAACAGCTCTCAGTCAGCTCTCAGTTTACATTTCGCCAATATGTTTTTTTTCAGAAATGATCTTCCAAAGTTATAAACGCCCTCTGAATTCACTACACATGGTCTTTAACCTAAATACCTTTAAGGTAACGCTCCAGTAAATTCATTTTGAAAGCAGCGTTCATGTTGTGTATTCATGCAGGCCAGCACATTGTCAGTGACAGGAAGTTGTGTCAGCCAGGTGAATGTGTGGCAAGGAACCTGATCTGCTGTTGACAGAACAGGGACAGATGCTCCAGCCAACCTAATCCATACATGCATGCTTGACTCAGGCCGTCCATGAAGTTAGGTAGATTGATTCAAAGCTTTAAAAGACCACTCTGCATTTCCCAGGGCTTTACCTTTACTGTTGCCATGATACCAAATTATAGTCCTTTCTCATGGCCTGCACCGGGAAATGAAAGGAATGTTCAATGTTTGCTTTGGTAATTCCGCAAACGTTTTGCCACACACAAAATTAGTGGACATGTTTGGAAAATGTTTCGCAGCAAGGCACATGGCAATCTAATTCAGTTTATTCGAGGAGAAGATTCATGATGATTATGATCAAATCTACGCCCACACGGCCCCTAAATGCCAAATAAAGGTTAACATGCAGATCGCTGACATCTGGTTTGCTCTGATTAGCTAAGAGTTCTGCAATGGTCTCACCTGTTATCCACAGCCCAGTGGATGGTAAACACCCTTACTCAGACCTGCAGGGGAGAAGGAGCCCATCTGGTCAGCCGCATTAACAGCCACCTTTAACAATAGCTTCCAGGAAAAGGAGAAGGGTACAAGAGGCCTTATCAGCCAATAAAAGTCGGCTATGCATGACATTTAGCGCCTGATGTCTGACTTAGCCGCATACAGGCTAACCGAGTGGCTACATCAGCCCCTGGCAATAAAACAAAACGCAATCTAGCTGAGTTTTGAATATCGATTGTGTTTTGAAGGCGGCCCGGTAGTCCAGTGGTTAGCACGTCGGCTTCACAGTGCAGAGGTACCGGGTTCGAATCCAGCTCCGGCCTCCCTGTGTGGAGTTTGCATGTTCTCCCCGGGCCTGCGTGGGTTTTCTCCGGGTGCTCCGGTTTCCTCCCACGTTCCAAAAACATGCATGGCAGGCTGATTGAACACTCTAAATTGTCCCTAGGTGTGAGTGTGAGCGTGGATGGTTGTTCGTCTTTGTGTGCCCTGCGATTGGCTGGCAACCAATTCAGGGTGTCCCCTGCCTACTGCCCGAAGATGGCTGGGATAGGCTCCAGCACCCCCCGCGACCCTAGTGAGGATTAAGCGGTTCAGAAAATGGATGGATGGATGGATTGTGTTTTGAATAAAAACGCCTTGTTGCTCTCTTAATTTCTCTACAAATATGTATAAAGTGGATTATGCCTGAGTGTTGACCGCTCAATTATTACTCGTAAAACAATAAACTGACAGGCTGCTTTACTTATACCACAATTCCCTTATTTTATTGATAGCGTCAGAGGAATATTTATTTTTTGAGGGGTGCAGGGGGAAATCCCAATCACTTATGAAACGAGTGGAAACAAGAGCACAGATTAGAGGGCGAAAAGGGGGTTGTGGTGGTTGGGGAGGTCCTGATGGTCGGGAAAAAAAACACCGCGTTAGGCAGTTATTTGACTGAACAGCGCCATCTTGTGCTTGGGCGAGAGAATATCAGAAACTATTGTACTGTATATATATACATATATATATATATATATTTATATATATACAGTGTATATATATATATATATACAGTATATATATTTATACTGTATATATATAATGTATATATATATACTGTATATATACAGTATATATATTTATACTGTATATATATACTGTGTATATATGTGTGTGTGTGTGTGTGTGTATGTATGTGTGTATATATAATAATAATAATAATACATTTTATTTATATGTGTGTGTGTATGTGTATATATATGTATGTATATATATATATATATATATATATATATATATATATATATATATATGTATGTATGTATGTATGTATGTATGTATGTATGTATGTATGTGTGTATGTATGTATGTATGTATATATATATATATATATATATATATATAAAATGGACCCCCATCCCACCTGCCTTTTTTTTTGTCGTTGCTGCTAATGCTGCTGCTGCTGACTATAGCTGCAACCTAGCATGTCTCCAAATGAGATGTGAAGAGCGCAAAAAGGGGAGACAAAACACAGCAGAAATGGTCGGGGTGGGGTTTGAACAGCAAGCAGTGGGCTCTCTACAGCTGCTGGCACTAATGAGCATAATTACCACAGTAATAACATTAGCCTATCTGAGGGAATGGAGGAGAAGGACAAGTGGTTGTATTGATGTGTGTGTGTGTGTGTGTGTGTGTGTGTGTGTGTGTGTGTGCGTGTGTGTGTGTGTGCGTGTGTGCGTGTGTGCGTGTGTGCGTGTGCGTGTGTGTGTGTGTGTGTGTGTGTGTACATGCTGACCATACCATCTTACTTGTAGCCTCGCTCCCCTTCCCTGAATCTCAATATCTCTTTGTTAGCCCACAATAATTGTGTTTGGGCCTCATATCCGCCGTATCAGATTGGAGTTTGTACAAGGTAATTAGCAGAGGAAGGGAAGCCTCCACACCAGTAGGACAAATGCCCCCATGACATCATTGTGGAGGGGGAGGCATCATCCACCCCCCACCCCCCCACCACCACCAACCCATCTCCTCCGCCTTCGATTCATCTTTCATGTCATTAAGTCTCGGAAGGAGCGGTGAAAAGGGCAGAAGGGCAGCAGCAAGTGAAAGTGGTTGACATTGTAATTTTGCAGAGTCTGGATTAAGAATGATGGAGAGAAGAAAGGGTTTGCGATAGATTTGAGATAAGATGGAGAGCTGCGGTGTCGCTGCAGGCCTGTAATCTCCAATCAGCTTTGACCAACAGACACGCACGAGAGGAAAGTTCTTGGCGTTAATGCGGCTCGCTTTTCAGTGGGGGCTGCTCCATCCTGGTGGGAGTCGGGGGGGTGACGGTGAGGGGAGGATTAACTGGCACTCTGGTGGAGAGAGATGAAGAGAATCAGATGGGGACCCCGCGGATGGTCACACCCTCGCTCGTTCTTTCCATTACCTTCTCCCTCTCTCCCCCATCAGTGAATCAAAGCACCATATGCTTTTAAATGTGATTCCATCCAATTAACACACGGTTGTGATTTAAGGGTGGAGTCAATATGCCAGCAATAAGAGTCAAGATGTTGTCACATGGTGCAGTGGGAAGGTAAGCAAACTTTGGATTTAAAGACCAAGATCTTTTTCTTTCCTGTTGGCCCCTGTTATCTGCTCTATTTTTCCCAACCTTTCCTGAGTCAAGACAAATATTTTACACTCGAAACATCAGCACACCACTAAATCTAAATGTCACAAAAGATATATCTGTGGGAAATCTGGGCTTGTGGAGTTGAACACAAAGCTATTACAGTATTCTGTTGTATGAATGCTCCACAGGAGGATACGCACGGCTCTGCCAGTGTTAATTGTACTTTCTGCCATCTAGTGGAAGATCACTCAATTGTTCTGCCTATCACCATCCATCCATCCATCCATTTTTCAACACCGCTTATCCTGAACAGGGTCGTGGGGGTTGCTGGAGCCTATCTCTCAGCTGATTTAGGGCAACAGGTGCAGTATACCCTGAATTGGTTTCCATTCACTCGCAGGGCACATATAGATACAAACAATCATTCACACCCACATCCACACCGTCGCTGAGTGGGAACGGATCCCTTGCTGCCCTCGCACAGGCAAATGTTTGGCTACACCATCAGCGACTGGTCACCATATATCGTTGTCAAAGATTGATGGACAAAGAGATTATTTGGGTCTTCCGTGGCTCTTGGTGATTTTTCATTGTGATTACGTTTGTGGGAGTTTTTCGGTGACGTTTTTACCATGATATTAGATAGATGATTGTAGATAAGCAGGAAATTGTATTGGTAGAGCTAACGCTCCTGAAAAAAAAACAAACAAACAAAAAAAACCAATTAGGGCTTTACATCTCAGACATTGATTGTCAGAATGTTCCTTCTTGTTAGGGACATAAACAAAGGCGTTGCAAGGTGACACTCCTTTCATTGTATGTACTTTATTCCATCGTGTGCATTTTTTTCCCTTTGAATTCAAATGAAGGCAAAAGTAAAACTCTAAATAATAACATTGATACAAAAAACACATGCACACTGAAAAAAATGATGTGTCAAATTTACTCCATTTTATACTGTATTGTCAAGTGGCTGTGCACGGTACAGTACTTGGTCGAATAATTTGGATTCAAATAAATTTTTAAGTGGATGTGTCGTAGACTTAAACATATCTGGATTCAGATGATTTTATTTCATGCAACCACTTCATGAAGCAAAATTGTCAATTCAACACATCATTTTTTTCAGTGTATGTTTTAAATCCTTTCCAATTCTGTAAACATATATGAAAATGCAGACTTTTTAAATTGTTGTTTAAAAGTAATGCTAAGACGGGTGGCAAAAAATCACAAGTGATTGAAAAAAATCCAAACATGGATGCAGTTAATCAAGTAATACAATCTTTGTAAAACGGTTGCAGTGAAAAGGGGAATAGTCTTTAACTGGTAATTTTTGTAAGTCCGATGCCTAAGAGTCAATAATGTGATTTTGAAACTGTCCCCTTTCACCAGAAATATTTGTAAGAGATGTTACTCTTAGAAATGCATCGGTCGACGTCACATGCTTTTTTTTTTCCTTTTTCTTTTTGTACAAGGTTGTAAACTACTTTGATATTTTCAGGACTGGTACTAAATTGATTGGAATTTTGTCTTTCCAGGTGATCTCAATGTGCGCCTGTGATTTATTTTTTTTTTTTTTAACAATGTGTTTTCGTCTTCGTGCTACGTTGAACATGGGTTCCCTCAGGGCACTGTCCATGGCCTACTTCTCTTTACATTATACCTAGCACCAGTAGGTAAAATGATATGACTCTTTGCTTTGGGATTGGGTTTCATTGTTATGTTGATGACTTGCAATTATAAATGCCAGTTACTTCAGGGAATGGGTCATGGTAATCATTTTTAAAAGTTTCCCCTGTCTCTTAAAAAATCAGACTCTGATCAAATATTACTACAAGGTCTGATCATCAGACTTTCATTTGTGGTTCATATTGGAGGGAACATGTGTGTGTTTTTGTTCCCTGGCCACAACTCAACTCACGCCCAAGCGCTCCACTCTCAGACTGACTCCTCAACCTGGCTCGTCCCCTATCTATGACGTCACCCCCCACTCAACTAACCCAGCCCTCAAATACACAAATAACAAGAAACAGATATTACACGATGGTTTTTGTCAGAGGACAAACATGACACAAACATTATTAACGTTTTCCGATGCTGTAAAAATATGTCGTAATAAATATTAAATGTCAACATTTCTTCAACGAATATTTGCGTCATAGCCTGCGACACGCGTTTCTATTAGCAGGGCGGGATGTCAGTCAGGGGGCTGTTGTTTTAAATAAATAAATAAAAACAGCTCCTTTCATGTACAATTCACCGAGGGGACTTGCTAAGAATGCGAATCTGGGCGGCCAAGATAAGCAGTTTTAAACGGTACACATGGGCTACAATAGTTAACACGCTGCGAAAGTGCGTCCCGTGCCTCGTTCATTTTTGCGGCCGTTCTGGCTGATGCTCATTACAGCATGAGCGTGTAAGTGTGTGCGTATGCGCGCGTGTGCGGTAGATCGTGGGAGGTTGGTTGTTCGAAAAGTAGACCTTCCGTCAAAAAAGTTTGGGCACCTCTCCTCTCCAGGATGAACTGCAGGGGGAAAAACGTTTAATTATGAATGCTCGTTGTGCTTTTGTAGCCAATTTAGTCATGTTGATAACAGGCTAATATAGCTCATACTGTATAGATACATACAGCATGTGTTGCCTTCATTACAATTTTTTTTTTTTTTTGCGGCTCCAGACATATTTGTTTTTTTTGGTTATTTTGGTCCAATATGGCTCTTTCAACATTTTGGGTTGCCGACCCCTGTCCTGAGGCGTTAGTGTGAGCATAAATGTTTGTTTGTGTACCCTGCAATTGGCTGGCAACCAGTTCAGGGTGTACCCTGCCTACTGGCTGAAGACAGCTGGGATCGGCTCAAGCACACCTGCCTCCAGATAATGGATGGATGGATGTACTATTGTATTGTCATTATTTCAGGTCATCCCAGAACTAGGAATCTGTTTGGGAAATGAGCTTTTTACGTTTGAGGCCTAATGCTTTGAAATGTCTCACTCGACATCAGACAAGCCTGCTCAGAGTTTCATTATTCTGAACATTTTTATGATGACTGAGTGATTCTGATGAGGACACCAAAGGCACTTAAGAGATCATATTAACTCCCAAATAGTCTTGAGATCCTGGAAATCGAGGTGGAGTAAATAACAGAATATTGCAATGAAATACTAATATTAATTTGTTTCCAAGTGTTCTTTTATGTAGTGTCTTATGTAGACAAAGCATTATTCTCGTTTCTCTCTTTAGTTAAGTTCGGAAAACACTGTCCCTTAGATAACATAGATAAACCTTTCTAATAATATGGAGTAAAATGCAATGGTTGAATAGTTGAATTCGTATATTTTAGATGTTGTTAATATTTATTTGTTTATGTATGTATTTTTTACAGTGATTAAGATTATGTACCTAACGAATGGTGACGTGGGCGGGACACGTGAAACGTGGCACTTCTCCTGTCCGCTGCCATGTCATCGCACTCTCAGGTGAACTAGTTTACAATCACTCTTCTGTCTGACAAGGTAAGGGCTGGGCTTCGTGTACTGAGGAGCTGGCGTCAGTGCCATTTTAACCGTAACGGAAAAAAGCTCAATGGTTGACGCTGAGTCTTTCAAAATAAAACTGGTTTTGTAGTATGTACGGAGTATATTGCGATGTTATCAATAGTGGCTAGTATTTGAAACATGTATTTATTAAAGAAATGGCGTTTTATTTAACAATTGCATGAGTTTATTTTTATAATGTTGTTATTTTCAATCGGACAATTTTTTACTTTGAAGCGTTGTCTATCGGAAGTTACGTTTCAATCATATACTTCATTCTAGTACACGATTGAAAGGGAAGTAGACTTCAGCAGGGAAAGCACATTATTACCCTGTCCATTCTGCAGTTTTATGTCGTTTCACGACCACCGGAAAATAATCTAAGTGAGTATTTCCACTCCAAAATAGCCCTATATACATGTTTTTGTCATTGTCAAAGACGTTGGTAGCTATCTTTGAGTTTTGCCTGTAATTTGTCAGACTATGTTACTTAGATTTAGTGGGTATATGATGGGTGACGCGTATTTAAAATACGATTTGTCTCAGTAATAATAGAGTGAATTATCAATCTCGCTCTCTCTATCTCACTCATTAACTATTGCTCTCTATAAACTCTAACCAAACTCTTGGATCGAACCTTATCCAAACCCTGAACTGACAACTCGCTGTTAAAAGCCCACATTTTGGATCGAATGCGAGAATTTTAGATTCATGTCTCGCGGCAAAATCTGAACTGCTTTATAATGTAGTCACGGGGTACAGCCGTGGGAGCGATGACGAGACGTCATCTTTTCTGAATCCTCCTCTGAATGAAACAAGCCTTGATATCGCCCCCTACTCGACGCACACCTCCCGAGGTGGTGAATGAATACGCCAGTGTTTTCCTCGCTTCTTGTCTCCGAGCCGAACAAACTCATTACCCTGCAGAAAACGACAAGACAGACCACATAAGTGAAGCCTAGTCACAATGGTCCCTGTAACGCAGGGGCGTCTCTAGGTTTTATGGACGAGGGATGAGCCTCCAGGACATGCACAGGATGCGCGTGAACGTAGTGCATGAGCCGAAAACTTTACAAACAGATTTGCGTGTGTATATATATATATATATATATATATATATATATATATATATATATATATATATATATATATATATATATATATATACTGTGTATGTGTATATACTGTGTATGTGTATATACTGTGTATGTATATATACTGTGTATGTATATATATATACTGTGTATGTATATATATATATATATATACTGTGTATGTGTATATATATATACTGTGTATGTGTATATATATATATATACTGTGTGTGTGTGTATATATTATATATATGTGTATATATATATATATATATATATATATATATACTGTGTGTGTGTGTATATATTATATATATGTGTATATATATATATACTGTGTGTATACAGTAAATATTCTCTAGTACGGACTCATGTTTGCGCTGTCCAATCTGTCCTTATAACAGAAATTCCTCTTTTGGGAAATGAGCATGGTACATGTCCTTTATGAACCTGCAAGTATGTTGAAAACTGCATGTGTAACAACACAAGCAATAAAATGCAAAAATATACTGTCCAAAAACTGTTTATATAACAAAAACAGCAGTACAGTACAGGTGTAGATTTAAAAAACCACAACACAGTATAGTATGTACAGTATTTTAATGTTGATTTTTTTCAGTCTTGGGAAAAAATGAGTCTATTTTGGGTTGTTTTGTTTTGTTGGGTTCTTCCTCGTTTTCTATGCCATGATCTACAGGACGAAAGTAAATAAAGTTAAAATCGTTCGCAATTACAGTAAAACGCACGCCATTAAAAAGTCACTGACACATAGTCGTTTTGAATTCGATGACATAAACGGCGAAGCAAACACGTTTCTTCCATCTTCTCCAGTTGTGTTGAGTGGGCGTTGCTTTTTAAGCTAGTGCCGCGATCAACAGGACGTAAGTGGATAAAGTTAGAAATCGTTCGCAATTACAGTAAAACGCACGCCAATAAAAACTCACTTACACGTCGTCGTTTCGAATCTGATTATCAAAAAATGCGAAGTGAAAAGGTGTCTCTGTTGGTGTCTTTCCGCGTATCGGGTGCCCAATGAGCGTTGCGTGTATTTAAGCTCCCGCTGCATGACGTCTCCATCCGGACGGCTAGTGAGATTTCCGCTTACGTAGTTCCGGTAACATGTAATATCGTAGTCAAAATGTTAATGCATAGGTTTTTATTACGGGTGAAGGATATTCCTTTTCATAGAATTCCGGGGATGGGAATGTTTACTGTATATATATATGTGTATATATATATATACTGTGTGTGTATATATATATATATATATATATATATATATATATATATACACTGTGTGTGTGTGTTGTTGGGGGACGAGCGGCCTCCTCTCCCCCGCGTGTTCGTTAAATTTCGGACGAGGAGAATGTTGGTTCTTCAAATACAGGCTGGAGCCAATGAACAGTCGTCTTCGAAGCTTTTAATTTAGTTTACTGCAGTTTACGAATCGATTCGGGCTCCTGAGGGTTCCAGATTTGAATCAGGAAGCGTGAGACAAACACATTCATGAGATTATATCAGAGACAGTATGATAATGAGAGGCGGGGAGGTACGCCTCATGCAAATCCCGGAAACAAAGAAAGTAACATGTCATCTGACCCGGTGGTGGCTGGAGGAAGTTGGGAGTGGTGAGGTGAGACCAGACCACCACAACCCACCATTTGGTGTGATGGCAAGTTCCAGACCCCCACTGTGCATACATCCTGAGATAAGAGGTCTTCCCAGGGGGACTTAACAGCAACCAGGGACTTACCCAAGGTGCGGGGGACAACAGAAGACACTTGGGGGGCCGTTAATCAACCAAGGAGGAAGAAGATACAATTTAACACTACAATGTTGTTTTAAGTGAGCAAACAGATGTTCAGGAAAGAGACTGGGATCGATAGTACTCATAGTAAGGCGCAGTCCCTCAATAGCTGCAACACAGATACTTGAGATAATAGTTGTTCTTTTGATGTTAAACAAGTCCTATGGAGGGGGGCTCTAAAAGTGGTGGGGGTGAGGGACACTAAAGGTGATTGTAAACACAGTGAGCAGGAAATACCTCCAACAACATTCTACATTCTTTGTTTCTTTCAAATCCAACTAACAGAGAGGAATGACACTTCAACAGTGTATATATATATATATATATATATATATATTGATCTCACAGTTGGGTTCGATGACAGAATTATTCTCAATGTACCATAATTATTGTTATATCTTGGGGCGCACACAGGAGCACTGACAGACCTCTCTTTTTTTCTTGCTGGCCATGTCCTCAATGCTTTTGTACAGAAGGTTCTATGCGTTTTCCCATAGATTTTTGTGAAAAAAGGATCTAGACCTAGAATAAGAATAATGCAACCAGAACATGAAACATTGACAATAATACAGTCCTAACTATTCCTACATACTGTATTTAACGTGCAGAGAATGGCGGAGAAGGTGCTGGTCACAGGCGGTGCAGGCTACATTGGGAGTCACTGCATAGTGGAGCTTATTGAAGCAGGCTACCAGCCCATTGTGGTTGATAATTTCAGCAATGCTGTGAGAGGTAAGCTGCAATGGTTGTGTGTGTGTTTTTAGCCAGCTATGGTTTTTATCTGTTCACAATGCATGCATGTGTTATGGATGAAGGAGAAGGAGGTGTGCCGGAGTGTTTACGTAGAATAGAGAAGCTTCTGAACACCGGCATTGAGTTTCAAGAACTCGACCTTCTGGACAGAACTTCCCTGGAAGAACTCTTCAAAAAGGTAAGCGCGTCAATCCAATATGCTTCATTCAAGTATATGAAATGTACAACTTAGGATACTCTTCATTATAAGATATTTCATCGCTGTACACCACGACTGGGTTTCTTTTGCATGTTATCTTTGCACGCAAACCATCTTTATTAGCTTGCATGTTACGAAACCTGTTTTTATCTCTGTCATTTTCTCTTACACTCAGAACTACATAACTTTTTCTCACTGCGCCTCCCTTTAAGTTCTTTTGCTAAGTTACACCGTGAAGACAATTTAGCGTGAATATTTGAAATCTCATGTGTGTCACAGCATTCGTTCAGCGCCGTGATACACTTTGCTGGCCTGAAGGCTGTTGGAGAGTCGGTGCAGCAGCCATTACGTTACTACAAGGTCAACCTTACCGCCTCCATGAACCTAATTGAGGTCAGTTTCACCCAATTGAATGTGCAATGTGCACCGCGACTTGATCACAGTTTGTCCAAATGTTTGTTGTCAGAGGACATGTGTGTGTTACTCTAGCCTTGTTTGTGGCTTGATTAACTGTCTGCCCGCCAAGCCTCTGTAGTGCTGCCTGTGTACCATAATAGTGTGCAACCGTATGCACTGCAGGTGATGCAAGCACACGGGGTGCACAATCTGGTGTTCAGCAGCTCGGCCACTGTGTACGGAGACCCTGTGCTTTTGCCCATAAACGAGCAGCACCCTGTCGGCAACTGTACCAACCCTTATGGCAGGACCAAGTACTTCATTGAGGAGATGATCAAGGACCACTGTAAGGCCGACAAGGTACTGGGCTGGAGGTAGAGCGGCACTCACACAAGCTTTGAACAACAGACTTTTTCTAATGGTGATGCTGTGTGTACTACATGAGCAGAGGTGGAATTCAATATTGCTGCGGTATTTCAACCCCATCGGTGCTCATTCCTCTGGCCTCATTGGAGAGGACCCTCAGGGTATCCCCAACAATTTACTACCATACATCGCCCAGGTACATGAATTCTTTGACTTGCAGTTTAGTTGCAGATGATGTTGATGATGCATGGTATTGCATCACATCATGTCTTCATCATATGTCTTCATAATAGGTTGCTGTTGGGAGAAGGGAGTGCCTCAGTGTATTTGGAAATGACTATGACACACTGGATGGAACAGGTATCAAATGTCAAATATTTGATCTAGTTTAAATCAGGTGACACATACCAATGTTTAACAACATTAGTGGATTTTTAAAATGTGAGGAACTATTCCCCACATGACCAGGAACAAACAAAAAAAATCTTGTTATAGAAGACAGTCAAGTGAGAGTTGCTAGGCCTGTCCGAATTTGCCCCAGTGTGCGGTCCGCCAAGGTTGCATGAGAAGCAACTTTTGAATTATCCCACTCATCTAAAAACAGATTCACCTATAATTTGCAGTATTTTTTGGTAACAATTTGAAAAAAAAAAAATAGAGCTGCACCGTTGTGCCCTCTATTGACAAGCCGCCACTGGAAGAAATGTACTTGGTATTAAAAAAAATATTTAAAAAAAGAATAACTGAGGCTAACTGTTAGCTTATCTGCTAACTGCATTGCTGCGGTGAACTGCTCTTGTCATTTCCACTGAAGGGAATTACTTGGTAGATGTATTAGGCCAGTGGTTCTTAACCTGGGTTCGATCGAAACCCTAAGGGTTCGGTGAATCAGTCTCAGGGGTTCGACGGAGCCTCTGCCATGGAGGTTAAGACACGCCCAACTCAACATGTCAATTAGTTATGACACGCCCGCTTGGCCATCACTGGCTGGTTCATTTGTGCACAATTAAAAAACGTGTACTCTATAATTATACTAATTGTGTTTACATTTTTTCTCTTTTTAATAAATGTGTTGTTTATGTCTTGAATTTGTAAATATATATATATATTTATTTATTTATTTTCACTAATGAAGGGTTCGGTGAATGTGCATATGAACCGGTTGGGTTCGTTAACTCAAAAAGGTCACGAACCACTGTGTTAGGCAAATACTAAACACAACCATTTGCTCTTCCATTTGAAATCGACATCGCAGGCTTCAGAGCTGCCGAGTCTCTGGCTCGATTGAACTTGCTGTCAACTGTCCATCTTATATTTTAGTATACAGGCATTGCTAATATGGAACTGGTTTAACGTTTGCAATTTTTGGCCTTGACTGTTTTCTGAGCAACTCTTCAGCCAACCCACACAATGGGATAATCAGTCACAGTTTGTGACAACTGGGCCTAACTTTGATAAGAAAGAGGGGGAAATGCTCGAATTTGTCCTTGATTGTCCGCATGTGTTTACCCCTCCCTGAAAGAAATATGTTGTCACTCTCACATCTAATGCGTTTTCTCTTTCAAGGTGTGAGAGATTATATTCACGTTGTCGATTTAGCAAAGGGACACATTGCCGCGCTGAAGAAGCTCAAGGACAACTCTGGGTGCAAGGTAACAAAACAGGAAGATATGCAGGTTTTTACTGAGATTAAATATTGGTGCCATATCAAAATATTTTTGCTTTAAAAAAAAAAAAACATCAGTCCACAGTTTTGACTGACATGGATGGGTTACAGTCAGTCTTTTTCCACTCGAGTCCTGCAGGTGGTGGTAATGCACATTACCAAGTGGTTGACAGAAACCTCTCTCACCCTGTAAAGCAAATCTGTTCATTCTTATTATCTTGCTGGAAGTGAGTATTTGACACAGGCTTTGTATTGGATCTCATTTGATAGAACATGTTCAGTTAATGGTGTTGTTGAGCATGTGTGTCTGATATGCATTAATGTCGTGACTCTAGAAAACCGTTCCTTGAAATGTCATCAGATGAGGTGATGGAAATGATCACACTTCATTTAATTGATCCCCCAAAAATTATATATGAATTTATATTACAAACAATGTGTCTTTTCAACAACCTGTGCCAGTGACACATAGTGACGGGCTCTGCCGCCAGATGACAGAGCCACTTTTTGGGGTAATTTTGTTCGTTGGTGTTCATGTGTCTTGGGCCAATGAAGGTCGGGAAACATAACATTGATACAATGAAATAATTTTATTTATTTGTTTTTCTCCGCCAACAGGTTTACAACCTCGGAACGGGAGTAGGTTACTCTGTGCTCCAGATGGTAAATGCGATGAAGAAGGCATCCGGGAAGGAGGTGAGTCACATAGATAAAGTGAAATAAACTTGAACAGGAACACGACACTATTCTGTGAATTGAAGGTGCCATCTTATCTCTCTGTAGATTTCCTACACGATTGCCCCTCGTCGAGACGGAGATGCAGCATGCTGTTATGCTGACCCTGCCCTGGCTGAGAAGGAGCTTGGTTGGAAGTCTGACTTTGAATTGGAAAGAATGTGTAATTTTTCCCGCAACTTCCTTCTTGATAAAAAAACAAAAACAAATGTATCGTACACAAAGCTGATGTTATAATTCATTTGCATGTAGGTGAGGATCTTTGGCGCTGGCAGTCCATGAACCCCAACGGATATTCCAAAGAGGGAGCTTGACGACACCGTTCCAGTTGTTTTTTTTTTACTTCTGCTATATCAAAGGGCCAAAGCACACTTTATTTTTTCATAATTGAGGAGAATATGAATACTTTATGCTTAATATTTTTAACCTATTGAAAAGGGAATTCAATAATGTGATGACTGAAATGGGTGTTGAAACTACACACTTTACTATGAGCTAGTTGAAAATATTTCTGTTCAGTTAATCAAAATTTATAATTAAACACAACATCATAATGGCATATCTGTGTGATTGAATGCACATTCATACTGGTCTTAAAATTATTCTGCCATATCTCAATAATTGTGAAGGGTGTTCATTTAAAATTCCAAGTACTGCTGTATTTGCAAAGTGATGGAATCCCATCACTTTCAAAGCACTGTTGAGAAATACACGTGTTATCCGTGTTTGTTGCCTCCTAATTGTGTATTTTCTTTTTCTTTATTGTTCTCCAAGCCATACTCATTCGATGATAGACCTTCGTCTCGCATATTCTGTGTCGTTTACAAGGCTCCCCAAATGAACACTGAAAGAAAAAATACATTGCTTGCCAAAATGAACAGGATTGTTTTTTCCCCCCCCCGAATATCAACCCTTTGACTTTCACGGGTCACTACAGCAGATTTGGGAGACCTGCTATTTTTGACTTTTAAATTTGAATTGTTAACCCAAATGCGACATTGTGCCAGCAAAATCTTCTGTTTAGCTTGACGCTGGGTCTTTAAATGGCTCCTTGAACCCTCGGGCACCCAGTTAATAAAACACCCACGTCAGCACAGCGCTCCAGTCTCTCTCGCCGGGTTTCGGTCTTTAGGGCTGAGCAGGAAGTGGCTGACTGTGGACCCTGATCGAGAGAAAACGGCCTAAGAAAAGCCTGTAGGGAAGCCAAAAAAAATGGATCTTGTGACCGACGAGGGGGAGAACAAGCTCTATCGGGCGTCGGGTGAATCCAACCACCAGTGAGTATCGATGGGTTTTATCACGGGTATCATGGCGAGGGGCGTAAGCGGGTTCTGTCGATTGCGCGCGCCGGGAGAGAGTCGTTGCGTTCGGGTAAGCGAGGCAGATCCTCCCCGCTGCTCGCTGTGCTCCGGACCTCCGGCAAGAAGTGTGTGGGGGTGGGATGGGGCGGGGGTTCCACTTAAATAAAACGGGCGTTTTTAACGTATAACCCGTAGGCGGATTTCCCACCCAAATAATTCTATACAAATAGAAGCCAACGGTAGGTTGTGTTCGGAGGTTTATTTTCCATTGTGTGCTGGTCGGAGCCTGAAGTGGGCGTCGCTCCAGGACACAGTGGGCTGCTCTGGTGCGTCGCTGCCCGCTTTACCCTCACAGGACTACAGTACTGCACTCTTACGACGCTTTGCAGCTCCATACGCCTGAATTTGCTCTAATTTCATATGTGTTTATTGTTTATATTACATTCATTTCTTAATTATTTGGGGCGCAGTGGTATAATTAGAGCGGGTGGGTTTAAGCGGGCAATGCGAACCGAGCCAGTTAGGCTGGATCGAATAATTAAATGAATGTGTGTCGTAGTCGACATGAGGATGGGAAACTAGGGTACTGTTTAAAAAATAAAGGGTATGAATGTGGTTCAGTGTATTTAAAGTTCGTGGCCCTCCACAATGTTGCATTCCCTCTCCCCATTCTCGAGTGTGTTTGTAACATCATATACAGTATTCGACGTGCGACGAGCCTCCATTAAGGGTGATTACAGGGATTTGTCACCCGAAGCTTCCTGACTGGTGTCGGGTGTAGCCCAGTAGATGACACATTTTGATTGAGGGATGATTTAGCCAATGGAAGTCCAGAGTGTAATCGAGTAGGCGGAGCGTCTTCCGTGTCGTACCAGCGCAGACCACAGCATTGGGAAGGATGGTACAGTATGTTTGAACACTAGTAAGTGGAGTCGTGCACTCTAGCAAAAAACAAAAAACAAAAACATGAGAATCATTGCAAGTACTGTTTTTAGATAATGATCCTGAGCTTCGATTGGCACTTTATAGAGTCGTTGATTTAAAAGTTTATTTTAAAATCAGTTAATGTCTCAGTCGACCTTGGAGTTGACTGCACATGTCAGGATTTGTGGCTGGGATAGGCTCCAGCATCTCCCGCGAGCCTTGTGAGGATAAAGCGGTGGAGAAAATGGATGGATGAATATTATCACCTCCTGTATTATCATCCTAAATAGTGTAGTTAGGCAATCAAACTGGCTTCAAAACCCTGATCCTTTTGGCAGATTGTTTTATACAGCTCTTGTTTTATCTCTCTCTTTCATTAAGTCATGCAGATGGAACTAAGTTCAAGGTGAACATGAGACCCGATACAATGCCTCATCGTTTTCCCCTCTGTCAACTGCAAATAATCTGTGTTAACATGCGCATCAACTCAAGTGCTTGATGCTACTTTAAGTGATGAGGTTGAAAGCGTCATTCATTGTTGCGTCTTGCAGGCAACCTCAGAGATGGTTCAACACGGCCGACATCACGGTGGCTCACCAAACCAACCTGCTAAAGCAGCTCAACCAACAGAGACGTCAAGAGCTCTTTTGTGACTTCAGTGTGCTGGTAGAGGGCCACCTCTTCAGGGCCCACCGCAACGTGCTGTGCGCCAGCAGCGGCTACTTCCGAATGCTCTTGACCCAGGGCCTCGATGGCATGTTGGAATCTGCTAATGCCACCTTTGACTCTTTCAGCCCCGAGATCTTTACAGTCATCCTGGATTTCATCTATTCGGGTCAGCTGGACCTCTCCGGTCAAAATGTGATTGAGGTGATGTCCGCAGCTAGTTACCTGCAGATGAACAATGTTATCAACTACTGTAAGAATTTCATCAAATCCTCTTTGGACATTAGCGTGAAAGATGAAGACAGCGATCGTTGTCACAGCTTGTCAGAGACCTGCAGCTTTACTAGTGGGGCTGGTGAGGAGACTGTAGAGCAGCAGCCGCAACAACAGCAGCAGCAGCAGCAGGAACAACAGCAGCAGCATCCTCCAGAACCACGTTCCGACAGTCCACCACCTGCACTTTGGACTAGGGACAGCTCCAGATCCCAGTCAAGCTACATGGGCAAAGATTTGGAGCAGGACATTTCAGGTTCAGCCTTGAAGACTGAGCCAAGTAGTCCTGCCAATGAGCTCAACACAGAGTTAGAGGACCCCGAGGACCCTTTGTATACTTTGCCAGTGTCAGAGCGGCGGCGTGCCAAAGGTGCAAATAAGCGAAAGGCGACCAACAGCACCCAGTCTAACCAGCATGAAGACCCAGACATCCAGGAGGGCAGCGCAATAAAGGCGGAGAAGGCTGATGAGCTTTACGCCAATCTACCGCCAATTGTGGGTGTTGTTGCAAACTTCAATGACAATGGTAAGCAAAGACGTTTGGGGAGACATGAGACTGAAACCGCTGTGGTAAAAATGTCGATTCCAACGGCTTCTCCGTCTGCTTTACAGAATCCAATGCCTCAATGCGCTTCAAATGCCCTTTCTGTACACACACGGTGAAAAGGAAGGCAGACCTAAAGCGTCATTTGCGCTGTCACACTGGCGAGAGACCGTATCCGTGTCAGGCCTGCACGAAGCGATTTACTCGCCTGGAACACCTCCGCAGCCACTTTGAGACGGTACGCCTTAACTTCAGGATTACAGTCAAACCTCGGTTTTCGTCCATAATCCGTTCCAGAAGGCTGTTCGAAAACCGAAATTGTTCGAAAACCGAAACCACGTTCTTTTTAAAATAAAAATGTTTATGGACACGTCTGCTCACAATGGAAAGCAACACGAGGAAGCGTCACTTCCTCGTGTAAGGAAGGCGAGAGGAGTCAAATGGTTCATTCAAGTGCGCTCAGTTTGTTCGAGAACTGAAATGTGTTCGTCATCCGAGGCATAAAAAACTCAACATTTTTGGTCGAAAAGCGAATTGGTTGAGAACCGAGACGTTCGAAAACTGAGGTTTGACTGTATTATTTTGCTTTTTGCAAAAGGCATTTGGAAGCCTCACCATTACCACCAGTAAGAAGTCCGTCCCACTTTTGCAGCTAAAATAGCTTTTTATGTTATAATTGTTCATGTAATTAGGAAGACTCACAATGAGATTTTGGGTCTGTGGGAATGATTATCTATTCATCCAAATAGGTCAGGTCAGGAGTTCCATGTCTGTTTTGGTTTATGCTGAAGGTGTTTGACGGAGTAGATGTCAGGACTCTGATAGAAGAATTCCACAGCAGCCTTGCAGATTTTCTTTGCACACGTTGGCACAGTCATGCGAGGAAAGAAAAGGGCCTTCCCCACATTTTTTGCAAGCTGAAGATTATCCAATGCGCGTTGCACGTGTGATTCACGGAAATAATTCAGCCTGACCTATAAGTAATTGAGAGTTGTGTCACAACATTTCTGTTAGGGTTGGGCGAATACCGATACCGGGTATTTGTATTGGGCCGATACTGGCTTTATTTTAAGGTAGCGGGTACTCATGGAAGCTGCCGAGACCAGCGAACAATACTTAAAGGCAAAAAATAAATATATCTGAATAAATAAATACATCATGTAAGCCCTCCTTGGCAGTAGTTGGCGCTGTACTGCAGCAGTTTTACAAATCTGTGAATCATCATTTGCGTCAGAATGAAATTTTATATATCCAAAGTATTCGGCATCGGTACTCTATATCTGTGCGTACTC
Organism: Hippocampus abdominalis; assembly: GCA_018466805.1. Lineage (NCBI taxonomy): Eukaryota > Metazoa > Chordata > Actinopteri > Syngnathiformes > Syngnathidae > Hippocampus > Hippocampus abdominalis. The sequence continues at coordinate 7,136,108 of CM031705.1, read as the reverse complement.
AAAGTGTATGTGTGAATACTCGTACTGCTATTGGTCTGAAAAAAAATTGCATATGATGTATACTGTATGTAGTTTGTACCAAACCAAATGACAATTGTCTGTGATCTGTACTACTTGTTGTTAGATTCATCAAGCCAGGAAGCTGGTGTGCAGGAGGTGTAAGTGTCCGGTGACGGAAGACTCTGGCCAAGTGGTGTGTGAGGGCACAAGGCGTTACCGCATGTGCCCTCTGTGCGTCCATGAAGTGGGCCGCGATACTATGCCCATGGAAAGTCTAGAGGGAAGCAATGAGGAGCCGGCTCTCTTATTGGGTGTGGACGGCGAGGAGGAGCAGAGTAATAGAGCTTGGATGGCAACCGATGACGACGACTTGGCCGAAGACTCCGGGGCTGACCTCATCATTCAACAAGTGGATGATAGTGATGAGGAGCTGCAGTGAAATTGGACCAAAGTGCGTGTGTGATGTGTGTGTGTGTGCGCGTGCTTGCACGCGCGCATGTGTAAATATTGGCTGCGGGTGAACATGTTAAAGTCATGCCTGAGAATGTAGGCTACCAAGGTGTGATCCAGTTAGCAATGAGACAAGATTTCACCAAAATAGCAATTTGTCAAAATTCACTTTGACCCGAGTGCAATGTGGTAAGAATTCTGAAAATTGCATGGAGGGTTCCAGAAAAACTGAGCTTTTGTGTGCGTGTGTGCGCGCGCGCACGTGTGGGAGTGGAAATTGGGTAGAATATCTTTTGTGTTTCGTTACCTATTGAAAATCTGGTCAAAGGGCAACTTCACATTCGAGTAAAACAATACAACTTTGCTATTTCTCAACATAGTGTATCTCCAAAAGTGTCACAACGTTTTGAACTCAATGATTGATGACTTCCCAGTTGCTTCAACAGTTGCTGTGAGTTTCAAGGAATATGCTGAAACCTGCTTCAATAGCCACCCACAAAAGCTCCATTTTCCATCAACTCTGATGTTGTACAAATTTTCACAGCTACAATTGTTACATTTTGTTTGCTACTCAGGGAATTGCCTTTTCGATTAGCTGACAGGTTTCAGCTAGAAATATCCACAAATAAGCTTAAACGGGCCAAAATTCCAAGTTGTGCTCCAAGTGCACTCCATAAAATTGCCGTGATGTTTCGAGCTATGTCACTTGCCCTAAAAAAAAAAAGGGCATGACGCAAATAGCACAAATTGAACATTATTCATGAGAAGAGCAGTGTGGGCAATAAAAAAGCTCATGTATTTTAGTCATCAGTTGTTTTTTCTCCCCGAATTTATTTGTTATGGAGATTTTTTTGAGGCGTTTGAAGTGCTCATTCAATCATTTTTAGCCTGAAAATGCAGACACAGTCTTGTAAGTATGTATTCTCATCAAGCGCATTTCTGAGGCAGGGCAAACAGACAGTTTGAAGGAACCAATCAGCAAAGACCTGAGCTGACGTCATAAAAGTGACTCGTGTAGACAAGGCGGAAATGTCTTCTTTTAAAAATGCTTCCAGGTTCGTCAGGCTGGGGTGTATTTCTAGCCATTTCAAACTGACTTTAATTCTGAATCAAACAATTGTCTCTCTCAAACTCCGGTTAAGGGTCTTGGTCTTCTGACCCACTTTCTTAGTGGATTTGGCTTGCCGGGTTTGAAAAATCCACCAAGGTGGCTGCCACTTGTCAGTTTGCAAATCCAGCGGTGTGTGTGTGCGTGCGAATGTGTGTGTGTGTGTGTTTACTCATGAAGTTACTCTGATATGCTGTATTATTCTTTGACTGTAACACAACTGGCTGATCAATTCTTTGAGAGATCTTTTTACTTTTGTGACAAGCTCCTTAAGTATATGTATATGCAGTATCTAAAGCATGCGTCCTGGATGTTTCTTTTGTCGTGTTCCAATGATAAACTCTTCGTGTTATATACATTTTTTTTTCAGAATGGAAATGTTTTTTTCTTTTTTTTAATTACTTTTGAAAAGAGAGATTGATTGAACCTGAAATAGTACAGAGGACTATTTGATGAGGAACTCAATGAGATGGAATTTTCACGTGTCATTGCAATGCTACCTTATAATATGCACTATGATGGTAAGCCAATTAAAATTTTCTTGTTTTGTTTTTTTAACTATTGGACACATTAAAGATATTTTTGTAGACTTCGCCATGGCTGCAAATTTCATCCTAAAATCCATCAAGTCCCACCTCTTTTTTTTTTAATTTCCTATGCAAAATATGTTGCCACAAGACAGCCAGGATCGGCTCCAGCACTCCCTCAACCCTCGTGAGGATAAGCGGTTCAGCAAATGGATGGATGGATGTAAAATATGTTTTCATTGTATGAATCATATTAAGTCACATCAAGTAAAGTTTATTTGTTTAGACCTTAATTTCAAAAGGGGCTCACAGTTCGGGACGTGATTCTTCTTCAGGAGTTGGGCAACGTCTGTGGTCTGGGGAAATCACCCTCAGATCTTTTCCTGGTTTCTCGGTGCAGAATCCAAACAGCAAGGTGTGTTTATTGTCCAGCAGTAAATGACACCCGTTACGTCTCGTTGGAGCCATCGTGGACGTACCCGTGTACTGGAAATGTTGCCATACAAGTGTCAATACAGAGGTGTATTTTCACCTCTGATGCGTTTTTCCAAGCTAAACTAATGAGTTATTACCAATCAAGCCACACATTTAAAATTAAAGAAGCCTTTCTTTAAAGGAGTGGCGAATCGTGAATTTGGTTGCTCGGATTTAGCAGGGACTAACCTGGTTTAATGAAACCAACTCGTAATAACACCATCAACATTTTTTGTGGCCGCTAGAGGGCGCCCAGACGCTGGCCGTCAAGACAAGCAAGAGTTTCCGCAGAAGAAGTGTTAACCGACGACGGCTGACCGGACCAACATGGCGGCGGTGTGGCGGCTTGTAAATAGAAGCGCTTTTAGCTCCGCAACAATCGGACACCAGTACTTGCCGTTCAGCTCCGCAGTGAAGGTTAGAGCATTTTCAATGTGGATGTTATCGCCCAGCAGGTTGTAGAGGCTGTCTAAGGGTTAAACGGCCTCTTGAGATATTTATTATCCTCTTTTCCCTACTCTGAAAAGAAAGGAACATTCGGTCAAAGAATGTATCACCTGAGAATGTTAATTTTGACATAGAACTCAGAACTGTCCAACATCTGAATGTATACACTACATAAAATCGCTTGCCTGAAATAAAAACTATTGTCTCAAAATTGTGTTAGAATACACTTCGTGTTTATAAATTGCAAATAATGTACATTTCTAAATGTTCTATCATCCAAGACTGGTACAATCTCGTCATGGTTACCAACGTTACCTACTTGGTCCCAAAAATGCTCCAATAATATTTGTCTTTGTCGTTCATGATATTGCACAAGTGTGTAAATTGTCCCTCAGTGTGATTGTGAGTGCAGATGGTTGTTCATTTATGTGTGCCATGCGATTGGCTGGCAACCAGTTCAGGGTGTCCCCCGCCTACTGCCGTAAGACAACTGGGATCGCCTCCAGCACCCCCGCGACCCACGCGAGGACAAGCAGATTGGAAAATTAATGGATGGATGGATGCATTGAATGGCAAAAGGTGCAATAAACTTGCACCTGTTGTGGTTCGTACCACAAAATATGATCATGGCTTTGTGCAAATATTATATTTGTCTTTCATTAAGCCAGCTGAGATATTACACTTAATAAGTAGATTTGTTAGTTCATTGAGACGGGAACATAAATACGGTATTTTGTTTTGCAGTGTGTTGTGACATTTTTCCAATGTAAAATGGGAGTGTATAACATTTTTTTTCTCACAAACCTTTAGTGTCCATCACACAATTTAAAACAAAGCTCCTTCACATAATAAAACACAATATTCTTTCGAGAAAAATGTGAAGGTATCTTAATATTTTGCCAACATTTGCTGTTTGAATTCTGCTTGAGTAAATAGAAAAAACATTTGTCTTCATTTTGTATAACTAGAAAAGAGCTTTCCTAAGTCGTGTGGTTTCAAAGATATAGATCTTTAAAGATGACAAACAAGCTCTAATTAGCTGCAACTTTACTGTAGCTTTAGAAGGAAGAGTTCGGTTGAGAATGAAAATGTTTTATGTTCAGGTTTTTTCTTCCATTTCCAACCAAAAATGTAAAGACATTATGAGAAGTGAAGGCAAAAGCCTTGATTTTCACACGCAATGGCCCTGACAGGCTCTTTTTATGTGTAGGCTGGCATGACAGCAGGTCAAACCCTCCCGGAGAGGGTAAAAATAGTGGAGGTGGGACCCAGAGATGGCCTTCAGAATGAAAAGGTAGCGTATTATGTTGTTTCTATCATATTTTTGTGTGTCACATTAAAATGTTTTTCAGGTTTTGAAAAATAACACATTTACTGTTTTCTTTGTCAGACTATCGTTCCAACAGAGACCAAAATCCATTTGATAGACATGTTGTCAGAGTCAGGGCTGTCAGTAGTCGAAGCCACTAGCTTTGTATCGCCAAAGTGGGTTCCACAAGTAAGTTTCCTCTCCCATAGTTCACATGTAAATTGTTGTCATGCCTGCACATGCACATCGCAGCACTGGAACGGCACTCCCACCCGTGAGCATTTGCACACATTGCTGTCAGTGTTACTGTTCCCTGTTACAGATGGCAGACCAGGTGGAGGTGTTGAAGGGGATCTATAAGAAACCTGGGGTATCTTACCCGGTCCTCACCCCCAACCTCAAGGGCTTCCAGGCTGCTGTGGGTATCAAGCACATCTTCCCCACGGCTTCCATTGCCATACTTAGAGCTTACAATGGTGTATCCCGACTCTGACTTCAAAACAGGTGAAGGCCGGGGCATCTGAGGTCGCCATATTTGGTGCTGCGTCTGAACAGTTCAGTAAAAAAAATATAAACTGCTCAGTGGATGAAAGTTTACGTCGTTTTGACGAGGTCGTGAAGGCGGCTACAGAGGCCGGCGTGCCCGTAAGAGGGTAAGATGACCCCCAAAAAATTGGTAGATTTATCAATGAATGCACATCCTTTTGTTGTCCCTACAGCTATGTGTCTTGTGTTCTTGGCTGCCCGTATGAAGGCAAGGTTCGTCCCGAAAAAGTTGCACATGTGAGTTCTCACTTAAATCCATTACCATGCCTTGACAAGCCTTAAAATTCAAATCCATGTTTATGTATTGTCATAATAAGGGTGGCAGACACAGTTTTGCTGTATAACCATACTGGTGTCTCTGCAGGTAGCAAAGCGTCTGTACTCCATGGGCTGCTATGAGATTTCCCTTGGCGACACCATTGGAGTGGGCACGCCAGGCAGCATGCAGGAAATGCTGGCAGTGGTGAGCCGCGAGGTGCCAGTGAATGCTCTGGCGGTGCACTGTCACGACACGTACGGGCAGGCCCTGGCAAATATTCTTGTAGCCTTGCAGGTTTGTTGTTCCTCATTCTCCGAGTCACACGGTTCTCCTAATAATTGCTTCAAGCGGTTCGTTTATCACTCCCAATTGAAATTTACACTCAAACTGACGCCAGCACATCTCATGCACAAATAGTGGATTTAGTGAAATCTACTACCAGTCAAACATGTGGAAACACTGGTATGCATGTCTTTTTAAATGTGCAACTGTTTAATTCTTACATGTGTTTGTCTTTTTCAAATGGATCTTGAGTCTGGAAGTTAAAAAAAAAAATACATTGAATTAAACCAAAGAGAATTCAACATTGTATATTGAAAGACTCACAACCTGAAGAAGAAACATGGGTCCCTCCTGGGGGCTCAACTCCTGTGGGAAGAGCCTAGGAGGTCGGCTGCAATGTAAGCTGCGTTTCAGCCAAAGGCAGGCACGTCTCATCCCTGGCGACAGAACCTGGCTTTAGAGACTAGGAATGTCATCTCTGGCAGTGAAAGAGGCTGAACTAGTGTGTGAGGCTGAGAATGTGGTTTGGGCTTGACTCGACACATGGCGTGGGCTCTGGTACTATAGTCCTCTTGAGACGGGTAAGACTCCCGTTTCACTCTGGAGTTGGCCCGGGTAAGATATGCCGAGCAGGTGTGAGCATAGTTATTGTACCCCCCGGCTCAGTGCCTGTACGTTGGGGTTTTACCCAGTTGACGAGAGGGTAGACTCCAGACTCCCTCCATCTGTGATCGAGGGGACGGGTCCTGACTGTTATTTGTGCCTATGTACCAAACAGCAGGTCAAGAGTACCCACTATTTTTGGAGTGTTTGGAGGAGGTGCTGATGGTCATTCCCACTGGAGGCTCCCTCATTCTGCTCTCAAACTTCAGTGGTCACTGGGGAAATGACAGTAATACCTGTTAGGATGCGATTGAGACAAACGCCCCCCTAATCTCCCAGACCGAAACCCACGTGGTGTTTTCTTATTTGATGGCTGTGCTTATCACAGATTGTGTATCTCGAACTCCGTATCCCGGAGCACCCTCATCCACAATTTGATGATTGACTTTGCGGTCGTGTCATCAGGCTTGCATCTTGGACTCATGGTTGAAGATCGCTGTCAAACCGATCATGCTGGTATGTTGGCTCCAATGGTGGGGTAAGATGCTGGCAGAAGAATATCTGGTCGAGTCCACTGTCAGAAGCTGAGTTTCATCTCCCAGTTCTGGCAGAACTTGGATCATGTGGACATCGAGTCCTTACGGGCAATGTTTCTCCAGTGTTGGGGCGGCCGACCAAAGCTGTGCCCAGAATGTGGTCAGCGCCTGTTGTTGCGGAAATCCCCAAACACGTTGGTGGACACCAGCAGTGAGAGATGCCGTCAATCTAAAGGAGCAGTTCTATCTGGCCTTTTTGGTCTGTGTGGATTGGCAGGCCAAGGAGAATGCATCTTTGGTGGTCACTGAGTCAAAAACCTCAGCGTGGGAAGAGTTCAGTGTGTCCGTTGGGAAAGACTTCAAAAAAATTCAGGTCTACCATCCGACGACCATCCATCCACACTATGTATCGTGGGGGTTAAGGCACTGCTGACCTAGAGTCGGGACGTTGTGAATCAGTGGGGAGAGTACTTCAAAAACCTCAATTCCTTCGACACACCTTCCAATCAGGAAGCATAGTCTGTGGACACTGAGGTGGGCTCTCCTATATCAGGGGTCGAAGTCATTGAGCTGGTTGAAAAGTTCCTCGGTGGTTCTGTTGGCTTCCTCCAGCTGCGATGTTCTACTCTTGCTGGAGCAGTTCACGGCCGAGTATGAGGCGGTTGGGAAGAGAATCAGCATCTCCAAACCTTCTTACTCTCATAATGCTGCGTCTCTTTCAGTAGACTGGCATGTTGTGGCATAACGTGCTACTACACTGAAGGCGCAAAACTCTGGATTCTGATACACTGTAAAAACCCATAAATCATTGCTGAAAAGTCTACGGAATAGCAGGACAGCAAATGAAGAACTACCCAACTGCAATATTGTGGGGAACATTGTACTGTTCACGGTGCTCATAAATGTATCGCTGACACTCAGATGTACCTAATGTTGTGACCACTTCATATGTTTCTCATTGGTGTTGCCTGACACGAATCTCATTTGCCTGTAGATGGGAGTGAGTGTGGTGGACTCTTCTGTCTCCGGACTAGGCGGCTGCCCTTACGCACAGGGTGCTTCTGGCAATGTTGCGACAGAAGATCTGGTCTACATGCTTCATGGACTTGGGATTCAGACTGTGAGTAGTTGTCTGTTTACAGTGTCAAATTTTTGGCTCATTCAAATTATCTACAATTTTAACGCAATGTGAAAAGACAAACGTTTTATGGAAAACTTAACTTACAGGCTTGTTAACCCTTTCATGCACCCTGTAACCTGATAACATGATAAGCTGTCCACTGTAGTAACCGCTGTCCCTGAAAGGGTTAAATGTTGACTTTTTTTGCAAGTGAAGGAAACCATTTGGAAGCAATGGAAAAGCTTTATGTGTTGGAATATGCTTAAATGTAGTCGAGCAAGAGAGTGCAACATGAATTCTTGAGGAGATTCCATTAAAAAAGATTCACCGGCTAGGATGCAGATTCGGACATTGTATAAAAACATTCAAAAAGGCAAAAATAAAATTGTGTTGTGTTACAGGTGGAGCAAAACTATATAAAAACTATTTGTTAAATGTTGCTGACAGCATTATGATTATTTAATTTTGATAATCATGAATTCATTTCAAACTATGTCAAATGATTTGAAACCGAGCTCCTGTATTTTTATTTATTTATTTTTTTCAGATCATCATTCATCTTAATTGTCACGTTAAAAGCCCTTTAGCCCAGTTTATTCCCGTAATAAAATGATCTCTTCTTCCCAGGGAGTGGACCTCACCAAGCTGATGGATGCGGGAGCTTTCATTTGTCGAAGCCTTAACAGGAAGACCAGTTCTAAAGTGGCACAGGCAACCTGCAAACTGTAGTCCAATTCAATCGCGAGGACTTTCATCAGCACACACAAATCCGAAAACCAAGTGTTCTGTTGCTGCCTCCCAGAACACGTCATCTACCAGTCATAAGAATATCCCTTCAAAGCTTGTATGATGGTGATGTGTTCGAAATAATCACCTGGTTCCTGAGATTCCCTCTGTGTGAAGGCATTGCTCAAATAGTGCCTTAAAAATAGAGCCAGTCTAGTCATACTATGGAAAGAGACAATGCCTTCCTCCGTAGTATTTTCAATGGGAATATGAATAATGTGACTTCATAGACGCTTGAGCAAAATCCTCTTGTCAAAATGTGAGTGTGATGGATCAACTCGCTGTTGGTGAAATCCAGAAATCTGAATTATTTCAGATAGCTTTTGAAAGAAATGTATGATTAGGAATTTTTGGCAGAATTGAAACTAACGTTGATATTTATTTTCAAAAACGTTGTCCACGTGTACATATTTAACTCGTAAATGGTATAAATAAACGCTTCTTGATCCATTGAAACTCGTCTCAGTATGTTTTTGATGTGTTATAAACAGTAGAAGTCAAGATCATTTAGAATATTTCAGGATTCGGATAGGATATGATTTTAAGATAACGTTAACCATGCTTTGTTTGTTTGTGTATTTGTTTTTGGTATCGATCCAGTCCCTTGCCGTTTGTTCAGGAAGTAATTCAGTCATTGCGCTTTTCTCCTATGCCGCACCTCACAGGAACCTGTCTGACAGGCATGCTGAGATTCTTACTGCAGGCCACCAACATTTAGGATCGTACAATGTTTTCGTGTACATTGGAATGTTCATTGTTGCTTGTTTACATCCCTGCCCCTGTCTCAAACAGTACCGCCATAATTGCTTTTTTCGTGTAAGACGCCCCATCGATGATACAGTTACATGAACTTTTGTTATTTATACAAACTACTGTAGTACTCCATGAACGCCAAAGGGACATGTTATTGTCTGACGTGACTGTGTCTTAATGCGGATGCCGTGCAAATATCGGAGGTAGCACATGAGAGACTGGGAAGTCCTTGACTTCTTCTCCATCGATCGATCCAGAGGTTTTAGTTTACACCATAGAATTTATTGCAAGGGTTGCATTGAGGCAATTGGTCATTTGAATAATGCTAAGTCATGCTGTGGTTCGGACGCACACGCACGCACACACACACACACACACACACACACACACACACACAGTACATTAGGTAGACTAAAGTCATATTTTCAATAAATTTATTATGTATAAAAATAAACAACTTGTCAAAATTACATATCATACATTCTTGGGGCATTGTAGCATTAGCCAACGCATCACGAACAGCAGCAGTCCTTTCGGCTGATTTAAATCAACAGTGATCAGTGAGGTTGTTGACGAAAAAGCCCAAACAAATGCAAAATGAGAGACTGCTTGTAAGAAAGACATGAATGTGCCTGTTATCACCCTCATAATTCCAGACACTCACCCCACCAAAAAAAAATAAATGTGAAAAACAGGTTTTGAGCCAGTTAACTTACTTTCAGTTACAGTTGTCAGCCATAGTTGTGTGCCCACATTCCAGAATCATTACCACTCTCCAGTGACTTGAGCTCTGCTTGCAGGCGTTACCAGCACATCAGAATTGCATTGAAAAGCTGGATGAAATGTACAGAGGAATGAATGGCATGGCATGTTCCAACCTCTTCACGTGTCTCTCTACTGTCCACTCCCAATAAGTGGAGGGAATAATGTGTGGTGGGATGACTTTGAAAAGGCCTACAACCTTTATTGTATTCCAAATGAATCCCACATATCAAAGAGAAATCAATCTGGCAAAGATGAGACGTACACATTGTGGAGGTTGACATGGAAATCCAAGTTCACATGCTCAGAAAGAGTCGAAAGGTGTGGACGCGGGGGCCCACAGCATAGTCCAGTGCTCAATGGCTCAAGTTACAGGGGCTGACACACACTATGGTTTGGCCATAGCTCTAAATGTGTTTTTTAAGCCTGCAAGTGAGTCATAGCCCAAGCACAACTGATAGTTTTCAGTCTCTTTTGGTTTGTCTCTCAGCAAGGAGTAGACAAATTTGGAGCCGAGGCCCGAATCTTGTCGTCAATCTTCAATGCGGACAATCTGTACTCTGGCTTGTTAGCAGAGTTGAAGGATGGAGGCTTATCCTTCAGGTCCACCCTGGACGGAGGCTGGACGCAGTTGTTAAATATGTCATCCATGTAGTCATCCTGGAGCACGGGGAGGTTATTTTTGCGCCGACTGTTCTTGTTGGCAATTCGCACGATTCTCTTGGAGATGAGGTAAATGATCTCACAGATGTTGAGGACGATGCAGAGCGCAGAAGCGCCCACCATGAAGTAGGTGAACACTTTCTTCTCGGTGGGATGACCGATGTAGCAGTCCACTATGTTTGGGCATGGCGACACCTCACACTTGACCAGCCTGGGCAGGTAGAAGCTGTCGTAGATGTGGTGGAGGATGTAGAGAAAGGCGATCTCAATGGCCGTCTTGACAAAGAGACTGATCAGGTAGGTCCACCACAGGCCGCCGTGCTTCTTGCCCGTGTTGTTGTACAGCTTGGCGTTCTCGCCGTGCTTGGCTCTGTGCTTGCGTTCGCGGTCATCACGGTAGGCCACGTGCATGACCACCATGAAGGACGGGCAGGTGATGAAAATCAGCTGCAGCGCCCACAGGCGGATATGCGAGATGGGGAAGAAGTGATCATAGCAGACGTTGGAGCATCCTGGCTGCTTGGTGTTGCAGTCAAAGTCCTTTTGCTCGTCGCCCCACACCCGTTCGGCCGCCACCACATACACCATCACTCTGAACACAAACACCACAGAGAGCCAGATGCGCCCAAAGGCTGTGGAATATTTGTTCACCCCACTCAGGAGGGCTTGGAATGTCTTCCAGTCCATGACTTGTGCTGTTGGTCAGATGTGTCTTCGATGGAGTTCTTATTCTTTACAGGCTTCTGTCTTAAGGGGCAAGGAGAGGACCTTTTAGAATAATTAACTGATCAAGGATGTGATCATACATTTGAACTCAGTCACATCATGCAACCCCATGAGGGAGAGTCGAAAGCGCTTCAGGTAAAAAACAGAAATGTCCGAAAACTGACCAATTGTCACCCAAGTTACGCCCACTTCAACCACTGCAAATATGACAATTGCCCCAATATTTTGGATTTATGCCCAATTTTATGAGGGAAATCCTTATCCTTTAAAAAATCTCAAATATTGTGCCGATCGTTCTAATTTCAGAGGTTGAAGGTGGCATAAGTATAGATGTCCACATTAATTTTGGTGTCAATTAATTGCAGTTTTTCAAAGCAACATTAAGCTTTTTCTCTATAGTGAGAAAAAGGCTTAATGTCCCCACTAAAAAATACAAAAAATTGGGGCGATCATTGTGATATTTTCAGAGGTTTAATTTTAGTGATCGTCGATCACAGTTTTTTGACATTAAGCACCATTAATTGGGCTTACGTTAAGTATTTTAGACTGTCCCCACAACATGAAGAGGCCATCCTTGAAACCCATCCTTGAACTTAATCTCCTTATTTAACAAAGAATAATGTGTCACGTATTGTAATGTCATACCTGTCAACTCATACGGTTTAGCCGTAGTTCATACGGATTTTGTGGTGAATCTTACGTATATGGTTGTATCGCACAAATCATACGGATTCTGAAAATTTCCGGGGGGGGTTTTTGCCGATGGGTCAGCATTTGGAGTTGGTGAAAAAAGTAACAAAGGAATACAACTCTGAACACAGTAATGCCACTAAGTAGAATGATGATTAGACATTAACCAGACATTGTATTATGGAGATCTACAATAAATATCATTGAAAATTTCGTGGGTTTTTTTCTGCCGTTATTTGACATATAAAATGCTTTGGTATGTTATAAGGATTTTTTGCTCTTTATAAGGATTTTTTTGGTAGTTTATACAGGTTGGCGCTCCGAAAAGTTGACAGGTATGTAATGTGTCAATGTCTTCGAAATGATGCAAATAAATGAAATGTGCTGTACTCTTTGTGGCAACACAAGATTCAATGAAGAAGAAAAGTTTTTGAACCTGTGTGTTGTTTTTTTTTATACAGTACACTAAAATCTTCAACGTAATCTATGAGAAACGTTTGTTACTTTCGGGCCTTTAACTTGACGCACACTTTATTCACGTTTTGTTTTTTTATAACTTGACTTAAATTCACTCAAAAGTGTTTAAATGGAAAGTAAATTTTGACTTATACACAGAAGGGCCGAATATAATATAGATTTGAAGTGTGAATTAAAAATTCGTAACGTCATAATGTCGCCAAAACATTAAAAATTCATCCAAAACGACGCTTAATTACACTCAAGCCTCTCTCTCGATTTCATGGTATCGATTCTCGTTTAAAACAAGTCCAATGACCGCTCTAACAAGAATAAAATCGTTTAAAGCAACAACGCCGTGAATTGTTTAGAGAACGTTCCCATTTGTTCAGAAAAACGCGAATTTACAACGCGGCCTCAAACGCACCAGGGGAGGCTGAAAGCGAGTTCTCGTCTTACCAAAAGACTTCTTAGTCCATTTGTGGCGAAGACGGTCCATCAAACGTATGGCCAACACATTTGTCGATTATTTGACGATCCTTTTTAGCCGTGAAACACAGAGTGTCAGTGCGCACAGGTAGAGGAGCGCAGCGTTGAGAAATGCGCCTGTGGGTGTGGTTTAGAAAGTCGGAAAAAGAAGACGGACTGGAGCGAACCCAGATGTTCCTCCCAACTCCGCCTGGCTCGCGCTCCTCATTCACACTACTGTTAACATGACACAGCGCACCTCAGACTAAGAATATTATTTAATGTTTCATTACACTGTTGACACTTAAGCACATTTTCCACCCGTGTCTTTTCAGATGAAGGTTTTCTTGTTCTATATGTAATTGTAATGTTTTTGTAATCGTGTGTTGTTTGCTCTCTGCGCAACCAGGAACCAAAGACTTCTTTTGTCCTGACTTGTTTCCACTTGCTTCATACACTCACTGAGGCAGACACACCCTCGGCCGAATACATTTTTTTTCACCTGAACGGAGAAGATCAACCATGTAAAGGCAGGTTGCTATTGTGTTTCTCCCCTGAGTCTGGCTGCGCGTCATCATTCACTGCGGGTTGGCGTCACGCATTACCTTAGTCACTATATGATATTAACAATACTTTGACAACTACACCGTTCACAAAAAGCCTAGAGGTATTTTGCTTCTGGGTGAAAGGATGATAATGAATGCAATATTAACACTGCGAGTGAACCTGATATGGTCTTCTATACATTTTTTTTGTGTCCAACTGTTTGATCTTTCAACGCTTCAAGAAAAGAACAAAAAAATTTACTATGGAAATTTCCAAGGCTGTCCAAGGCTTCTATACCTTTCTGGGACTCTTCCAGTCTCTGTGTTGCAACCGATGATACGCTGACGCTCTAAGCATAGTGACTTATTTCCTCTAGGACATTTACTGTTTAAAGCCTCGCAATTGTTAGGTGTGGTCTTGGTAAAATTTGTAAACATTTCTGCATGAAATAACAAACACAAAAACGACACCATAAAATAATTTGTGAGTATTTTAACCAGTTCATGGACAGCAGTTGCAACAGTGGGCCGCTTATCATGTTATTACGTTACAGGATGCATGAAAGCGTTAAAATAGGGCTTTAATTTTCAATCAGCCTGTATGTTGATAGAGTCGGGCCCCATCAATCCATCCATTTTCCGAACCGCTTGATCCTCACTAGGGTCGCGGGGGGTGCTGGAGCCTATCCCAGCTGTCTTCGGGCAGTAGGCGGGGGACACCCTGAATCAGTTGCCAGCCAATCGCAGGGCACACAGAGACGAACAACCATCCACGCCCACACTCACACCTAGGGACAATTTAGAGTGCCCAACGAGCCTGCCATGCATGTTTTTGGAATGTGGGAGGAAACCGGAGCACCCGGAGAAAACCCACGCAAGCCCGGGGAGAACATGCAAACTCCACACAGGGAGGCCGGAGCTGGGATCGAACCTGGTACCTCTGCACTGTGAAGCCGACGTGCTAACCACTGGACTACCGGGCCGCCCGAGTTGGGCCCCAGCCTCGTGTTATTTATTTATTTTACCAGTTTTTGTTTTGGTTTTTTTTTTGTTGAGAATCTTAAGTCTTGAAAATGGGTGCGCTCTTTCATGATTCACGTTCATGCCTGAAAATCGTTTTGGGGGTCTCCTGAAAAGTGTTCATTTTGGAGGTACGAGAATTCCACCTGACACCAGCGATATGTGAACCAAAGCCATTATTCGGGCCCTCTTGGAATTGCATTGTTTATTATTATTTCGGTGTGTCAAACAGTCCCGAAAACAGACTGAATTTTTCCCAAAAATGGAGACTTTTAGGGCGGCCTGGTGATCCAGTGGTTAGTGCATTGACCTCATAGTATAGAGGTGCAGGGTTCGATTCCGGCTCCGGTCTTCCTGTGTGGAGTTTACATGATCTCCCTGTGCCTGCGTGGGTTTTCTGCGGGTACTCCGGTTTCCTCCCGTATTGCAAAAAACATGCACTGCAGGTTAATGGAACACTTGAAATTGTCCTTAGGTGTGAGTGTGAGCGCGGATGATTGTTTTTCTTTGTGTGCCCTGCGGTTTAGGGTGTACCCCACCTGCTGCCCGAAGACAGCTGGAATAAGCTCAGACATGCCCTGCAACCCCTGTCAGGATAAGTGGATTGGAAAATGGATGGATGGATGGATGAATATATCCTGGTAAAAATGTATTTAATTTTCAAGTC
Source organism: Hippocampus abdominalis (assembly GCA_018466805.1). Lineage (NCBI taxonomy): Eukaryota > Metazoa > Chordata > Actinopteri > Syngnathiformes > Syngnathidae > Hippocampus > Hippocampus abdominalis. Next base: position 7,120,911 of record CM031705.1, on the reverse strand, counting down.
CCCAATGCGAAGTCCCAAAATTCACGCAGTAGAACCTCTTGGAAAATTTAAACATTTTCCCGCAGCACAAATTTCAACAATCCTCAAGGACACGTGTATGAAATTTAAGAGGATTTAAGTTGGCCATTTTGGATTGAAACAGCCGTTTACTGAAACCTCTGAGATGACGCCTAATTTTTTGTGAAACCTCTCAAGTTCAATTTGTAAGTCTACAAAGGCAAAATCTTAATAGCTTTTCCATTGTCCAAATACTTTTAAACTGTAAAAGAACTTATAAACAAACAAAAGCCAGCAAGTGTTGTCTTGCTTGTGTAGATTCCGAGCCATCTACGTCATAATTGCAGCATGATTTAGCAAGCAGGTCAACACTTGTACACTGGAGTTTGTTTTCAGCAGACATGTTTATCATAATATTCCAGTATTAATGTTAGAAAAAAACACTTCATTAGTTGACTATTCATATCAAATCCCCCTTCAAGTCTAATCAAGCGCCAGCAAGGATTGTCTAAGAGCCAAACACTCTCCACCAAGCCCATAAATTCAAGGATGAGGGAGCACTTTCCATCTGCTAACTCACAATGATTCAACACGGAAACTGGTACAATGTCACCAGGAAGCCATGATGAGCACGCCAACACTGAAAATATTTTTACATCCTTCTTCCACCTCTGAGAAAATGTGGCACACACTTCCTATACTCATAAAAAAAACTTTGGCTTTGTAAATTGTTTGGCGGCTCAATGCGTTGAAAAAAATTCAGGGCAAGTAAACAATGTGGGAGCTGTCAGCGAAATGAGGAATTCTGAAATATCCAAAACAGCAACCTCTCAGGGGTCTGGCAGCTGTGAGCTAAAACTCACAGAAGATCACCAGATTTCCAAAGTGACTTGTGATGTCTGTGCTCGCATGATGTGAATACACTCGCTTTAGTAAAACGGAATATTTTAGCTAGAGAAGGGGGGGGGGGGGGTGAAACACTTGCTTTTTGGCTACAACTGAAGAACTGGTCCAGTCAGTTTGTCGGGACACACCTGGAGGAATGCATTGATTTACTCAACATCTTCCAGCGTGTTTCGACAAGATCAACCCACACAACAACGTCACAACGCTGAGCCGTAGGAGTAAGGGACTATAATGGCAGGATGGAAAAAGAAAAAAAAGCTAGCACCAGGAAGAGAGATAGCCCGAAAATTCCCATGATTTACAGCACATTAGGGAGCCACACAGCTGTGATTTTGTGTTTTTTTTGGGGGGGGGGGCGGATAAACAAGTACAAACATGTACTGGAGCAAGCTTGTATTTTGACATGAAGAGGCCACACGTGAAACATCGAGCAAACACAAGATCTCCACAGCGCTACATTCACGCATTCAAATCCGCATATGGAGTTAAACGTGAGCATTTTGGGTGATATAAGCTTTACTTTTGCACTCAGCCTCGACAGACTTAGCAAGGCAAATATAAAGAATAATCAATCGACTGTCAGCACGGGCAATGAATTCCTTCGCTGGGTGGGCCCGCGCGTCATCGGGGATGACTCACACCAAGGAGCTCGAGGCTCCTCCTTTTTTTTTCTCCTTCTCACAGTACCAATCAAGCTAAATAACGAGGGTGTTGCAACATGGCGGACAAAAAACAAAACATCAAAAAAATTTTTTTTTTTAGAAACAAAGCAAGATAGGACTCAAAAAGTGGAAAACAAGTCTATTTAATGCAAATATACATCCTGAACATCTTAACAGTGTAAAAACAAGCAACTTGAATATTTCATTTTACAGTGGTGATAAATTACATGCACAGTGTAAAACAATGGAAGCAAATGGACACGCGCTGATATCGACACACGCATTGTGGACGTGACCACACCGCAAGTAAAAAGTAGAATGAAAATGTTCCGGATTCCGCTCGTTTGGGAATTACGCTTTGCTCGGAGTCTCTATATGATGGCAGTTACTGTCATGGTTTTACTTAACAGTCAATTCAATGATCGTTAGGAAAACGATGTGGAAGCGATTTTGTGTGATCAATTATCACAACTTAAGCAAAACCGAGTGCCCCAGCATTTGATTTGGTCTCAACTCGTTACACTCGTACACGAGATCAGCTTTGCGAAGTTGAGTACAACAACACTGGCATGGAAACAGGAGTTCAGAACATTCAAAGATGTGGAGTCTACCCCAGCAGACTGGGATAGATGTAGGCTACGCACACACAGCACAAACAATGTACACAAACAAGCATTCCCGCTCACATTCACAACGATGATCTTTAGAGTCAAATGTGTTTTGGGAATTTGGGAGGAAGACGGAGAAGACCCGCGCAAAAATAGGGGAAACGAGATTCAAACCGCAAACGTCACAACTCCTCATCCACCGTTCTGCCCATTCACCTGCGTGTTAGCTGATTGTTCATTTTCCCCCCGAGCTGATCCAGAAAATGTCATCAAATGCTCATCCCCAGTTCAGGGTTTTCAAGTTCTCCTAAAATCATGTGGTCTTTATTTGCTCCCACGGTGTTTGAAGAACATCAATTCTTAATTCATTTAGAAAAATGCAGTTTCAGAGGGTACTAAAGAGTCTGGGCCAGTCTGTAATTAACTGGATGAAGAGGAGAGTCGCAAGAGTTTTGTCGATGCAGTGTATGTGCGATTTGAAAAGACTGTACAATTTGAATGAAAACATTTGGAGGTTTGGCACTGCTCAGAGAGGAAAATCTGACACAGAAACCATGTGTGTGTATCTGTGTGAGACCACACTCTCCAAATCCCAAAATGACTCATGTAATGGTCCAAAAGCCCGCTTCACACAAAAGTGACTTTCTCACTTTATCTCTCAAAATGTCACTAAAAACGCTACTTTGTCGGGCCGTTGCGGGGCAAGAACCTCAAATTTCCAGACAATAAGAAGTCAAGAAAGATCATTTTGTCATGTCATTAAAAAAAAAAAGTGCCTGCCTTGTCAAGTCTTTACCTGAAAGAAAAAAAACAACATAAAACATCATTTCAACATACGGCCACGCTGTACGCCGGAGCAGGTGTGACCGGCATGTTCTTTTTGGGCATCTTGAGAGCATCTGAGTCCATCAATTTGCTGCCACTGGTGGGCACCATGTGGTGAGAGTGATGATGGACACCGCTGAAGATCTCGCGGCAGCGTTTGCCCACCAAGTAGACAATCTCCAAAATAGAGAGGAAGATGCAGGCCAGGCTGGTGACCACCATGAAGATTGTGAAGATTCGTTTCTCAGTGGGCCGGGCGATGAAGCAGTCCACCTTGTTGGGACACGGCTTCTGTTCGCACTTGATGAGCGAAGGGAAGTCGTAACCCTCGTAGATGTGGTAAAGGAGGTAGACAAAGGTGGTGTCCACGCCGACTTTAAAGACCAGAGTCAGGACGTAGGTCCACCACAGACCGCCGCGCTTCTTGCCCGTGTTCTGGTAGAGGCGGTGGCAGTTCTCGCCGTACTTGAGGCGGTTCTTGCGTTCGCGGTCCTCCCGGTAGGCCACATGCATCACCACCAGGAACGAGGGGCAGGTGACGAAGATGAGCTGCAGGGCCCACAGCCTCACGTGGGACACGGGGAAGAAGTGGTCATAGCAGACGTTGTGGCAACCCGGCTGAATGGTGTTGCATTTGAAATCCTTCTGCTCGTCACCCCAAACCTTTTCGGCTGCTACCACAAACACCAGTACCCTGAAGACAAACACGATGGACAGCCACACTCGCCCGAAAGCAGTGGAGTACTTGTTCACCCCGCTTAGGAGGCCCTGGAGGAAGCCCCAGTTCATGGTGAATCACTTTCGTTGCTTCTTTCTTACTGCTGATGAAAGTGGAAAATCATAGGATAAGGGAACAAAACATGTCACAGGTCACTTGTTAGTGGGGCACGACTAGAAAAGCAACATTTTCACACGTTGTGTTCAAAATTCATCTATGTTACTATTATGGTTGTACATTTCAACTTCAGTATGTCCGTGCCAATCAGAGGTGTACAGCTGAAAAAGATCTGCCAAGGTCTCACGTCACAACTATTTTAAGTTATTTATTTATTTATTTTTAACAAAGTTTAAAATGGCAGAAAAAAAACAGGATTACCGGGAGCTGACTGTCAACGGTGGTTGAATATTTCTCGAAAACATTTCGTGTACTACTATGGCAAATCAGTCACGTTGCGTTCACGGAACCAGTTAGGTACGTTGGAAGGCAAGCCAAATCTTAGGCAAATTACCCGCTTTCGAACGTCCGCACTTGCTCAAGGCGTTTAACAGAAAGGACAGAAAGGACGACAACCCTTAATCTACCTGGTTTTAAAACTGAATTTGAGTAGGCTACTTACAGTGCAAGACGGAGGAGCAGAACTTGGATGAAGCTTGCCGACGGGGCAATCTGAGCAGTTGTCAACAGGACCGACGAGGAGTGGAGGGAGGAGCTGTTCCTCTGCCATGTCCTTGCAAAATGTAACTTGCCTGCTCATGTGTGGCAAAGCCATTGCACCACTGTCGGTCGAAGCGGCGACATGCGTCTGCTTTTCTCTCTTTTACCTTCTTCTCTTCTTAACTCCACCTATGTCTGCACTGGGCAGCAGTGCGCATAATGTTGGTTGGGGTGTTGGCCGGGGAAACAAGAGGTTTCAGGGAATTTCCGACAAAGATCGCTCTCAATATTTTATTTATGTATTTATTCATAGAATGGCAATTACTTTCATTTTGTTGTGGAATAAATGTCGGCTGTCAGAGTAATTTATGAAATAAAAAAAACAGGTACCCCTCCCAATCAACAAATAAAAAGCAGGAATAATAGTTGGTCATTTTATCTCAAAATTGATCTTGTTTTCATGCATTCCAATTCGCTAGCAGATGCTTTAGAGTACCACAATTGTTCAATTGCAATGCATTTGCACTACCTAGTGGGGAAAGTTGGTTCACAGTACAGTATTTATTTTTTTCTAGCCCTTGAACGATCTCTCCCTCCCTCCCTCCCTCCCTCCCTCCCTCCTTCCAGATATCAGATATCATTCTCCTCACTGAATATCATCAAGATGGACCACCGAGTCTGACTGTTGCAGTTTCTTTATTTAAAAAAAAAAAAAAACAGTTTGAAATATTTACATTGCAAAAGATTTGAACTCAAGGTGTAAAGGTTAGCACCTATCACACACAAAGTCAAACAGGCACATGAAGTTCGGTTTCATTTACACACATTCTCCACAGTCTGAGATGATGACTTTCTGCTTTGCCTTGCCGTCTTTTGTTCCCTGAGCCTGCACGACAAAAATGGTAGAATGTTTGTCAACCAAGAATGCATGTGAAATTGTGATTGCTGTTTTATAACAAGGCAGCACAGAAAAACAGCAATGTCAACAGTATTAGTGTTTCGCATTTGCCCGTCATCTCAAATTTGATTGTTTCATCTAAGTATGTTTCAGATGAAAATTTACTGAAAGCTTTTTATCCCACCGCCATCCCACCCAAGCATCCCGGCCAGCCCCCAGGAAGAGGATGTGTACCAGTATGTCCTTTGCCATCGCTATTTGTCTCATAGACCGTCCAGCATTACAAAGTGAAATAAATGCAAGCTGTTGTCATCTGGCCCTCACCTCCATTTCACGAAGCACGTCCATCCCCTCCACCAGCTCTCCGAACACCACATGTTTGCCATCCAGCCAGTCTGTTTTGTCAGTGGAGATGAAGAACTGGGAGCCGTTGGTGTTGGTACCAGAGTTGGCCATAGAGAGCTGCCCTGTGTTTACCAGAGACAAATTGAAGTCACTCTTCTGGGTAATGTGCCAGTGAACAGAAACCATGAAGCTTCAAGTGTATATTAATAATGAGACAACACATTCTAAGGTGAGCCCCTCACCTGGAGCGGTGTGTTTTAGGACAAAGTTTTCATCATCGAACTTCCGGCCATATATGGACTTGCCACCTGTGCCGTTGTGATTGGTGAAGTCACCTCCTTGGCACATGAACTGGGGAATGATGCGATGAAAGCTGCTCCCTTTGTAGCCAAATCCTTTTTCATGTGTGCATAAGCAGCGGAAATTTTCTGGAAAATAAATCAAGTCTATGTCAATTTGCATCCATGACACAGCATTTCAACTCATCAATGTGCTCACGGAACATGATGTCCAAGGTAAGAATGGAATCTCTAAGGTAATGAGGTAAGGTTGTACAGTTTCTAATTTGATCACTCATTTTCAGAAAAAAAACCCTCTACAGTCACACAAAACTTAATTGAACCACAGTCATGCAAGATGTGACACAATATTGTAGCATATTGATTAAGCTGAAACTGGTCTGTAGCACACAATAAAAGTTAAGGACCGCTGCTTTAGATCAAGGGTGCCCATTACGTTGATCGCGATCGGCCGGTAGATTGCGGACCGGTCCCAAGTCGATCGCGAGGGGTGTAGAGGAGAAAAAACCAAAACAAACAACCATTTGTGTCTCTGTGTGCATGTTAGTAATACATTTTTTGTGTTAATATATACTGTACGCTAATCATCCTATCGGTCTAATTTTCCCAAAAAGTATTTAAAAAAAGAAATAAAATAAAGCAGGTAAATCTTTAACCTACAGTGGCGCGTGACCTGCTTCACCGGAAGTTGTAAGCGCTCAGCAGTCTGCAATTGCAGCTTGTGATCAGAGCTGTTGCGCTATATCTTTTATCATTATCATTATTCTCATTCAGAATTTGTTACGTGTACAATTCACTGAGGGCACGGGCAAAGAATAGGAATCTAGAGAGCCGGGAGAAGCATTGTGAAATGGTACGTGTGAGCTCCGATCGTTAACAAGCTGCAAAAGTGCATCGCATGCCTCCGTGTCAGGCTGTTGCTCATCATGGCGTGTGTGTGTCTGTGTGTGCGTGTGCATGTGCGTGGTAACGGGTCGATCGCGGGAGTTTGGTTGATCGAAAAGTCGATCTTCGGTCCAAAAAGTTTGGGCACCCCTGCTTTAGATAAACCGAGCAAAGAAGGAAAAAAAATAAAAAGGACGTTTTTTGCAGGTGTGACTGGCAAATGCAGCCAACCCGTGACCTGTGCAGTACTGTAGTGCAAAATCGACCCATTATGTTGGCATCATGTATGAAAATTGTGATAGGTCCTCATAAGAAATGATGTGGAGACGGGTAGGGATGTGCTAATCAGTCTGAAAATATTAGAACATACGCCTTCACATATACAGGGGCGCAGGCGGGTGCAAATGATTTTCAAAATAAAACTTTTTTTCAGCCGTTGGTGATTAATAAAACATTTTTATTCAGTCTCTCTGTGCAGCCCAGTGCCAAATATCATGAAGACCAGTACCAGAGCCGTGATCTAAAGGCTTAACATTGCTTAGAGTAGAGACCAGTTTTAAGATGGCATCCGATAGATGCTGGAATGGATTAGTTCATTTTCCATCATTTATGATAGAAAGAGTTTATTTTATTTTACTTTTTCTTCAAGAAAAAACTAATTGTTTCCCGGAATGGATATTATCTACTGTGTTGAAAGGACAGGTCATTGCAACATACAGACCCGCTGTCATGGGAACAATGTCGGCCCGAAGGAGGAAGCGAAGTCTCCCTGCAGGTTTGTTGCCAATCTTGATGTCCATGTAGACCTGCGGATTAATTCTGCCCTTTTTAGCAGGGGGTTCAGCCTGCAGAGACAAATGATAACAGGTTTCCAATCTGATATTGCACAATTCCACACAGTAGAGTGCACACTCAACCTCTTGGGCAGCACTTTTGACTCCTTCTCCTGCCACTTCCACCTCAGCATCTTCTATAGTCTTGCCTGAGAACTTCTTCAGCCAGTCGTCATCCGACCACACTAAAGAAAGAGAAGAGAGAAGATCAGAATCAAGCGACCTGAGCCTCATTTCAAGAAAATAAACCAGTCAATTACTATGTACTCACCTGGTCGAGAGGATCCTTCTTTGATTCTCATTGGTTTGGCGATATTGACACGGACAGTCCGACCGAAAAGCTCAGATTCATTCTAAAACAAGTATGAAAACAACAGAATATTGTAACATGGTGACCTATTTTTTCCACACGATGCTGACTGTAAATGTCTGCAACGATGCAATGCACTCACCATATTATCAATAGCTGCAGCAGCATCCTGCATGATTAAGTGGGACATACACAATGCTTATAATGAATGTTCACTAAGAACTACAAAACATTCATCCACTGTTAAAACATGAGTGAACTAGATGAAGTTATAATGTATTTGTGGATAGTAAAATGCTTCAGGTCACACATCAAAATGCACATTCACGTTTTTAAGACTTGACAGTATTCAGACAGCGCAGTTTGTAGACAAGTGTAAACTCAGACATACCTCTGCCAGCTCAAACTCAACAAATGCAAATCCCCTGTGCTTTTCTGAAAATTGAGCAAAGGATTCATGAACATGTATACAATAAACTATTGAGTGGAACCAGATAATGTACGGACAATCAGGGCGGAATGATTATTAACTTTACCTGTCTCATAGTCTAATGGTATTTGGATATCCGTGATGTCTCCAAAGGGGATAAAAGCAGCATGCAACACTTTCTCGTCCACTTCCTCTGCTAGCCCACCTAAAACAAAGACGCAGCAAAATATGTACACAAATAAATTGACCCCATTGTTCCGTGGAACTCCCTTAATTTCACATTAACAATTTGTCAGTGAACTAAGGATGGTCCATTTCAAATGAAAAGCTCCGAACACTATGTACGTGTTGATGCCAGTAGCTCAAATAGTTTTTGTTATCGTACCGCGTAACCTGTTTCCATAATTTGCACACACCATATACGCTTTTTGTTTAGGTTTTCTTTAGTATTGAGGTCGTCTGACTAAATTTGGTTATTGAACTATGTCGCCGACATGAATCAACAACTCACCAACATACAAAACTCGTTTACTTGCCGCCATATTGGAGGGGAGCGTTCAACTTTAACCCCCGCTCTGATTGGTGGAATAAAACTAAAACACGCCTCGGCTTTGACGTAGTTTCCTGCGTCATCCAACGTTGCGGAACGTCACTGTACTGCAAGCGCGCCACATGCTGGCCGTATAAAGCTATCTACTCTTTTGTCGACAATCCTGTACTGTCATTCTGGGTTGCTCAAATTGATCCGTATCTCGCAACAAACATTTGTTTACTAAAACTAACTATCTGATTGACGTCGTCTTTCACTTCCAAAAGTGCAATGCGTAGCGTGTTTTTATTCTGAGAGCCCTGCAAATTGATGATGACGATTCCTGGGAGTACCCTGCCTCCTGCCAACAAAGGCAGCTGGGAAATGTTTCAGTTCACTAGATACGTTATATAGATGAGGGATGAATGCATTGCTGAATAAAATTGATGGATGGATGAATTAATATTCTATAGAGGGCTGGGGGGTCACCAACCTTCGGGAGAGAGAGATATTTCTTGGCTACTGATTAGAGCAAAAAGGCAACCAGCTTGATACACACTTCTGAAACAAGTTTGCGTGAATTAACTTTAATCATGTTATTATGAATAAGTCAAGTTGACAGGTTGGCCCTGGCAGTCCTTAGTCCCACCACGTCCCCAGCTCTGAAGGCAGTGTTCCTGGCCCTCAGGAGCCTGCGGACCTCACCTGTCATTCATGGCTTTTGATTGGCCCAGATGGTGATGTTTCTGGTAACTGTGGCATCGTCCATGCACTCCCTCGTGTAGGACTTGACGGTCTTCGTATACTCGTGGAGGTCAGTGATGCTATTGTTGGTGGTAGCTGCCTGTTTGAACACACTCCTGTCTGTGGTGGAGAAGCAGTCTTCAAGTGCCTCTGTGGACGCTTCAGGCCACACCTGTACCTGCTTTCTAGCTGGTTTGATGACTTTAACCAGTGGCCTATGTGCTGACATTAGCATAACAGTGGTGTGGTCCGAGGCACTGAGGTGGGGTAGGGGTAGGGCTTTGTCGGCTCCTCTATTTGTAGTGTAAACGTTGTCCAGAATATTGGAACCGGTACCTCTTGTGGGAAAGTTGACATGACGATGGAGTTGTGGAAGCACGCTCTTGGGTTTTGCATGATTGAAATCCCCAGCCAAGATGAGAAAGGCATCAGGGTAGTGGGGCCCGCTGATTCGCATATTCACAGATTTATTTTTTCCATCTTTTTTCAATATAAAAAAAAATGCCACCAATTTTCCATGTTTCATATGGGAAAGGAATATAGCATATTTATCAGCGTTTTTATCGAATAATTTGTTATCTTTGACTTAGTTTTTTCCCCAAGCATTTCAATGGCAGTAAAACAGATTTTGCCGATTTGCATCCCCTTAACCCTGCAAATAGTGTGAGTCCAGTGTATTCTTGTTGCATGAAGTCCCTTGACAGCACATTTGAATTAGAAGAAACACTCCACAACATCAAATAAACCAGCATTGTTAAAATGATAAATCATCCTTTTATTGAGAATACCACAAACCCATCATAATAAAATGGGATGTAGAAACCCACCATTTCAAATCAAACACTTTCAAGTGAAGAAAAAGCTCAAGGATCATTTTCCTTTTTGGAAGTTGTTTCTTGAGGTCTTCATGACTGCATACTGTTCGGTGTGCAGTTTTTTTAGATTTAGAAAATAATTACCTGTCAGTTTCTCTTTAAATACTAAGTATATTTTCAATTTAAATTTTGCTTTTTTCCTCTTTTTTTTTTCTTCAGAACTGTTCTCAACTTGTCTGGTTTCAGTATAGCATGGCTCTCCACAGCTCAAACTGCTCTGCAAGACACAGTGACCAAATTTGTCAATACTTAGGAATGTACAGTATAAACAGTCAGTGTGAATATTATCACAAAGTGTTGTACATACTGAGTGAATTAACCATTCAGGATGTGGTAGCAGCACCGGTGTTCGTCATGCCGCCTACTTTCTGCGTGGCATCTTTCTTTGCTTGGTGGGCCTGCAGCACCGCAACAGCTTCTTCCACCTGTCTCGGGAAAAACAACAGCAATCATTGAGGGCAACCTTTCGGATGAAAAACAATAAACAACAACAACATGAAAGTAATACTGGAAGTATGCACCTTTGAACGCAATGACTCATGAGATTCCAGCATATGTAGCAGTTCCGAGTTGTCGATCTCAAGCAGCATGCCTGTGATCTTTCCCGCAAGGTTGGCGTGCATGGACTGAATCAGTGGGAATAGACGTTCCCCTATTCAGAACAATGAAACCGCACAGAGGAGAATCGTCAACATCATGAATGTGGAAACTCTGATGTTTCGAGGCTACAGATTGTTACCGAGCATTTGCTTTTGCTCCTGCGGTGGTGCAGAAGCTAGCATGGAAGCCGTCAGCGGTTCCTGACCCTGAACATGCACAGCTGGCTGAGTCTGGAGGGGACAAATTACAGACAAAGACAACATAATTGCAGATACCTGACACATATCCACAGTCTAGTTTTAATGAGATGATGATTTCTGCTCTGATCGTACCTGCTGTAAGGCAATAGGTTGCACCACCTGGGGATTTGGGTTGCGCACACCCGTAGCGTATTTGTACGGCGGCATGGTCCGGGGACCTGGCACTACCATTGAGGGACGAGGACCAATGTTCTGGCTGGAACCTGCCCAAAAAGAAAGAAAGAAAAAAGTGCAATATGAATATCCCAGCCATCCATTACTGTACCTGATGAACTGGTTTACGAAAGGCTTGCACATGCAAAAACGGTCATGAACTTGACTGTACAAATAGGCGTGGAGGTTGACCCACCAGATCAATGTGATTTACAGACCTTGAGATGAGACGTGTGGCGGTGCCGGTGTAACGCAGGCAAAATAAGAGACAGCGCGGAGAAAATTTTAAATAGTGTTAACTTTTTTTGAAATGTCAACAGAATTTTGCATCTATTTCGCAATACAATTATAAAGCTTCTGAGGAATATGAGGCCTAACTTGAAGCCAGTCACAAGAAGGAGTCATGCTGTATTCCCTGACAAAACTCTTTTCTGCCTCATTCGCGCACTGTGATAATTGGTGCTTGCCTCTCCAAGAACAGTTTTGTAGGCGTGCCGTCCCCAAGTTTTAAAAGCAATGCTACGCAGGATGGGTTATACTTTTTTGGTACATCTAATATTAGATTGGGCTTCTTTGGCACACATACCGTATTGGCCCGAATATAAGACGGCCCTGAATATAAGACGACCCCCTCTTTTTCAAGACTCAAGTTTAAAAAAAGACTATTTGAACACCAAATTAATTTTTATACAGAAAATAATTACAGTACATCTGAAACAAATGATTATAACAATATATTTGAGAGAAAAAGCATGTTATTTTGCCTAATTCAAATCTTAATATCTAAACATTTAAATATGTAAACTAAAGTGCAATCACATTCGTAAATGAATGGCTTGTTTTTGAAATGTAAATTACACCATAACTTCTCCTCAGCTGCCGATCTTCAACCCACTTTTCTCCAGATTGTCGCTACATTTCTCCATTTTCTGTTATCTCTTCTATTATTTTCTTCTCTTTTCATTCCTACTGCTATTTTTTGTTTTTCTTCTTCGTGCTGCCGCTATTTTTATTTTTATTCTTCTTGACAGGGGTTCACTTTGGCCCGGGGAGTCAAGTTCAGCATTCGCTTCAATGATATCTGGCGCCATCTAGCGTCATGAATGGGTATAATGTCTAGACCCCGAATATAAGACGACCCCCACTGTTTCAGTCTTACAGGTATTTCAATGCAAAAAACACCGTCTTATATTCGGGCCAATACGGTAGTTAGACAGGTGATTGAGCTAACCCGTTATTTGTTTCTACTTGGCTACTTACCTCTTGGGCCTTGGGTGTTGCTGTTTGGAGACATGTGTCTCAGGTTAGCACGTGGACCTGGTTGCCGCAGTGAGCTGGGCATCCCCTGGAAACCACCTGGGAGCACAAATACCAACAATGACAATGACACCACCATACTCATATCTACAAATGTTGTTTGAAGCCCGCTTAAAGTGCTCTGTGATGCTACATGCCCACCTTGACCCCTACCACCTTGTTGCCAGCGAGGATTTGGTCGCATTTGGGCCATCTGATTGGGTGCGTAGTAAGTAGTTCTATTCTGGGCCTGATCGGTAGAAGAAAATGAAAAAAATGCAGACTCCCATAAAATCTGAAACTATTGCTTGGTTTTCAAGACTACCTGCATTTATTCAACATCACCACATGTTAAACCTCAAACAGCTTTGTAGCATAGCATGTTGTCTATTCATATTCCTGACGAGCACACCGTTGGCACCCTGTGCCGTTGTCATTTTCTTATACTGTAAGTCAGTTACTAATTGTGTCAGCTTGATGCTTAAAAGAAGCCCGGTGAGAAAAGCCAATCTTCTTTCATGAAATGAATTGCAACACTGTTGGTAGTAAATGCATTGTAATTCAGTTGAACTCTTTCATTCCACAAGATGTACGTCTTTTTAAAATTAGGCCCCGTCTACCAAGGACGTCTTTTTTTTTGCGTCAGAGAGACATACCTGTCAACTCATACGGTTTAGCCATAGTTCATACGGATTTTGTGGTGAATCTTACGTATATGGCCGTATCGCACAAATCATACGGATTCTGAACATTTCCGTTTTTGTTTGTTTGTTTGTTTGTTTTTTGCCGATGGGTCAGCATTTGGAGTTGGTGAAAAAAGTAACGCAGGAATACAACTCTGAACACAGTAATGCCACTAAGTAGAATGCTGATTAGATATTAACCAGACATTGTATTATGGAGATCTACAATAAATATAATTGAAAATTTCGTGGTTTTTTTTCTGCCGTTATTTTGACATATAAAATGCTTTGGTATGTTATAAGGATTTTTTGCTCCTTATAAGGATTTTTTTTGGTAGTTTATACAGGTTGGCGCTCCGAAAAGTTGACAGTTGTGGAGAGAGGAGGAGGGTTTGATGCAATCTGTGAATGAGAATAAGCCGTTTGCATTGTAAATCATATAAAAAAGCGACCAGTAGGCGGCAGTGGTACCTTACATGCTTGAAATGCATGCTTTTAGAAAAAGCTCTTTTTCTCATTTTTTTGCCCAGGAATCGCCATTTTCATGAAACTTAACCATTTTGTTATGCCGATTGCTAAAGAATGGAAAAAGAAAGATTTTTTTTTCTGCTGAAAGAATAGAGTCCAAACTTTATTTTGGTAGGCTCCATGTCTATATAACCAAATATTCTGTGGGCCTTGCAAAATCAGTCAAAATCCAGTAAAACGCTGGGATTGAGGGGGTCGCTCCAGTGAAAATGGCTGGGATTGAATGAGTTAAGTAGGAGATGGTATTTTTGTCATAGGTTGAAAGGTAATGTACTGCTATAACACACGTGTTCTAAATAACATGTTGACCGGTGAACTGGGTACTTAAGAAGCTAAAGATGCAACTTGAATCATGTGTTCTGCTTTGGTAGAGAAAAACACCGCCTCCTAAACCCCACCTAAGGTTTCCGTTTCGATGCTCATACCTGTGGCACGGTTGGCATGAAGTAGCCACTGGTGGGTTGAAACTGATTAATGATGGCGTTGGCCGGCATTGCCCTCATGCCCGTGATGCGTTGCATGTACTGGTTGGTGAGATGCGCTTTACGCTCGTCTTTGCGCTGAGCAAGAGCCACATAGAGCGGTTTGGAGCCGACGATGCGTCCGTTCATCTCAGTTACTGCTTTGGTGGCCTCCTCGGGGGAAGAGAAGCAAACAAAGCCAAAGCCCTTGGAGCGGCCCTCCTCCAGCATCACCTGACAAGATAGTGTGGTTAACCTTTACTCCGACTACAGAGCAATCACATCTCATCTCTTTGGAATCTCTCACCTTGGCACTTGTAATGGACCCGAAAGGGGAAAACTCCTTACGAAGTTTTTCATCGTCGATGGTGTCATCTAGATTCTTGATGTAAAGATTAACTCCCTAATTCCCAAGAATAGCAGTCATCAGCAGAGCCGTTTCTAAGAATCTTTAACTTACTCATGCTGAGTGTGTCACGGTGTCCTGCCAACCTGATAGCGGCTGATTCTCTCCTGTTTCAGCATCTCAAACTTGCGCTTTAGCTCTGCCTGTCGCTCCATTTTCTTCTGAGCTCGCCCCACAAACACGGTCTTGCCGTTGAGATCCATGCCATTCATGTCCTCCACAGCCTAAGGATTAAATTATCACCATCACAGCTCATGATGAATAAACACATTTCACACATTTCCATGAGGCCAAAATACCTTGTTGGCATCCTCATGCTTCTCATAACTAACAAATCCAAAGCCTCTGGATTTGCCAGTAGGGTCTGTCATCACTTTCACACTGAGTGTTTTGCCTGCAGAATTAATACACAATTAGTGGAAGGCAGTACACTGACCCTGTAAAGTTAATTCAAAGATTTATTTTTTTTAAATACATGTACTGATACCTATGTTGTACTTAATTGTGCAGCTACCTCAATAAATAGTTTTACACCATTTCACTTTTGCTTATTTTTTGGGGGCCGTGGCTAAAACGCCCCCACCGCCTCACATTTGACCAGAAATTACTTCACTCATTCATCATTCATATCAGCGGATAACCGGTGAAATTGCGAGTTACTTATGCTCACCAAGCGATATGGCCGAAAGCAACTGAAGGAGACCATCACAAATATATTACTGTATAATATCTTTCTACTGTAAAATAATATCTTTACACTGACCAACACAATGGAAAAACTGAGCCCCTGTGTTGCATTTTTGAGACTCCACATACAAATCGCCGTATTGGCCCGAATATAAGACAGCCCTGATTATAAGACGACCGTCTTTTTCAAGACTCAAGTTTGAAAAAAGACTTTTTGAACACCAAATTAATTTTTATACAGAAAATAATTACAGGACATCTGAAACAAATGATTATAATAATATACTGTATTTGAAAGAAAAAGCATGTTATTTTTCCTCATTCAAATCTTAATTCACATTCGTAAATGAATGGCTTCTGGTTTTTGAAATGTAAATTACACCATAACTTCTCCTCAGTTGCCGGTTAACCTGGCCGATCTTCTACCCACTTTTCTCCAGATTGTCGCTATGTTTCTCCATTTTCTGTTATCTCTTCTATTATTTTCTTCTCTTTTCTTTCTTACCGCTATTTTTTTTTTTATTCTTCGTGACAGGGGTTCGCTTTGGCCTGGGGAGTCAAGTTCAGCATTCACTTCAATGATATCTGGCGCCATCTAGCGTTGTGAATGGGTATAAAGTCTAGACCCTGAATATAAGATGACCCCCACTTTTGCAGTCTTATTTCAATGCAAAAAACACCGTCTTATATTCGGGCCAATACGGTAATGTACAGTTTTTCCTTTTAATTGAACCACAGCAACATGGCAAGATTGTCATGAAAGAAGCGAATGGCCACACAGAAGCATTAAAGAGCCGAATAAAAAAGCGTGTGGCTATTTTGAGAGGCTGTTGTTGGCAATGAGCAATCGCTCGTTGCTAACAGCAACAGAGACTCAGTGCTTTGCTTTCCAGCCACAGGTACTTATGAAATGATAAATATACAGTAGTTCAGTATTATTGTAAAACAAAATATACAGATATTTTATATTCTACGGCTAGATCCATAGCCACTGCCAGAATGTTTATGCGTCAGTGTAGCATGACATATTTGGACAGTTGTGTTTCCAACTTTGTGGGAACCATTTGCTGAAGGTCCGGTTTCCAGTATGATTGTGGCCCAGTGCTTGGAGACGAGTCCATAAAACTTGGATGAGTTTGGTGTGTAACAAACTGAGAATCCTCAGCTCATCTCCATCAAACACGTTTGAAATGAATTAAAAAAAAAAAAAAAAGATTATGGGCAAGGACCAGGGGGGTCATTTATTACTATTGCTTATATAGAAAATAGGTCCTGAAAATTGTTATGTTACATTTTCCACCAATGATGGGATTGATAATCACCACTTAACAGAGATGAAAGGTTTATTTTTTTTTTCCCACACAGTAAAAAGGCCCTGATCAACAGGCCCAAAGAAAACCATGTTCATTCATAAGGAGCTTTGCATTGCGTTGACCTTTTACGGATGCAAATTTCCCCAGTGTGGGACAAATAAAGGTTATCTTATCTGATGAATGGAGGTATACAGAGTGCAGGGCCAAATGATACGAACTCAAATCTACACATCTTACCATATTTGTCAAAAAGCTCCTTCAAATGCTCATCATCCATATCGTCACCAAAATTCTTGATGTAGACATTTGTGAACTCCTTGGCTTTGGCCCCAAGCTCGGCCTCACGCTCCTTGCGAGATTTGAAGCGACCGACAAACCTGAAGGAGGAGAAAGAGCAACGGATACACACTCTTTTAAAACAGCCCTGAGTGATCTGGGAAATCTCAAACAATTTATAGCCATCCTTTTATTTATTTATTTTTTTATATTTCCATCGAAACCAGCTGAAGATCAGGAAGTGACCATACCAACCACAGAATAGTCACCATTCACAAAACACAGCTATATCACATCCTCGCTGCTGGGGCAAACATGACAAAATACATTGCAGTACTGTTAATACCACGGGAGGCAGGCAGATATGTTGACATGCTTGACAGTGACTACCCATTCAGTACCACCTTGGTCCAATATGAGGAGGATGATGATGATGAGGAAGAAGTGGATGGAGAGTATTGGAGGAACAGGGTCTCACAGTACAAAGGAAAGCTGGGGAGGACCGAATGTTCTCATATATACCTTGCTAGGTTGACCTCTCCCATTCTGCCATCCAGTATTGCATTCCCGCATTCGATCCATCACTAAAACACACAAGCGTGGTCATACACACAAACACACTCAGACGGGTAACCAGCGAGTGCACTAAGAAGGCTGCAAGAAACTGTTTCTGGTAGAAAAGATCAGCATTTTAGTCGGTTATTGATCAATTCGCAGGTTATCCTTCACGCTGGCGAAAGCAAAGAGATGAGTTTATTAGTCACATCACTTCGTCACCAACTGAAAAAAAACCCCCAAACAGTCCATTTGCCACACACGGGTGCACAACAGAACAGTTAAGGCTTGCAAATTGCACACGGAACATTGACGCACGAGATTCATTGACGTGACATGAACCTTTTATGACACACAAATTGATAAGTGATAAAAGGATGAGACACTCACACCTTGCGGTCATTCAAAAGCATGCCGTTCATTTTCTCAATGGCGCGGTCAGCGGCATCCTGGGTCTCAAAGTGGACGAAGGCGTAGCCCTTGGAGCCATTTTCATCACACACCACCTAGAAGACAGTCAGGAGATATACATGGTGTCCTGCTCGACAATGTGAGAAACACTTAGGTCCTTCTCCACTTTGTTAGCACTTTTGTGTTGACGTTTACAAAACAAACTCCTTCATTGATCCATTCTTATGAGAACTCTACTTGTATGCTTCTGCAGAAATGCATCCATCCATCCATTTTCCGAAAAAGGAGAGCTCTGGTGTTGTTTTTTTAAAATGTACACTTTATTTATGATTTTAACAGTCTCGACAAACACAGACACGTCTGCATCCGAACTCCGTGCCTTCTCTCTTCTCGTTCGACTCGAGAGGCGTTCAAAGACAGCCTCCGAAAAACGGAAACTAATGATCACTTCACTGACACTAAGAAAAGCGAAAATAATGCACCAAAACAAAAAATCAAGGGAGGAAATTACAAAATAAATTCTATGGGGGTGTTTGTGAACACACAACAAAGGAATGAATAACATAAACAATTCTGAGACAGTTCAGTCTCCTACATACAGCATGTGTTTCCTTCATTGTAAGTTTTATAGAAGGCTTTTATTTTTTTGCGGCTCGAGACATATTTGTTTTTTTTTGTCCTATATGGCTCTTTCAACATTTTGGGTTGCCGACCCCTGACCTATAAGAGTCGCGGGGTGTGCTGGAGCTTATCCCAGCTGTCTTGGGCAGTCGGCAGGGGAAGCCGTGAACTGGTTACCAGCCATTCGCAGGGTACACAGAGACGAACAACCACACTCACATCTAGGGACGGTTTAGAGTGCTCCATTAACCTGGAAATGCATACATGTAATGTCAAGATATGTTTTCTAATCGTAGTCGTGACACTGGGCGGCCCGGTGTTCGAGTGGATAGCGCGTGCGGCCTCATGGTGCAGAGGTGCAAGGTTCGATTCCGGCTCTTCTCCCTGGGCCTGTGTTGGTTTTTTTCTGGGCACTCAGGTTCCCTCTAACATTCCAAAAATATGCATGGCAGACTAATGGAACACTCTAAATAGTCCCTAGGTGTGAGTGTGAGCGTGGATGGTTGTTAGTCTATGCGTGCCCTGTGATTGGCTGGCAAGCAGTTCAGGGTGTCCCCCGCCTACTGCCCGAAGACAGCTGGGATAGGCTCCAGCACCTCCCGCGACCCTTGTGAGGATAAAGTGGATCGGAAATTGGATAGATGGATGGAGTTGTGGCACTGCATCATACTAAGAGATATTTCTGGGGGTTCTGTTGCTTGATTTAGCGGGTAGTCACATCATTCTAGTATACTACAACAAACATTAAAAATATCAAACCTGCTGTCATGGCATACCTTCTGTACATACACCTGGCAGTTGCATCTCTCTAAATGTACTGTATTTTTACACATAGAAAATCTACCTTGCAGGACAGGATGTTTCCAAAGGCAGAAAAGGTGTCATACAGCGCTTTGTTATCGATGGACTTGTCAAGGTTCTTGATAAAGACGTTGCCCACTCCAGACTTCCTGAGGGAGGGATCTCTTTGGGACCACATGATTCTGATTGGCTTTCCTTTCACCACATCAAAGTTCATGGTGTCCAAGGCTCGCTCGGCTGGTTTGTGGGGGAGGCGCACACACACACACACACACACACACACACACACACACACACACACACACACACACACACACACACGGGATATGGGTGCTTGTTTACATAGAAACACAGGTTTGTGCTACTGTTAGTATTTTAGTGTTTGGCTTACTGGTATAATTTACAGAGATACCTTCTGGGATGCTAGCCTTCTTACTGTATTAATTTCGCAACAAAATCTGTCCCTTTTCTTCATTGATAGATGTACCACCCTCAAAAAGAATCGCACCCACAAAGTATCACAAAGGCTTTCTGCGATTTGGTGGCGCCAAAAGGCAGAGAGTGTCTTGACTTCCACTGTGCCTCTGACACCGAGACTGATGTACAACAGCGATTCTCAAAGTATGGCACTGGTAATGGTATGCAGTCTCTCACTACTGCTGGTAATACTGCCAAAGTGCAGTTCAGTTATATGCACATTTTAGGTTCAGTATATTCACTTTTAATCTTTAAGAATGTGTTTATTTATCTACAATTTTACTTTTATGTGCAGGAATTTTATTTGACTCTCTATTAAAGCACATTTTGATGGTGCTGCATCTTGCAATAATATTAACCCCTTCGGGGACGGCGGTTACGAAAGTGGACAGCTCATCATGTTTATCAGGTTACAGGGTGCATGAAAGGGTTAAATATTCTATTTAAGAATAAAAAACGGATTCATTTTTTATGAACACTTGGGCCTATTATGCAACTGTATTTTATTGTTGGTCATGAGCGTGGTATTTGGAGAGCCAGATACTTTTTGGGGTGGCACTATGTGCACAAAGTTTTGAGTATCAGAATCAGAAGCACTTGAGGCAGAAATTGAGTGTATTACTTCACTGTAAACAGTAGAGGTCACCATTGATACACACTCAATTTTTCTTTTAGTTACCGGTATGTTAAATCTAGAAAATAAATGTTTAAACCTTACTGAGATTGATGTCATTGAAGTAAAAAAAGTCGAAACATTTAACTTAAATCATATATGCATAATAGTGCATGCATCTGTTTTTATTTAGTTAGTGTATTAATGTGAACACATTTAGCTGACAAAAAAAAACCTAAACTGCGTGATAGTTCCTTGCGTTTCTGAGCCATTATGTTGGGACACAAATGCATTTATTGTTAAGCAAATACATGTTATTTAAGCGATTGGTTTATATTGCTTGTGCTCAGAAAAATATTATTCAGAGTAAAAGGTTTTCCGTACCCAAAGAATTTGTCAGAACGCAAGAAATCTAAAACACATAATATGTTCGTCTTGAACAGTCATTTCATCTGAACATTTAATCCAACATTTAGTTTACACTGCATTATGTTATTGTGGCAGGTAAGGAGAGATGCCAGAGTGATGGGCATCTGGATCTTTGTCAAGAAAAGGAAATTCTGCAACCTAACAATCAATAGGAACATCCATATTTAAAAAATAAAATAAAATACAGACTAGTCGATCAACTGATTGTTGAATTTGTCCATTGTTGATCAAGGAAACGTTATTTATGTATTTAAGTGTATTTATTTATTTATTTATTTTTTTTTAATGATCAAGTCGTCCACATTGCCTGTTATGAAATAGTGTCCATAATATCATTCGACCATTGCTGTACAGTTACCAGGATGCAGAACGCGGTTACAATTGTGCATTGGACACGCATTTTGACACACAATCTATGAGCAGCAGGGAAAAGTGTGTGTAAGGAGGATTTGGTTGGGGGTTGGGGGGGGAGGGGGGGGCTTGTCAGGGACATACTGCTGTATGGTCAAGCTGGGAACACATGGGCCTCTTCTCTGGCTCAACACGTGCAGTTGGCCTCACAGTGGCACAGTACACTGGGCCTCTGATAACACCAGCAGCCGCGAGCCGCGGTGTGAAGATGACATCTGTTTGCATTAAAACGCCACCTTTTGTTACGCAAGCCAAAATCACTTTCTACTGTCTGGAGTACACTGAGATTCGACTCATAATCTGACTCTTAACATAGGACAGGGCTCCAAAGTCCATGTGGGTTATATAGGCCTAACATGCTTTTGTTCCGTCACTCCACATTAACACACACAGAGGCCAGGCTGCTCTGCAAAAAAAAAAAAGTCTGGTAAACAAAACAGAGCTGCCTTGCGTCTGCTGGCATCAGCAGTTTGGCTCGCAATTGTACTTCGCAAACCGTATGTTCAGAAGTGTGTGATAGCTGTCAAACGTGCCTGGCCTGGACACTTCAATCTTGGCTTTAAACAGGAAAATGTCCTTTAGTACAACAACAATACTTGCTGTAACACCCCACCCCCAACCCCCACCCCACACACACACACACACACACACCTCGAATAAATGGGGGAACAGAATCAAACTGAAAGAATTAATTCTCTCTCATTTTGTCTCGTCATTTCGAAGAACTCATTAAAGCGCCGGCAGGTTTTTGCAGCCCGGAGAGATGTTCTATATTTAGAGAGAGGGGTCCTCAAAGGTATGTGCTGGCATGGTGTGCGTGTGGAGAATTCTCCACCATTGATGAGGAGAGACATACAAAGTGTGGCAGAAAAGATCCAGGACTGGTTATGGGAAAAAATATATATTTCAAACCCAAACTACAAACTACGCGTCTTTCCCTTTGATGTGGGCCAGTTGATCAACCAGCAGTTCTATAAAGAGCGCTTTGGGCAATTGCTTCATTCAGTGCGCGAGAAAAGGTGACAGTTGTGGAAGGACAACATGCCTGCTCATAAGGGGAGAACATCGCTGTGCTGAGCAACTTCCACACTCACACAATATGGTTTAAAGCTCAAAGGGGGTTGTCAAGGAGATGCATTTTGAAGATGTGGAGGACATCAAAATGGCTGTGATGATGACATTGCAGAGGATCTTGAAAGAACACCTCTCGGAGTGAATGAAGGAGTGGAAGAAAAGGCGATGAATAGTCTTTGAAAGGGACAACTTGTAGTCAGGATTTGAAGTATATTTTTTTGTGGCACGCCTTGTATTCAATTGTAATGTTTGGAACACCAGGTCTCATGAGCTTTAATCTCAAGAATGCAGTCTCGACAATATGGTTTCTTTCACCATCCGCTAAAACCATTCGACACAGCCTTTGTCAACAAGTCAAATGCCGGTTGTCCATAAAAGCAAGCAAACATGTCACTCAAGACACGTGCCGGGACTACGTGGAATTGCCCAACAGCTCCCACCCCCCCCCGCCCCAGTACACAGTACACGCCTGACAACAAATGGTGTCGTCTCATCAGAGGCTCATCTTACAGTTTCAGACACCAAAACTTTTGGAAGTGAGCCAGTTGTAATCACTCCGCCGCCTTTCGGTTACCGAGTGGAGCCCAGATATGTTGGGACAGGTGTTCCAATGAAGCCTGATACAAAGACTCTTAACTGCTGCCCCCCACTTTACTACCCACCCACAGTCCACACACAATGTAAGCAACCACCTGACATTACTGCTCAATCCTTAAGTCATGACTGTCAATATAATAAAAGACACATATGAGGAACGAGGATGACTCTGCGAGTCTTGGTCAACTTGACCACATCTTGGCCACATGGAGTCATAAATCTTTACGAAAGCGCTGTGAATGAAAGTCTCCCATCTATGAACAGAGCACACTAGCATATCACACAACCAATGTGGTGGCCCAGTTTAAGTGTTTAAAGCATCAAAGGAGGTCGCCTTTGAGTCACAACTGACCCGATGTATAAAAATGAGGAGACGCTTGTGGGTCTGTACGAACTAGTCAGTTCTAAACGAGCTTTACAATTTGAATAAAATTGCTTTCCTGGCTAATGTCCTATGAATGGGAAATTTATCTTAACGGGTTGACATTGAAGCCACGCGTTAGTGTCATTACGTGAGTGATGCAAACAGCGGCTTTCTTACCGTCCGCAGGCTGGGAGAAGTTGACATAAGCGTACCCCAAGGACCGCCGGGTGATCATGTCTCGGCAGACCCGAATGGACAGCACCGGTCCGGCTGGGCTGAATTTCTCGTACAACATCGCCTCCGTGATGTCGGGGTGCAAGTCGCCAACGTAAAGAGAAGCCATCGGATAACTCCCCGTCGCAGTGTTCATATCCTGAGCGTCTAATTCAGTGAACTTCCTTTCAAAACGTTGCTATGAGGAGCGAGTGGTCCAAAATGTGCGCGTTCACCCAGCTGGCAAGGAACCGCTTCAAAACAAAATTTAAAAAAATTAAAAAAAACCTTCAAAGATCGACGAAAAAATGTATTTATTTTTAAGACCGATGGTCACTTTTTTTAATTTTGCTATTTTTTTAAAAACTATTTAACTCTTTTCTTAATCTAAACACTTCGTTTCTTTTTATGAAGTTTTTATAATTTTTATATTTTTTATGTATTTTTCAAAGTTTTTCAAGAACAGTGAGTTAGACACTCACGGTGGTTTTGTGGCCGTGGAAAGAGACTGCATGGGGGTAGCATGGGTACTTTATACACGGTGCGCAGCGAGTGGAGGAAATGGCTGCAGGGTCAAATTTGGGGTAGGAGGGGGGAAAACACGCCTCTGCGCATGCGTAGTCTGCAGAAAGTGCGTCCCAACCATAGACGTGTGGGACGCGACGCCTCATTGATCATTTTGGTCGTTACTAAATAAATATGTAATCTGTTGCAATATTAATCAAAGCCTTAAATGTACATGTGACCCGAGTTTTGTAATCCTTCTCTTCTAACAGCTGTTCCCCACTGCTTTCTCAGTCATCGTTGGGAAACCTGCATAGTTAGGTCAGCAAATAGCAACAATAATACAGTAGATATATAGTACAGTGCAAACAGGCTTCGTTGTAGGCGAGTATGTACAAAAGTCAGCAGTCACATATCTTTGAGAGGGGGGGGGGGCAATGAATAATTCTTCAATTTTAATCCCATGAGATTAATCTTTTACTGTAAACACGCATTTTTTTTCCCCTCCCAAACAGCAAATAGTCTCTGCGGATGGCTATACTTTTTCACACCCAACAAGGCAGCGAAATTGACGTCCAACACAGTCCCCGACAGGCTTACACCATTTTATGGCACTGGTTATTTATGATGCTAAACACATGGCCTAGTCCCCAATAGCGACATCTGAAGGCGCGAGGGGCACACTGCCAGACAGAAGACTATGTTTAAAAAGAAAAAATACTGTATACATTTCAAGAAAAAACCTACTGTATTTTAAATACTTCACATTATTTTTGAGGGGGGTTTGACGGGACAGTAAAAGTAGAACATTGATTGTCCTGCATATTTACTGGACTTTAAACCACAAGTGGTTGACAGAAGCCAAGTGCTTAACCCTGGGCAAGCCACAGGGTCTAATTTGGCCCCAAAATTTTTGCTACTCAAATGCTACCCTTAAATCCCAAAGGGTCAAATTTGGCCCTAATCCTAAATTAGGATTAAAGCATTAATATTTGGAAAAACATATTTTGGTGTTCAGTGAACACATAGCAGTCATTGAATGTATAATTCACTTTCCAAAGGAGGGTTCTTGGGTTCTCCAGGCTTAAGTCTAAATAATTGATTTGAAGTAAATGTAAAGTTGCAAAAACCTCCGAATTCCACACAAGTGGCACATAATGTCCTTACCAAGTATTTAAACATGTTCGCATGATCATTTTAAATGTTTTAAACTGCACTTATACTAAAATCAAACTGCCGTTTTATAGGATTCAAGGGAGTCTCAAAGTGTGGTCCTTGCAGATTACCTGGCACACCATATTAAAAAGGAACACTTACCACAAATTACAGTGTACAAAAACCAAAGTATTTAAATGATGCTGTGGGATGAGCCTTGCCACCATATTCATGTTATTGTATTTTACAGTTTATCAAGTTGATCCAAAAAAAATCCAGTAATTAGAGACACATCCTTGAAAAAGTAATAGGCTCACATTAGTGAAAAACATAACAGCAATACTTGTGTTACTTCAACCACAAATTAGATTATGTGGACAAATGAACAAAAACTGCAAGGAATGAATGGTAAATATATATTTTAATAGGCCTGGAGAGTTGTAGTTACTCCTTTTTATCCATTTTCCTAGAAATGAAGGAAAACAAAAATTAAACTACAATTAACAAGCTCCAACATACAAAGATCTAATTAGATTCTGCACATACATCCATTATTGTGGTGGGTGGTTACATATGAGAGTGTTGAAAATGGGGTAAGCAGGTCTGACCTTTGCTACAAGCTCAATTACCTCAACAAATCCAGAAAAGTAGAACGTAGTCCCCTGCGTGCTCGCCTGCGTTTACACCCAGGTTCATCTATTCCAAGTGATCTAAAAGCACCACCGTCTTGTGCTACCACCGCTTCCTCATAACTTAGCGTTTGGGAGCCATCAGCACTTTTGGACAGCTGAATTTTTGAGCGGCGTATCCGCTGGGCAGAGTTTGTCCGGTCTTGGCTTTCCACAGCTTTGTCGTCACCCCACAGTTCATCTCGCACTTTGATGTGCAGAGGCCTGTCCGGGGCTAAATCTGCACTTTGACCTTTGGTATCATTTAGGCTTGTCTTTAGTTTCATGATGGGAATCTGGAGCTCATTTAATGCTTCGTCATTGACGGTGTCGCTTTGTTCATTCTGCACCGGTAGCACGAGTGTCAGGCTGGAGACAGGGTCTTTCTTCACAACCACCACAGCGCTTGGTTGAGAGGGCCACTGGAATTCACTTAAGAGCGAAGTGTCAATCACATTTTCATCCTCTGGTGCGGCAGCATCTGACTGCATGTCGTCAAAGGCTGGTTTTGGGATAGTGGGTGCTGGTCTTTGCACCATGATTAATGGGCCGGTGCTGACAAGCGCCTTCGCATCTGTAGAGAAAAGTTTGCTTTAGTATGATTATTTGGCATGTTTCCTTTACTCAAGAAACAGACCTTCAGAAAGATGCTTGACAGACAGGCCTTTACACTTCGCATTACAGCAATGACACACCTTCACATTGCCACTTAGCTCCTCCCATCTGAGAATAAAAATGAGACATGGAAGGGGGGGGGGGGGGGGGAAATTGCACAAGTAAGCATCACCTATCCCAAACTTGTAGCAGGGGAGTTTATTTACCCAAATACAGAGTACCAGGCATTTATTTCAAATAATCATTTGTGTGGAGGCCTGACCGAGAATTGCCATTTCCACATTGCACTGGAACTTGGTAACTGCCTCACATTAGTAATTTCACTTCCTTTTAACATTAATGCAGTGCAGTTGGAGAAAACTTGTGGAATCTATATATATATTTTTAAAGCAACTAATGAATGCCTGCATCATTTAGAACAGAGGCCACTGTAATGCGATACAATAATTCCAATACAGTACCTTGAGTTGACCAAGTCATAGTTGCAGGATTTAGAGCCACTTGTTATCCCAATGTCTGTGATGAGCACACTACAGTGGATGTACAGCTTCAACGGGGTGAGGGAGGGGGAAAAAAAAAAAAAAAAAAAAAAAGTCATTAGGTAAAGAACAGAAACTGTGCGATATTTTAATACAACTCACCTCTGAAATCAAATAGGTGGAATTTAGCGCAAACTTCACTTCTGAATAGTCTGATTTGAGGAACTTGACTGTGTAAGGAGAACCAAATGGGGCTGTGCAGCTACAAAGAGTATTAGCATCAATTCAAAATATTCCTGATGATAATGCGCAAGTTGCAACGAAACAGTTAAATGGCTGCTCACCCTTTATTCATTATGATGGCATGCCGGGGTTTGGTGTGAAACTCAGGAGATGCAGAGATGAAGCACGACTGGATGAAGAGCTGCTGTTGAGGGCCGATTTTAGCAGACACCTGAACATTGATGATTTGGCCTCGCATATAGACGTTAGACTCCGCTGCACTTGTCCATGAGGCTGCAGGACAAACACGTGCTGAAGCATTCAACACCGATTACAATTGTTATTTCCATTTGTACTGCACTCACGATCCATCGCTTGTATGCTGAACCGTCGGCTTTTATCAGCAAGTGGGTGGTAGGGCAACATTGGTTCTTTTAACCTGGAAGACATTTATCAGTTATTGCCTGCAAGAAGCCTATTTTTGTATCCAGCTGCTGGCTTTCCACTTCTCCAAAAGCATGGTTACAGTTGATTAGTATCCAAACGCAAAAGAAAAAAAAATCCACATAATTGAGCAGGTGAGATTGAGAAAATCTAACAAATCACATGCTGCATTAATCACCCCCCCCCCAAAAAAAAGCATTTTCTCTGACTTATTGTACCAACATGCCCAACCCCACTTGAAAGTATCTCATCCAATTAAAAACATCCATTCAAGCATCCATTTTCTAAATCATTTTCTCACATAAGGGGCGCAGACAAGCTGGAGCTCATCCAAAAAGACTTCACATTGTAGGTTACACTTCAGTCTGGTCGCCAGGCAATCACATGGCACATAATCACACATTGAAGTCAATTAACCTTACAGACTTGGGGCACAGCCAGAAATTTCACTCCCCGATTCATACAATTACAATGCATCTGAAAGGCTGGAAGCAGATTTTAGCATGATCTGCGTACCATTTGGTAAGAAATTGAACTTTAACATAGAAAACGCCATCTACTAATTGTCTGGGCTCATGTAGTAAGTCACTTAGTAAAATTACAAATTCTTTCTCACACACACACCAAATGTCCACTCAAATCTTATACGGATACTGTACCTATGTGCAATACAGGAAAAGTGCACAGTAGAGGGTGTTCGCCTCGTGTTCAAGACTTTCCTGGGACTGACATGAAGAAAGTTGGAGAACACATCCAAGCCGTTCTCCACCTGGGACAAAATATGTCACTCAACAGCTCATTCAAATTGTAATTCAATCATTCAGACTTCGGTTAACTCACGTCATGACTTGTTCCACATTGATCGTAGCCGTACGTGAACATCAGCTGGCTTGGTAGCTCACTGTTACTGTAGCAGCCATCACCCAACTGGATTTCATCTCGGTGGAGGGTGACATCAGTTAGTCTCTTGTTGACAAGTAGAATTAGGTCACGCTCATCACAGTAAACCTGAACGGCCTTCATGACAGAAGAGATATCAGCCGACGTGCCAAATTCAGGGAGTCGTGCGCTCCAGGGGTTGAAGATGGCATTGAAATCACTGGCCATTTCATACGGAAAATGCAGAATGCTTGGGATAAAGGCAGCTTCTGTCAATGGAACCAGCAAGATACGGCCAACAAATGCACACCAAAGTACCTCCAGCACACCCATGGCTAAGCTCAAAGTGGATCAACCACTCTAACCATTGTGTGGAGCCGCGTGCCACTTATTGTCTCAGCGGTGAGGTGACAGCTGCTACCAGTCAAACTAATGAAGCTGTAGTGGCGCATTCAAGATGACAATTGGTGTTGACTTACCACACACTTGTGGTAACTGGAGAAAAGGTTTGCAATTAAATGCTTGTTATGGATAAGAAGTCATTGCAAATATTAATTGCATGGCTAATTCTATATTGCTTATTCTGTAGCAGCCATCACCCAACTGGATTTGATGCAAGCTAATAAAATCTTAATTTAAATGTTATTAGTTGTGCACCTGAATCATCACTGTGGATCTACTTGTGCACAACAGGACTTTCAACAGTAACCGAATCTTTTGCCAAAAGCGATGACCGATATAATTGGTACAACACATTTAATCCCATTGGGAATATTTTTTCCAAACACATTGTGGCAACTTTTTTCTGATCTGCTTCCCCTCAAGGGTCATTGGATGTGCTGAGCCTATCCCAGCTTTCATCAGGCAGGAGGCGGGGGACACCCTGAACCGGTTACCAGCCAATCACAGGGCACATAGACGAACAATTCGCGCTCACTCCTCGGAAAAAATTCAAGTGGTCCATTAGCCTGCCATGAATGTTTTTGGAATGTGGGAGGAACCTGGAGCACCCGGAGAAAACCCACGGCACGGGGAGAACACCTGCAAACTCCACACAGGAAGGTTGCAGCCAGAATCGAACCCTGAAACTCTGCACTTGGAGGCAGGCGCGCTAAGCAGTCAACCACCAGGTAGCCCGACATTGGTGGTTTATGCATAAGACTGAACATGAAAGACTGTTGAGCAACATCATTTAATATGACAAGGCTGAACTTTTTTTATTCAAAGATCTACAAAATATCCACGGTCACACTGGAGACCAGCTGGTTTCTTCATTTGCCAATGAATGCACTGACATTGTTATCTTCAAGCTTTAGTCATCTTCAGCTTCCTCCTCACCTTCCCCTTCATCCTCAGCAGTAGCATCCTGGTACTGCTGGTACTCGGACACCAAATCATTCATGTTGCTCTCAGCTTCAGTGAACTCCATCTCATCCATACCCTCACCCGTGTACCAGTGCAGAAAGGCCTTACGGCGCAACATGGCTGTGAACTGTTCAGAGATACGCTTGAACATCTCCTGGATGGCTGTGGTGTTGCCTATGAAGGTGACAGCCATCTTGAGGCCGCGGGGAGGAATGTCACAGACGGCGGTTTTGACATTGTTGGGAATCCATTCGACAAAGTAGCTGCTGTTCTTGTTCTGGACGTTGAGCATCTGCTCATCCACTTCCTTCATAGACATCCGCCCACGGAACACAGTTGCAACTGTTAGGTAGCGGCCTTGACGGGGGTCGCACGCCGCCATCATATTCTTGGCATCGAACGCTTGCTGGGTGAGCTCGGGTACTGTGAGTGCTCGGTACTGTTGGCTCCCCCTGCTGGTCAGCGGAGCAAAGCCTGGCATGAAGAAATGCAATCGAGGGAACGGTACCATGTTGACAGCCAGTTTACGGAGGTCAGCGTTGAGCTGGCCTGGGAAGCGCAGACAGGTCGTGACTCCGCTCATAGTGGAGGATACTAGGTGGTTCAGGTCTCCGTAAGTGGGCGTGGTCAGTTTCAGTGTGCGGAAGCAGATATCGTAGAGAGCTTCGTTGTCAATGCAGTAGGTTTCATCTGTGTTCTCAACAAGCTGGTGGATGGAGAGAGTGGCGTTGTAGGGTTCGACCACAGTGTCTGACACCTGATAGAAAAAAAGTGCACGTATTTAGCGTCGTTAGCCAAAACAAACTTTATATTACAAGGATGGCTAACCTTGGGGGAGGGCACTACACTAAACGTATTCATGATCCTATCGGGGTACTCTTCACGAATTTTGCTGATGAGCAGGGTTCCCATGCCCGATCCAGTTCCACCCCCGAGAGCATGTGTCAGCTGGTACCCTTGCAGGCAGTCACAGTTCTCCGATTCTTTGCGTACCACATCCAGAACCGAGTCGACCACCTCAGCTCCCTCAGTGTAGTGACCTTTTGCCCAATTGTTACCAGCACCGCTCTGACCTATGGAGGAAAGAATGACCTTTGTCAATTTAACAGTCCTAATCATCCATTCATCCATTTTCTATAGTTACTGCTTATCCTGTTCAGTGTTGCAGGGAGCAGCAGCCTGGCCCAGTTGACTTTGGGCGCATGGTTGACTACATTCACTCACTCACATCGTCACTGAGAGGGAAACTAATCACGCTGCCTGCCTTGTAGTCAAGTGAATGACCCACTACACTGAAAAAAAATGGTGTGTTGAATTCACTCGTATTTCATTGGATCCAGATGATTTTAATTCATGCAACCACTTGACAAAATAAAACTGAGCAAATTCAAGAAAACCTTTTTCAATGTACACCTTCAATAACTACAGTCATTAACATGTTCAGATTAAGTAGGACTAATTTACATCGCATGCATGTAACATAGATCAGATCTAACCAGGGCCACTCTTGCGTGCAGTGGTAAATCGAATACATGACTGAAATAACATGATACACTGACATTTTTAAACATCAAGACCTGATGTGTGATCATAACCATTTGTCTAGTGATAAAGGAGCTCATTTTAAATCACTCACCAAACACAAAATTGTCAGGTCTGAATATCTGTCCAAAGGGTCCGGATCTCACAGAGTCCATGGTACCTGGTTCCAAGTCCACAAGAACAGCACGTGGCACATATTTACCTCCTACGTGGAAAAGAATAACAATGGTATGATATTGACGACCCAGTGGGAAATTCATGTCCAAACGTATTAAACAATCATGTCAGAACCTGTTGCCTCATTATAATAAACATTGATCCTGTCCAGCTGCAGGTCACTGTCTCCATGGTACGTCCCTGTCGGGTCAACGCCATGCTCGTCACTGATCACTTCCCAGAACTGCAAAAACAAAGTTGGATCACAAGATTACTCCCTTAATAAAAGCACAGATTAACAATTTGTCATTGATAACATTGGACCCAGAACCTCCTTGCTATGTGAACAACTTTCTTGCTCTATAGAGCTAAACATGGCACCACTCTTAATAGCTCGAGAATTAACAGGTAGAAATTAAATATGAGGATTTTGCTGACAGAAATATCACACATTAATGTACGAGTAAACAGATTGCATGCCAATACTTAACTTTTATATATGGACATCTAGTAATTAAACCTATGTGGAGTGAACATGAGGGAGCACAGAGGCCAAGCGGTTAGCCTACCGGTAATAAAAGAAAAAAAAAAGCAGGTCTGTCTAACATTTCTGAGGTTCAGGGTTTGACTCTTCAAATCATGAATGTTCAGTTAATTGAAAACTCTAAAATTGCCAATAAGTGAAAATATGTGGGCAAATATTCTTTGTGCCTTGATTTGGCTGGCAACCCGTTCAGGATGTACGCTGCCACTTAGCCAAAGTGAGCCCAATAAAGTCCCTAAATTGTGTGAAAGAAAATGGATTGAGTGAAAATGGTAGGAAAAAAGCTTCCACCCACTCTTGATGAATATATAATTTGTTGCTTTACGTAAGGTTAACAAATTCAATTGGTAAATAAATCACATGGATCTTGTCGAAAGAAAATGCACTTGCACAAAAGAAAGTTAGTAATTAGATTTTATTTTAATTTAAAAAAATATTTTATCCATAAACCATAAAAAAAAATATTTAGGTCCATTCTGAGAGTTATCCATAATTTTGAATAATTACCTTGGCACCAATCTGGTTACCACACTGGCCCGCCTGGATGTGAACGATTTCCCTCATTGTTGAAACAAAAACAATATATACAACGTCGGACACTTTGGAACGTTGAGGGTCAAATCTTCGAGTGTTGCGGTATCTGGTTTTTTTTTCCGACTATGGCAGAACTGCCCTATACCCCCGAGCAGAGCCGTCGCCACACACGGGCACGTATGAGCGTGCACGCAGGTGACGCTTGCACGTCGACCTATTGTAAGAAGGCATTTCGGCGAATTAAAGCTGTGCATTTCCACCATGTTTTTCTCGCAAGTAATAAATACAGAGGCTCACACATGACAACATTAATCATTACAGCATTCAATTAGTCATCGTACGTAAGACAACGTCCGTTTTTATAACAACATCAATCAGACATCACATATGACGTACTGATGGATTGAATCAATGACACATTTTTTACATCACAATAAAGAATTAGATCAGCTGTATGAAACGTAGATATGTGAGTATGCATTTTGACTGTAATACCCGCATTTTTAAATCAAATGCAAGTTTAGATTTTTTTTTTTTTGCTCTCGTTTTTTCTGTAGCACAAAAGGTGCCCATAATGATAATAATAATAAAAATATATGTATGATGTCAATATGTTATGTAGTATTACATGTTGTAATACTGTATTCAAGAATTAAGGGGTAGGTTAGGTTCGGCACCAGGTGTTTTTCTTTTTTTCTGAAACGTCACAAATGATAATGCTTCGTAAAATGTTATTGCGCAAACTAGGTCAAACTAAATAAATGAAAATATCTGAACACCCCGATTTGCTAGGAAAAAAGTAAATACCTTTTGTCAAAAATACGTTTGGGGACATACAAAACCATCTCTGATTTAAGTTTGCAGTTGAGGAGTGTAAATGGATACACTTTCCTGACTCACCAGTTCAATTATCAACAGGATATCGTTCCTAAAACTGAAAAACATTCATAGACCACAGTATTAGGTGCACCGGCACAACACATTTACTTTATGAACACAATCTGATTGTTGTTAATATAAAAATCAATTTGCTGGATGAACTATGCATGTTTGAGTGGCCATTTTAACTGATTGCATTTTTCTGCACACTGTATTAAATGTTCTCACCCATTTAATAATTTAACAACGGACTAAATATCATTCTGAAAACAGTGACAAGCACTCAATGGTCACATTTGGTACATATGCACAATGTAATGAGCTTTAAGCTCATGATGCTCAGTTTGACAGTCACCGAGGCATCAAATTAAGAATTGTTGAACGACCGCAATAGTAATCAACATCAAGGTTGATTACTGCTGCGCTAGTTTGTGTAGCGGTGTTACGCTAAAAGTATTTCTAATATTTTGCCGCTTCTTGTAAGTCAATACGGCAATACAACCATTATTATTGTTGTTAAAAAAAACACGTCACTGCTAATGATGCATTATTAAAAAAACATGACGTCAGTGCTAATGATACATTAGGGGCCAGTGCGTGCATGCTGTACGTCGTAGGCCGATTACGCCACGATGCACTACGTTTTGTGGAAAACAAATATTGGCTCTACTATTTTGCCTCATCCAGAACGCGCGTGCCGTTTTCAAAGCGCGCTCCCGTGCCTAAGGTTAAACTGCACGAGCCCAATAAAATACTGTACACTCCCTTTCAAAATATCTTATCTGCTTAGTAAATACCACGTATTTTTCGCCAAACGTGATGTCGCTACAATAATAATGATGTTTAAAAGAGAAGTACTGTACCTGTAATGTGGTGCAGAGAGGCGTGGCCTAAGTTCAGGTGAGGAAGTTGAAGGAATCGCAGGCGAGCGACAGTTGAGCAAGGCGAGCCGTAAACCATAATGCGAGTTTTCCAATAAACGCTGTCAGAAATGATAGCGGCACACCGTGTGTTCATTCTTACATACTATAAGAGAAGAGGACGTCAATCATGGTGAACTGTGGTATGTTTACTTGGACTTTTCCCTGCGTGTTTTAGTTTGAGATGACAGTGGCATGCTGTTAAGGTGTGGTTCTTTTCTTTCGTCGTTGAGAAGGCGCGTTTAGGTCCAGTTAAACAGTTGTAAATGTTGTATACCAAGCAGCTACCGCAATTACTTTTGTGTTGTATTATAAAAATACCAGATTTTAATATTTTGGGGGAAATGCGTGGCCTCAAATGTGATAACGACCCCCACATAAGCAACAATTGCAGACGGCCAAATATAAACTTAATACAAATGTTAAATACATAATTCTTTAGAAGTGCATTTTTTTGTCTCAGATCTGTGTTCATACTGACTTCTGCTCATTGTACACTTCATTTAAAATAGTGGGTAGCGGTTAGCAATGCAGCCGCGCAGTCCAGGGTTCTGAGTTTGAATGTCAGCTTTGGCTTTGGCGCTCCTGTATGGAGTTTTGTAGGATTTCTCCAGTTCCTCCGGTTTCCTCCCACATTCCAAAAAACAAGTTTATTTGGTTCATTGGAGATTGGCGTAAGTGTGTGAAGGGTTGTTTGTCTATATGTGCAATGTGATCTGCTTCTTGCTCAAAGTCAGCTAGGATAAGGCAATTGATGATGTCTCGAAGTTACGAACACAAGGGGGCAAGCTCACGTAAATCCATCCTTAGTGATTTCAATCGGTTGTTTTATATTGATGGTTTCGAAGAGTTTTTCAAAAAGAAATTGTGCGGGTAGTAATTACCTGTATTTATTACTATTGCATTAGCACAGGTGAACCATTACTCTCGTACAAAATACAGTACATTGTGGGCATGAAAAAGATAGTTCAGCCTTTATTAAGTTCATGCTTAGTCGTAAGTGCTTGACACTGTCAGACACATTCATTTCACAAAATGTTTATTGTTGTGCTATTGGTCAAACGCACCGCATTGTGCTGAGAGGTGATGCCGATAAGTATGGTAAGCATCGGCGAGTGTTATTCAAAGCAGTTCTAATCCTCTTTGACAGCGTCAAAACTTGAATTGGAATGTTGGGTTGGATTGGATACAACTTTATTGTTCATCTCTTGTATTGGATCTCAACAGAGTGCAGGCGTATATATTTAAAGTGATTGTACACAGTAAACAGACTGAAATGTTTTCATCATCACTTCATGTGTACATGTGAATGGCAGTGAACAAACTAATATTATGACCCAAAACACCAAGTTGGTCTAGCAAGAAACTAACAGTACTCAACCCTCGGGGAAGACATATGTTACAGCACACCAAACCTTTTGTTAACTTTGTTTAAATAGTGGGGTTTTACAGATCCCATCCTGTAGAGTGCTCAAGAGAAAATAACATTGTCTTTCACGACTGATTTAAAAAGCTTAATCTACAGAGCGCTAATAAGAAGGGGATAGTCTGGTTGTAAAGCGAGCAATGCGAAGCAATGCCACTGAACAGCTCAGCTTTTATGCTATCAATGCTATGTTCCCATAGTTTTGCTAAAACTAAATTGGTTAACAATCACATAAAAAATTATCTACACACACACACGCACATACACCCTTATTTTTAATACTTTTTTTTTCTCACATGGAGGATTTTTGAACACCAGAAGCTGGTGGTGGTTTTTCGGCTGTCACAGCGCATCTGTTGATAATAGTACCTAGCTGACAACGACAATGAACAGAGATCGTCTTGCTTCTCTGAATCTGTTGCTGTGGTTGTTAACTCATTCAGTACCAGCCAATTCTAAACCAAGTCTGAAAAGACGTATAGAAACGTCTTTGGGAGTGAATGAGTTAATGCTCGAACCTAGATGGCTCCCGTTCTTTCGCCTTGCCGTTTTTTCCGTCCCCCGTCTCCCACCCCCCACCCCCACGGCCTAATAAGGCCTCAAAATTCTAAATTCAACCACAGTTGAGTTTAACGTTATCCTCATCCGTGGAAGATGCAAAAGTAACGAGCCTATTGGTGTCGAACATTCACCTTTTTTACATCTTTTCAAACAGGAGTCAAAGTAAAGTCATCAGAAACATAAATGCTGAAGTACTGAACAAATACCTGAAAAATCTACTTATGTACAGTCTTAAAGTATTTGTAATTAGTTCCCACCAGTGCTGGAAGTTAACATATTTCTTCTTGTGTAGGGGTGTGCTGTGCTAACCTCAAAGACAACAAAACCCTGATGAAGATGGGCTTGGCGCTGGTGCTGGTGGGCCATGTCAATTTCCTGCTTGGCGCTCTGGTGCACGGTGCGGTTCTCAGGCACATCAGCGTGCACGCCGAGGCCCGCATCTTGGTGTACGCCATCACTAATGTCATTGCCATTGTGGCAGGCTTAATGGTAAAATAAATTCCCTTTTACAAGCATGAAGGACTCACCAATGTATAGCAGCCAAATTTATATTTGGAATTATATTTACGTGTTTTTTTTTCATTCATAAATGTATGAGTATCGTTTGAATTCATTGATGTGCATAAGAGGGTTGCATCAGTGGACAATTGCAGTATTTGCACTGTAGACATAAAACATTTGGGTTTGGCATTACAAGACAATTATGAGACGACATAATGTCAGCTTTTATTTACAGGTAGTCACTTCTGGGTCTGATATATAGCCTAAAATATATGACCCTTTTGGTTTCAATGCATGCATTTTTTTACATAAGCAAAAGTATTGGCATTTGTGATTGACAGGTGTGTTTAGTTTGTTAGGTGTGTCCTGTCATAGTGGAAATTCAAACAATAAATAGCAAGAAATGTTGTGCCTGTGTGTGTCCATTCCGTTCACCCCCACTCGAATGATATCTGACAACTCTTCAGAACAACAGTGCTCTCAGCCCTTTCGCATCACCAAATCGTAGAACTCCTTTGGGGTTCTCATCTGGTTTGTTACAACACATCTTTGGGAAAAATATTCATGGCAAAATGGCCGCCGCCTGAAATGGATAAAATGGTGGATTTTTCAGAAATTCTGGAAAAGCACACAAAAGCAGAATGCAGCATTTGGTGATGTCAACGGGTCACGGGCTTGATGCAATTTTTGCCGCTGAAAGAACTATTAAATCATTCAGTACCAGCCAATTCTGGACCAAGTCTGAAAAGACGTTTCCAAACGTCTTTGGGAGTGTATGAGTTAAGTTTTCATTTCAAAGCAGTTTCACTTGATGAATTCGTAAAATTAAGTGTTGCTCATACATGTCTTCTGCTCCTCAGGGAATTATTGGTGGAATAATTGCAATCGTCTTGTCCAAAAACAAGAAAAGCAGGATTTTGGTGAGAACTGTTTGCTTTACTTTTGCAGTCTTTGCATGCTTCTATCAGAACTTGTCTTCTCTGTTCAGTGAGAGTGACAAATAGACCGTTTAAAGAAGTACACACAACAACTTCAGTGGGACCCCCAAAGCCAAACACAAAAATTTCCGGAATGCTGGTCAATCTCTGAAAATATTGTTTGCTATAACAAATAGGCTTCTGCGAACACAATCAATTGAAAGTTGCATCCATAGTAAATAGTGAAGAGAAGTCGAAAATAAGTCACCCATTGATGATGCAGTCACAATGCACTGTAAAACTTGACGATTTAGTGCCTCGGTGGCAAATCTCTTCGAAGTGACACAAAGTCGAGCTAACTATTACTGCTGTGGCGGTCCCAGCATGACTCAATGCCTGTCTTGGAATTCAAAATCTCACCTAACTTGTGGCTCTTACTTTTAAGCCTACCTGAGAGTTATTCTGTGGTGTCTCTGCAGAAGTGGGTCCTACTGGTATTCAGCTTCATAGCAGGTCTCTTGGCCGTTGCCTCCACTTTGGGCCTGATAACGTCCGTGGTCACCGCCATCGTTCACAAAGGACGAAGCCTGCTGACACACTGCATTCTCCTCAAACACGGTATCGGATCCTCCAGCGTCACCTACGAATGCCCCTTTGACCCCACCCGCATCTATGTGAGGACAAAAACAGAAGTTAAAAGACAGTGTCCGACGAAAAGTTCTACCCAATCTTGTTTTTCTTCCATCAGAGCACCACAATCATTTTGTGGGTGCCGCTTATCCTGATGTCTGTGGTGGAAATGGTGTTCTCCTTCCGCTGCTTCGCTGCCTGTACGTCATTCCTGTACCTCTGTCCGTGCAGGCGGAGGCCCACCATCGCAAAGAGGGTAATTTGTTCTTGATTTTCGGTATTGATGCAGGCATTCCAGATTAGACCTGGAACATCATCGATTGAGCTCTTCTTACATCAATTTAGGAAGAAATCATTTTCTTCCAAAGTAAAAACAAAAGGAACATACTAAGGCTAAGATGTTCATATTAAAATATTTTATAACAAAAGAGGCTTAGCTGTACTGGTTACATACTTGTATTAAAACCACATTAATTATTAATTTGCATTCAGGATTATTTGGTGAGGGTGTGTGGTACAATTTCAGGCAAGCAACAAAGGGAGAGAGTACTGCTCTTTAGCAAGGCACACAAACAGCAACATTTAACATTACTTATAGGACAAACTGACCACATTTGAATATGGTATTCATCCACACCATTAACTATTAATGGTGATATTCCATAAATGCCATTATACCAACTCAAGCCAGATTGGTCACTCACTGTGTTAAGACATCCATCGGATTTGTCACCTTAAATTCACGGTCACTCACTCACTGGGTTCCAAGGTGACATGTTCCAAGTCTTGCAAGATGATCTTCAAGTGTTCGTCTCCCGAGTGCTTTACAAGTGTTGTGCGGTTCCAGGTCCGCATCCAGAGGGCCGCCGCAGTCCCCCAATCGCCTCCAAGGGAGCAGCCGACCGAGCTTGATTCTGAGGCTGTGGAGCAAGATGAGCTGCTGGGCAGCGGTGCGGCAGCAGAGCAGAGCCATTGGCTCTGAGCATAACCATTCAAATAAAATGGGATGAAGCGATGCCTAAGTTGAACCAACATTTGGAGTGATAGACATTTATCTCATATTTTTCCTACGTATGTAAGCTTTTTTTACTTGATAAAATACTGTTATTTTGTGTTATGACCAAATTGTGTATTAAAAATGGTAAACCTGGGTGGTCGGCTTTCTTGTTCATTTGACTTATAGAATAATACTACATTGTCTCTATATATTTTATTTGAATCAGTCAAATATCTCATTTAAACGATTAGAAAGCATTTGCCAATTTGAAGCAGGTTCTCATTTAGAGTACAAATGGCATTGATTTCACTGGATTACCACTCAATCTGCCATTTTGAAACTTTGCAGTGTTTCAAATTACAGTACACAGCTAAAAAATACTTCAGAAAAATTCAAATATGCAATGAAAAAAAAAAGCACAGGTACACAAATAATTCCTGAAAATTTTAGCAGGGAAGACTACTGAGACAGAAGTATTATAGAAAAGGTTCTATTATACAAACATGCAATAACTATACTCTCAAAGGCACAGGACACAATTGGGACTGAAAGACATGTTCTTTTTTAAAAAAGGAACGGGTAAAGAGTCCAAATATCTATGATTTAAATAAGTTAAATTCATGAGATATAAAACCAAATCATTTTTAAACAGTTGCCTGACGCAGGAAATGCAAAAGTTGGTGCATTAAAGGTTTGGGTGAAGGTGTATTGACAAAACAAATTTTCTGATTTCAGCTCACAAGAATATTGGAAAAGTGTCCAAGAAAAAAAAAAAACCTGTCCCAGTTTATAACCTATTCCATGGAAGCAACCCCCCCGCCCCCCGCCCCCTCCAACCACAAAGTATAAAAAGACAATGTTGCTTTAAGATCTTTTCTTCCCAGCGCTGGCATCATTAGGTGGGGAGGACCTTAAGGTGTCTTCGACTCCTCTTTTGGCCTAAAGGAGCAGCATGCAACATGATTAAAACGACTTCCTGGACACTTGGGTGTCTTGAAAGGCGCTTATAAATAAAATGTATTATTATTATTATTATTATTATTATGTGTGTCAACACGTGTTTTCTCACTTTGATGTGTCCATTTTCTCCTCATCTGGTGCCTTCTCCTCATCTTTGACTTCTGTCAGGAGTAAAAAAAAAAAAGATAATTAATTAATCACCATCGCAGCCCGAATAAGCAACAACCACTTACATGACTGGTTATGACAGCTTTTTTTTTTTTTTAATAAACTTGCCAAATCCATTTTAAAAATCTCAAATACAAACAGTAGACATCTGGAAAGGCTCAAACATAAAACTGGTACCTTCAGGTGTATCCCACTAATTAAGAAATATAAAATACAGAGGAACCTCAAGTTATGAACATCCCTTTTTATATATAATTCAAGCTACACACACACACACATTTCTTTTGTGAAGAAATGACCTCCATTTACGTACTATTTTCGATGTACGAACCGTCTTGGCATTGAAGAGTGGATGAATCTATGCTATGTTTCTTCCTCGCCCTGCGTAACATTCATTGGCAACATGCATAACACATGGTTGCAAACTTGTAGTGTCCCTCCACGGCTTAAGGCAGATCCGCAGAGTTGTTGCATACGGAGGCGGACGTTCCACCTTTGCATACTTAATTATCCATCCATCCATTCATTCATTTTCTACCGCTTATCCGAGGTCGGGTCGCGGGCATACTTGATCATCCAATCACAAATCTAATTGTGGTTGAATGATACGTCACCTAGTAGAAATCTGAAACTCATTCCATTTTCATTCATTAAAAAAAAAAGTAATAATACTATTTACAGTGTGTTATTTATTGAAATATAGCTTATCTTAAATTAATCACATTAAATATCTGACTATGCGTGTTGCCGCGAGGCAAAGGTTCCTCTTACGTACGACACATTCACCGAATCACAGACGCCAGAGAGGGCCGTGTTGAATGAATGCGGAAGCTGGTCCCGTGTGGACAGATAGGCTGAACCGTTGCCAAACATGTAAACAAAATGCAAAACAGTCAGAATGACTCCTCAGAAAAGGGGAACTACTAGGGGGAGTGTAATTGGAAGCGCTTGCCATGAATGAGCAAAAAGATTCTTCTCGCCTTTTGTAATAAGACTATGTATCTGTGGTGGTCGTTTTGGTTTTTCTTAGACAAATGAGAAAACACTCGCTAGTGATAGCATGAGCGAAGCAAATTAAACAAAAAGATATAAAAAGCATCAAAAGAAAATGTGTAATGAATTAATCTATTACATGACAATGTGACACTTCACTTTACAGAATAAGACAAATTTCTCCAAGCTGGTATGGCAAAAATCAATCGATGAATTAGAAAAAACACACATGAGAAACACTTGAATCAGATTTACTCCATGTTATGAAAGAAGAGTCTTTTTCAATGGAGTAGCAAAGCCCCCCCCCCCATCCACTGGTAAAGAACAATAAATACTTATTTTTTTAATCTGTTTTCACTAATTTATATTTCATTATATTCATTTTTATCCAAACACAGTTTTTTTTCCTTTCAAGTAAATCTAACTTACTGTTATTGGCTGGGACGGATCAATTGAATTTCCATTCATTTCAATGGATCTATGTATGAATGTTTGAAGTTACAAACGACTCAAGGAAATAAGTTCAAAACTTGAAGTTCCACTGTACATTATTACTGCAATACACAATCACTGTCTCACTTGGCATATTTGGCAATTTGACTGCACAACATACCGCTCATGAGTACTAGTTCAATTACAATATTGCATGTCTGACAATGACACATTAAAAGAGAGAACATCTCAGCAAACAGAAGAACATGGCTGCCAAGGGAGTCATTAAAAAGT
Organism: Hippocampus abdominalis; assembly: GCA_018466805.1. Classification (NCBI taxonomy): domain Eukaryota; kingdom Metazoa; phylum Chordata; class Actinopteri; order Syngnathiformes; family Syngnathidae; genus Hippocampus; species Hippocampus abdominalis. The sequence goes on along the minus strand of CM031705.1, from coordinate 7,078,376 downwards.
TTAATTTAATTCGTTTTAGTGGCGGTTAGTGTAGAAAGAGGAACCCCCATGAAGATTCGGACAGATGGCTAACAAACTGAAGCATCAAGTGATACACAGCACTGGTACGCTGGGTGAGATAAGAATGGAAACAAAAAAATGAGTAAATACCTTTTGTTTCCTCCTCACCTTTCTTCTCCTTTTCCTCACTCTCTTTCTCTCCTTCGGTCTTGGCTCGCTTGGCCTTCTTGAAGTTGGCCGTGTTTCTGCGACCTCCTTCACCTTCATCCTCCGAGTCAGAGAACTCTTCCTCACATGCTATCCTTTTGTCATGAGCACGGACTGAATACACAAAGGAGGGGGGCTACATTAAAGCTCTGGCTCCTGAATGGATTTTCGTGTTTAGATTGATTGATCCGTTGATCTCGTGTTTTTGGTAAGTAAATGCCAACAGATTCGTACTGGAGATGCGTTTGTTGGGATCCTCCTCTTCCTCGTCTCCACTATCCTCCTGTACGGCGTCTTCAGGGATGGCCTGCATCTGTACCCCTGGAGCGTGGGGCAGCATGCGTAGGTTCTCAAATAAACGCTGCCTAGGGGACACAACACATGTCACAGCTTTATAAATAAAATTCACTAACGTCTCACCTTCAGAGTCAAACAAATAACTGGGAACTTGCAAGACTGAAGCTTATCTTCATTCATCCATCCATCCATCCATCCATTCATCCATTTTCTAATCTGCTTATCCTTACGAGGGTTGCGGGCATGCTGGAGCCTACCCCAGCTATCATCGGGCAGTAGGCGGAGTACGCCCTGAAGTTGTTGCCAGACAATTTCAGGGCACAATTTGGCAAATAACCATTCACGCTCACAAAAATGGACGAGTGTTTCATTAAGCTGCCATGCATGTTTTTGGAGTGTGAGAGGAAACCGGAATACCCAGAGAAAACCCAAAAACAAATCTCACAGCTCACCTCTAACCTCCTCCATAAAAAGATCACCAAAAAAAACGGGATACATGTATCGTCTGCTACCTAGTAGAACATTTAATTGTTTTGCTTGCCACAAAACACTACTGGCACACGGCATATAGATTTCAGAGGATACATTGGTGGGGAGATAAATTTGGGGACGAATTTAGCTAAATTGGTTAGTTAGGCACAATTGTGTGCTGGCACACTGTTTGGGAAGCACTGCTTTAATAGACTTACTTTATCTTCTCCAGGTAATCATTGGTGTTCTGGTTAGTCATGTTGGAGGGGCTGATGTGCAGCTTGAAGTCTGGTCCAAAGTACTCAAAGTAGTCATTGTATGGGAGTTCTGAGAGGGTTTGAATGGGGAAAAAAAGCAATGTGAAATGAAGAGGGGAGGAGGAAAAAAAAATCAAATTATTTTTCATCTACCGAATGCTAATAGTAGCACGCCAGTGGATAGAAAGTGAGGCAGTATTTAAATCAACAGCAGCACAAGTTCAAATTAATTTATTCTTGAATGATAACGAACAGCCCGGTGTTTGATTTGCACTGCATGGTATATTACAACACCTCTTGAATGAGTACATACCATTCGGGATTGATGTATCGAGAGCGACAGCGGTTTCATAAGTCCAACAGCGTGCTACATTGCGGATGGTGTAGCCGCCTCCTCCCAACATGAGGAGAGGCAGGTTGAAGCTTTTCATGTACTCCACACACTTGGCATGTCCTGTGGGAACATCATAAGGCTGTTAAGAGAAATGTGTGCTTATAGCCAAGTAGGCCACGTCTCGCTACCTTTAATGGTGAGGTTAAAGCAGCCGAGTCTATCGCCTGACAGAGAATCTGCGCCACACTGCAGAACCACAGCACTGGGCTGGTACATCTCCATTACCTTGGCCATGATCTACACAAGACAAGAACATCCACTTGAAAATGCTTCTTTCAATCAGACATGGCTGTTTCATCTACTCACAGGCTTGAATATGGCTTCATAAGACTCGTCATCAATCCCATCTCTCAGAGGGTAATTCACAGCATAATATTTTCCCTTCCCAGCACCAATGTCCTGCAGAGGACCAAACGAGCGTCACTTCAATATTTGGTCATTTTGACAGAGAGTGTTGCTTATCAAATACATACTCTCAGGTCACCAGTGCCAGGGAAGTACTCTCCATACTTGTGGAATGACACAGTCATGACACGGTCTGTGGTGTAGAATGCCTCCTCCACACCATCTCCATGATGGATGTCGATGTCTATGTAGAGAACTCTCTGGTGGTACCTAAAGCACAAAAGCAGGGTTGTAGATTACTGTTCCACAAATTCTGTGACGCTGTTTTTAAGATCAGAAAAATATCATTTTAACAGGACTGCGTTCACTCCCGACATCTGCTGGACACCAGATGCATGATGACCACTTGCACAGTATGATTCACTGTCAGAGAGGTATGCATTTAACACTATGCTTGTAACTGTAGCTGTAGTTTGCAGAAGTGTAGGAATGTACGGTATCACACAGAGACGTTTCTAATATTTTTGAGACGTGTAACTAATTCAATTAGGCAAAATACATAGCTCTCGTATGGCAGTACAGTGTGAAGCTACTGCCAAACTAAAACCACAAAAATAAATAAATAAATAAGCAAAGTCGGCGTCACTCACACTGAACATTATTACCTTTTAAAAGAGAGAACATTAGATTGAGCCATTGTATTGAATACAAAATGCAAGTGGTCCTCATTGTATGATTAACAATCTAATTGGCTATCCAAAAAAAAGGTAGCGTAATCTCAGTCTTAATTTCATTTTTCCTATTGATTTAGAAAGCTAATATTTAATCACTTAAGGCTTGGTGCCAAGTTTGTGTGCTTACTTGAGTAACTCCAGTATAGCCAGGACAATATCATTGACGTAGCAAAACCCAGAGGCCTCAGACTTCTTGGCGTGATGCAGACCGCCTGCCCAGTTGATCGCTATGTCTGTCTGCTGTTTGTTCAACTTGACGGCACCGGCTGAAGCGGAGAGCGGATGTATGAATTAGCACCCTGATTTAATCAAAGTTAAAAAGTTGTCATGACAGAAATCCGGCACAATCTTACCAACAGAGCCGCCTCCTGAGAGCTGGCAAAACTCAAACAAGCCATCAAATACTGGACAATCTTCTCCTACATTGACTGGAGGAGCAACAGAAAGGCAAACAGTGATAAATATTCTGCATGTGGGCCTAAAGGAAAGGAATGCTGCAAAGACTGAGTGCTCCGACTTACACCGCTGCATCTGTTTGCTGTACTCTGACATGTTGTCTGGACGGATGGAGCGCAAGAATTTGATGTAATCATCACTGTGATACTTGGTCATCTCCTCACCGCTGGCTTTGTGTGGACGCTGCAGGCAACATAAGAGAAACTTAAAACAAGACTCTGAAGCCCCCAAAACTAATCAGCACAATTACTGTTCTGTATTTAAAACCTACTCGGGCTGAACCATTAATCTAATTCAAGATGACATCGCCATGCAGCATAATTTCATTTTCAAATCGCAAAGGCTGCAATTTGGAGAGGGGGGAAAAGCTTCCTTTTGGTTGGTCAGTAGACTTTATTATTTTCTTTGATAGACTATATATACACAAAGTGTAGATAAGTTTAGTGCTTAAGTGCAATCCACCTTTTCAAAATGATTTCATCAAACATGAAAAGTTAGAGATAAAGACACGTAATTGTTCACATTATTGTTAATCGAAATTAGACAATTTTTCCAAATCGTTCAGCCCTAAAACCTACATAGATTTCCATCTTTCTGTAGAGTCCATAGTTGAGCAGCAAGTTGTGTGTCATGCGGATGCGGTGGGGCTTCATGGGATGACCCTGTCCATAGTAATAATTTCCAACATCACCTGAAATGAGAGCAAGTACTGTGAAAATCATTCCAAGGAAGCTCACCCCTAAACCGCATCACAGAACATTCCTGTGCAAAGCTATCGTGCACTAGGATGAACTCCAGGGGCGACCTGAAATGGTTAGTTTTTTTTTTAAACCACAGCCAATCGCCACCAAAATGTATATGCACATCTCTACCTCTAGTTTAAACGTGAATTTTTGTGGCGATTGAGAGTAGTTTTCTAACATTAAGCCTCGTTAAGGGTTATCTCTACAGTGAACGCATATGAGGAGGAAAACGCTTAATGCTCATAAATTACAAAACACTGTGGCGATTGTTTGGATATTTCCAGAGGTTGCAGTGGGCGTAAATACATACGAGCATGTGAATTTTAAGAACGGTTGCTCGTAGTTTCCTGACAATAACCCCAAATGAAGCTTTTTTAGCATTTTAAAACTGCCCCGAAATGTACGCAGGGCGGTCTGATTTTGCACACGCTTACAGGTGAAAACAATAGCTTTGACTGAAAGAAACATATGGGTCTCGGAACCGACGCGGAGAGTAACATTTGTGTGCAAGCAACATTGGATTGAAATGTGTTCCCTTTCCGCGAAATTAGCTCCGCTGATGCTAGCTACGCGTTATGTTGACAATGAAGCGCTCATATCGCCATTGTTAGCTCAAGCAACAAATGAGCACATGCAGAATGGCTAAAATGTGCTCAAAATACGCCAATAACGCATTTTATGGCATGGCGTTTACGAACACTAAATTAACACGACTGGGTCAAGCGTTGTCTCGTGTGCCTGAGTATGACAATGAAAGCAGCTCTACAGCTTTAAGCTAGCTATGTAGTTAGCGTGCGCGATTAGCAAGTGAGGAAATTTAAACAAACATTTGATGGCGATAAACTGTCCATTGCGTTAATCTCTCAGCGCTCGACTCCGAGCACTCGGACACGATGAAACTTACCGTCGTAATAGTAGCAAACTTTTTTCTTTGTTCCTTGACTAAGCGCCATTTTAGTCCTTTTTGGTTTGCTATAACTGCTCAGTGCTCACCCGCGGGAGAATACGGCGACTAGAGGAGGACGGACGACTAGTAAAGCGTTCAAACGGATGGCATGTAAATGCTCCTTGCCTCCAAAAGGGGCCGACAATTACCTTCAGAGTCTCCATTCTTATTCTTTGCTTTTTGCATCCAGAAAGTCGCCCAAAATGTTGCATGCCAGGGTGTCTAAACAAAATACAGTAAAAAAAACAAAATATTTGACATTCTTCAACTTTACATTTCACACCCGCTAAAACCAAGATAGGTGTGTAAGATTTCAAATATAGATTAATTTACATGACACCAGCCGTACAAGATTTATTATGTATTTTTTTTCTGTGGGAAATATTAAGAAAAGTAGTTATATCAACACATACGATGCACAGTGCGTAAACCGCGGCTCTGCTGTCATACTGGCTTATGTTATATTATTAATAATTAATGATTATGTTAGAGCATCATATTATTTCATGTTAAGCATTCCTAAATTATATTCTGTTGTTTAATAATTGCTTAGACATGTTTTTATGTTGATAGGTTTGATTGGCTGTTAAAGTAAGAGAAGCAGGAAGTGATTTTAGTTAGACCAGGGGTGTCAAACTCAAATACACAGTGGGCCAAAATTTAAAACTTGGACAAACTCGCGGGCCAACATTGATATTTATTTAAATTTTTCCTTCGGATATAACAATGAACCTGTGCATTTGGACACAACACGTTTTGCTTAAACACTGAATATGGAACAAGCAAAGTTGAATACTACAATATATAGCTTAATACTGCACAATCGAATTTCAAATTTAAAAAAAAACACATCAATGGCATTTATTTCTTAAATAAAATTGAAATGAAAATTGTATGCCTTTTTATTTGCAGACTTCTGATTTAAATTTCAACAGTAACCTTTTTCCACAGGCTAATAATAAATGAACTAACAATGATATCCTTCAATGAAAGTGCAACCATTCAAGCCCATGCCTTGGAGAAGAAGCAAGAAAGTGCTCAAAGAAAACATGAATTATTACTCCGGTTGAAACACATGGATCTACTCTGAAGTGTTCAAGCCAGATACCTGGCATCTCTTCTTGGATGCCAGTTCATTGATGTCTGGGGTCAGGCTCTGAGCTGAGGAAATCCTTAGGATCGAGCAAAGGTGTTCATCAGTCAGACGTCTTCTGTGAGCTGTTTTGATCATCTTCATCGAGGAGAATAGTTGCTCACATAGATAAGTGCTGCCGAACATGGAGAGCATCTTAGCAGCTTGGGTGCGTAGCTGAGGCATTGTGTCAGGGATGAAATGTGGAAACTGTGCAGCACCCACAGCATCGTACTTTGACTTCAGTGTGTCACTACTAAGTTTATCCCAAGGCAGCTTCATTTCAGTGACACAGGTGGAAACCTCTTCAAATATGTCCTTTCCTGTGGTGGTGCCATGCATTGATTTTAATCCCAAAAGTTCCTCCGTAACACACATATTTGAGTCCACTCCACGGATGAAGACTGACAGCTGGGCAGTATCACACGTGTCGCTGCTCTCGTCCACAGCAAGGGAGAATGCAACAAAATCTTTTCCCTTCTCCATCAGCTGCTCAAATGGGTTGGTGGCAAGATCACATGTGCGAGCAGCGATTGTGTTCCTGCTCAGGCTCACATTTGAAATTGCTTTCTTTTTCTCTGGGCACACGAGATCACAAACTCTCATCATGCACTTTTTCACGAACTCTCCCTCATTGAAGGGCCGTGCTGATTTTGCGATCTCTGCCGCCACAACAAAACTAGCCGCTACAGCAGCCTCACTTTGCGATGTGGCTTTTTTAAACATAGTCTGTTGTGTCGCCAAACGTCTTTTCATCTCCTCCGCTTTCTGGCGCCTCTGAGTCGTGTCCATGTCCTTGTACTTGTCGTGGTGTTTTGTTTCATAGTGTCGTCGTATATTGTACTCCTTGTTTATAGCCACGTTGGCTCCACATACAAGACACACAGGGTTGTCTTTTAGATTTATAAACAGATATTCTGTCTCCCACCTGTCCAGAAAGGTCCTGTTTCCTGCCTTTTTTTTCGCCATTTTTGGGAGAGGTAGCGCTGTGCCAGTAGTTGCGTGAGGTAGCGAGGTATACTGTCAACAACGGAGAGAGTGTTAATTGGTCCCGATGGAAGCGCCAAAACACCAGCTGAGCATTCTGGGATTTGTAGTATTAGCGTTACATGCGCTGCATAATACCGGCAGGCCAGCTCTAATAGTCATTTAGTATTGCCTCGCGGGCCAAATATAATTACACCGCGGGCCAATTTTGGCCCGCGGGCCAGAGTTTGACACCTATGAGTTAGACAGTTGAGTTCTCGAACGTGCTGCGGTGCAGACGTCTCCCCCCCCCCCCTTTTTAATAAACTGCATTGAAGGATTCCATCTCTCCTTTTGTCATTCGTAAAGTAGAACTAGTAGAACTATCCACTAAAAGCAACAAACCCCCACAATTTACAATGGTCCTGCGCAATGTGTTTTGTTGCAGCAGCAGCCAATATCTTTCCAAAAAACTCGAAGAATTGTTTGTTTTGGGGATGTATATGTAACGGTAATGTTTTCAGACGTAACCTGTAATGAGATTGGAACCCAGAACTGTGAGACAGCTGTAGGAACATAAATAGAATTTAAGTTGACGTTTATGTTTATTATGATTGGGGCTCTTAACATTATTTACAAATTAAAATCTTGACAGTTCATGTTTAAAGTAAGTAATCGCTTTCAGTTTAACAGTTTAATGAATTGCACATAAAGGAGGACCCTATTTTTATAATCAGGCGGATGTCTGCTCTGTAAAAATGTATTGTATTTTCGTGCCCAGGTATGTTTAGTTCACCAGGGCTGGGAACTTGTAATTTCCATTGCACACCCCAGGTGCACATGACATTTTGGTGACAGAAAGTAGATTAGACTTTAGACCAGGTAAAACCAGGTCTCAGTTGTGGTGCAGGTGGTGTAACACGGTTTGGGTGGATTTGATCCACATATGAAAACTTAGACTGAACTTTGCGCGAGCTAAAATTGCTCTGGGCACGAAAATAGGGCCTAAGATGTATGTGTCTGTCAACCTGCTGCTAATTAGAAAAGTCAAATCATTCAACGATTCTTTTATTATACAATAAAGACAATAAAAGTAACACATTTATGAGGACAACAACGGAAAAATGTCCCCTTAACAACTGTGATGAAAGATAGAGCTGAAGCATTGCATCAGACAGACGTCAACCAGGCCTTTACAGTCGAAATGTGACTTGGTGCAGTTAAGGCTACTCCTGATACTGACGTTCTGTGGCAATAAAGAAGTCCTCCAAAACACTCCTCAGGTACTCGAAGGTGGGTCTATTTTCCGGGCTCTCTCTCCAGCAGAGACACATAATATTATAAAGTCCATCGGAACACTTTTCTGGCTTTGGCATCCTGTAGCCCTGCTCCAAGATCTGGATCACCTCAGGGTTGGACATACCTTAACATTGATAGAACAGTCAATTACCAGTGTGGTTATTGTGAAGAAATTTGTGTAAATATTGTAAAGAAAATACAAATAAATGGTTACCAGGGTATGGTATGCGGCCATATGTGACTACTTCCGTTAGGAGGATCCCAAAGGACCATACATCAGACTTGATGGAAAATGTACCATAGTTTATAGCTTCTGGCGCAGTCCACTTGATGGGAAACTTTGCTCCTGTGAACACAAAGGTAAATGAACATTTCAGCTGCTGCCACGGCAGGAAGGTTGTGATGCTTCATGTTGGTGTAAAGTCAAATAGTAATAAGTAAAAAGTCTAATTATGCTGCAGTTTGTACAATCATTGGGAAAATTAATATCGACCATGATTATATATCTCTACAATGCTGAATGATAACATAACATACTAGAGTGTGTGGCATTCCGTCAGGACTGACGGACTCACGTTTTTCTGGCGAATGACAAATAAAGGGAAATTTCAAAAAATTTGCTGGATTAAGCGCCAATGGAAGTGTGTTTTCGTCCGTCACTGGTTGTGTTAGTTGCTAACTCTTGGTTACCATTCCCTAAGCCTGCCCCTTTTTTACGTTCCAAAGTATTGATAAAATGTAGGCTAAATACTAAAAACATGTTTTCCCATAATGCTGTGGGTATTGACTTGCGCAAGTAAAAAACAAAACAAAACATGCAATGTTTTTAGCCTTTAGCCTTAAATTATACCAATAAATTGGAAAATTAAGTAAACATTGTTTATTAGCAATTTTAATTTATTTTAAAAGATGTCTGCAGTGCCTGATTTCCATTCTGCATTTTTCCCATAATTCCACGGGGAATTGACTTACATGTGCAGGTAAAAAAAAAATCTGTTTTGTGACTGATGTTGACAATCTTGGTCTGGTTTTAAATAATGACGGACTGATGATGACGGATGGGTGGCCTGGCCGCTGGCAAATGATGAATGAACTACCGGCAACATTTATTGACTAATGCATCTACGGTGTAGGAAATGCTGTATCTATTGGTATGCCTTACATGTATGCACAATAATTGTATTGCATGATAAATTTTCTTCAAGTTTCACAACATTAACTCTTTCAGGGACAGCGGTTACTACAGCGGACAGCTTATGTTATCAGGTTACAAGGTGCATGAAAGGGTGAATATAATGAAAGATGTTAACCCAACGAGGCCTTTTAGAATGCTAACTTATCTACAGAAAATGTGACAACCGTCAAATATTCTACAGGCACAGTTGAGCAATAACTGCAAAATGAGAGCTATAATATGGACAAAAAAATGAACAGTGTGTATACAACAGTAGAGCAATGTAATATCACAAAATATTACATAATTGTCTGCATGAGTAAAGGCTAAAAGGGAGTAAATCAATTGGTCTCCTTACCCTCCCTAGCTGTATATTCACTGTCCTCAATGAGTCTGGCAAGTCCAAAGTCTGCTACCTTACAGATGAGCTCATGGGACACCAGAATGTTGGCAGCTCGGAGGTCCCTATGGATGTAATTCTTCTGCTCAATATAAGCCATGCCGTCTGCTACCTGCAGGGAGCAGCACACCATTACTCCGACCGTTCTGTACTTCTTTGCATGCACAGTGTTAAGGAGGTGCGAATCACGACAGAACGGCCGGTAGACTCGTGCAATAATGAGACACGTTCAGATGACCACTTCAGGCATATTTATTGTATTGCCAGAACAATTTGGCAGCACGACGTAACACGAACCGTGGCCATGAACATAGCGTCAGTTTAACCAAAACGGAAGTTGCGCTCATATGAACATCCGGCATGTCCCTTCAGAACAAAAGCATTGAGCAAGAGCGCTACACACTACACAAATCCTCAACACACGGTGTCTTCTGTTTACGATGTTATAAATATGTGTGTGTGTGTGTGTGTGTGTGTGTGTGTGTGCGTGTGTGTGTGTGCGTGCGTGCGTGTGTGTGTGTGTGTGTGTGTGTGTGTGTGTGTGTGTGTGTGTGTGTGTGTGTGTGTGTGTGTGTTTTTTGGTCATAAATCCGGCCACATGCATTTTTTTTAGTAGCTTATTTTGTGAAGGGTGACGGGAAGCTAAAGCCTTTACTGTATCTGACATTGGGTGAAAGGCAGACTATGACTTGGACTGTTTGGCAGTCCATTGTGAGACATTGTTTTGGGCTAACGACGAGAAATGTTCACAGGTCAGGAATGTAACACTTTCCTCATCTATCTTTGACAAGACCTCTCATCTCCTGCAGTGTCCCCCACCCAGGTACACAAGTGGGCCTGCTATTGCCAACTATACCCTATCCTGCCCTCGTTGCTGGTATCCATTTACCGTGTGTCCGGTTGCAGGCTAATTCCTGTGACCATGTATGGGCCAACATTTTTCACATACAGAGAATGGTGGGATTGTAAGCATTTTGGTTTGCTTAGTCTGAAGTGCATATTTCAGACCTCCAAAGAATGTGTCTCATAGGTGCCGTTGGCCTCGAGAACTTGTCAGAAACGTGACATGGATCAAGCCTGTTTGTTCTTTTAGATTTTAGTCATTGGCATTACAACTCTTTATTCTCCTTTCCATTCATTACATTGTCACAAGAATCAGTCATTTTTGTTTGTTGTCCTTTGTTCAATTGATTTGATCAACTTGTCACATATGTGTAATGAAATTGCGAGAGAGAAAAAAGTAATGTGTCACATACTGGATTTTTATTGACATGCCTTGATTTGCAAAACTGTAAGGTAGAAGTGGCAACTTTAACAAAACAAGGGGTGCACTTGTATTAAATATATTGTGGCTTGATTGGTAGTAAAAATAGTAAAACAAATTTACTCTATCTTGATTTATTTCACTTTTATGGCAACATTTTCAACACACGGGTATGGCCATGTTGGATCCAATGAGACGTAACCAGATTAAAAGACATTTCGATTTCCATCCCATTATTCAAAACATGACATTGTTTCAAATTCACAGCAGACATTAATTAATTATCGTGCTCCACCCGACCACCTTGCCATGGAGCCCGCCGCCTTGTCAGTAACATACGTTTGCCTCAGAGATTAATTGAATTGAATTGAATTGAATACACTTTATTGTCATATTAAGTGCAAGTCAGAACGCACGTCGCATAACCTAAATTCATCACCTTTCAAGCCTTTGTATGATCGCAAGGATTCACCATTGGAGTTCTTCCCATTGCGATAGCTGTAAAAAACACTCCTGGCACTTGGTAGGGATCTGTAATATCCCTGTCCATCTTGCAAATGTATCTATTATGTCCTTCTTATCAAACTAGGCTAAGACGGGAATTTACTTGGACGCATTGTTGCCTAATAAATGCTAATTTTATCATTGCTCACCACTGTAAAGTCTTCACCTGCCACAGCTTGTACACTGCCAGTGTAAACAAACGCACACAGGGATCAGTCAAGTGACATCCAGAGCTCTAAAGGTCAAAGCCACGATGCGTTTCCAGAGGCAATGACGTCCGCTTAAAAGGAAACCTGGTTTCCTATCATTTATCAGCAAAATGGGCATCCGTCAGTGACGGATTGGCGAACCATCCATCAGTATTGACTGGATGTCCACCTCTGGGTACAATGTTATACCGAGGTGTACTGAGAACAGATTTTAGAGACAAATTATACTATTTATAGTGGCGTCAGCGAGTTGGGAGGGGTAGGGGGGGCGATGAGACAATAATTGAGACACACTGGTTTAGGGACAACACACGTTTGTTAATATTGCAAGGCCTATTGTTGAGTCTACGGCTCATTGGCACAGTGGCTGACTTTTTGTCTGTGATGATCATGCTCGAGAAAAAAAGATTTAAATCAAATCGTGCAAGTGGCATGAAAGGAGAGCATATGTCAGAGAGACAGACAGAGACAGAATGGAACGCTGAACTTACCTGGGATGTCATGTCTATCAAAGTTTTCATGGACAAATTACTCCCTTGTGTTGTTTTTAGGTATTCCAGCAAGCTACCTGTCAACAATATAGGTTTCATAAAGTCACTCCCAGTGTTCTTATACATCCATTTTCTATACCAGTAAGGCTCATGAGGGTCACGCGTGAGCCGAAGCCAACTGACTTTGGGTCAAAAAGCATTTTTGTTCTGACCTCCACAGTATCTGCCGTGTTCACGAGACCGTTCTTAAGATTGAGAAATGACTTCTGTGTATGCTGCGAGTTGTTTACATGATGATTCTGAACCATGAACCTGAATTTGCTAAAATGTTCAAACTATTATGCCACCAACCTGTAGTTAAGCTAGTTATCGCAGCATACACAGCGAGTCTGCTAACCTGTTCTTCAGGTCTTGTCACATGACTTTAACAATATCCGCAAGGGTAGTTGCGATGGAAATTTCGATCGCCAGCAGAAGGTAATATTGCCCAACATGGCGGCACCCTGAGATTAATAGACATTGATGAATGATTGTTCATAAGTCTTCTTACATGAATGTGATATTAACCACAATTGTGTGTTTTGATTAGCGGTGGCACATATAACGTATTCTAGTCCCCGCAAAAAGTTCTCCTTGAAGAAACTACATGCTTCAAAAATACTTTGGCAGACTTGGACCAAAATAGCAGTTCAAATCAGGGAACATAACAGTGGAAGGAAGTACATTGAGCATCAGTCAAATTGGGTTGGAATAGAAAAGAACAATACCTTTGCATGTCAGACAGCCACGTTAACGTAAAGGGAAGCACTTAAAAAAGAAAAATGTCTGTGGCAGGAAAAAAGAAGCTTTACTGCCCTGTGTTTGGGTTGCGTTTGAAGCCGGACAGCCAAATGAATGTTCTTTGTCAAGGTCACACAGAAGCCTCTGAGGACACGCCTGTTATTTTCCATCTTTGTTGTTGTCGATAGTAAATAAAGAGACAAAATCAAAAGACGGGAACTCCAAGCCATCCTTTCTCTTGACAACAGAGGCTGCATTTGTTTCCTCTCTACACATGGATTTCAGACAAAGAGAGCCACTGCTGGTAGTTTGACAGGCCGGTCGTAGAAGACTTTTACAAAAGAGCACCATTCAAGGCTATGGTGATGTTCGGGGCAAGACCCCAACCAATTTTGGTATTGTTTATTCATTATTTCCATGTGTTTATGAATCTTTCACATTGTTATGTGTGGAGAAGGGAAAAGAAGATCCAGTGGCAAGATTTGGTACAATCTGCCTTTGTTTACAACCGCGATTGGGTTGTGCCAGTATTGGAGTGCATGTGACAGTGCGTGTGTTTGTGTCTGCGGATGCACAGATTCTGGAGAGGGGCCAGGGGTCACTGAGAGTCTCGAAACAATAACCCGGTGAATCGCCCCTTCCATCTTTAACACCTTCCCACAAAACAGGCCTTGAGAAATTTTGCCTTTGCGGGTAAACACCAGTGACATGACAGCATCCGCAGGAGCGCGCAAAGCCAGTGAAAGTTCATGTTTCCTCGGAATGCCCGAGGAACTGAAAATAGCCAATCAGACTTCTTCAGCATAGCAGAGGAAGATCGTCTTATTGCCTCCGCCAAGCATGAAAAGGCGAGGGAGAGAGTTACTACCGTAATTTCCGGACTATAAGCCGCGACTTTTGTCACACGCTTTCAACTCTGCGGCTTATTTAATGACGCGGCCTATATAAAGACTTTTCTAACGGCCGCCTGTGTACCGTCCTTCTTTGTAAATATCTCATGTTACAATATGGGCACCTGCGGCTTATATGCAGGTGCGGCTTATGTGTGTACAAAATGTGTTTTTCCTTTAAAAATTTAGTGGTGCGGCTTATAATCAGGTGCGCTCTAAAGTCCGGAAATTACGGTACTTTAGGTTGTTTGATCATTAGAAGGAATGGATGATGACTCATTTAATTTTGGTGAAAAATCAAAAAAAAAGGGTGCTGATATACAGTAAACCTTCATTTGGATTTTTAACTGTAACAGTTTATATGGAGGAATATTTTTCCTTGGTAGAGATCTGCCATCTATCGGGTTCTATTCTTATTTAGATTGTTTCATATTGCTGACTGTGCTTCCTTTCACAGCTATCCATCCATCCAGCCATTCTCTAAAGAAATTGCGCCATGTTACTTTTGAAAAACAAGGAGACGGTCAGCGGTTTGATGAAAAAGAGCTCTTTCACTGCTGTACTGCAATACGTGAATATATGACTCAAGACTATGTTGGGAAATGAAGGCGATTCTAGGTTTTGTTCAAACATGTGCTCTATTATTCAGAGATTGAAACCTTAGCGACGTGTTAGATCCTGAACATGGATGACACAACACTGAGTGTTTCCTTGTTTGCATTTATGCCTTTGCTTTGTCTATGTACAAGAAACTGCGTAGCCCTGGAGAAGCCAGGAACCCCTTTCTTCTTTAGAAAATAATGAATTATACATTAAATGACTGCTATATGTTCACTGAACACCAAAATATATGTTTTTTCAAATATTCAATGCTTTAATCCTAATTTAGGATAAGGGCCAAATTTGACCCTTCTTTGGGATTTAAGGGTAGCATTTGAGTAGCAGAATTTATAGGGGCCAAATTTGACCCAATGGGTTCTCCAGGGTTAAATCTGTCAGATAATGTTTTTTTTTTAGGTTTTGTTAGTCATTTATTGGAAAGACCCAAGGGCCAAATTTGCTTTTGTTCTTGATGCTTCAGTTTGAAATCCCATTGAAATAGTCATTGGGTGACCCTCTTACGTACCGTTTTCCATGTACTCAGTGATAATAAGGATGGGCTCCTGGCTAACCACAGCGAAGAGGCGCACGAGACGAGGATGCTGCAGGTTCTTCATCACATTGGCTTCTTCCAGGAAGGCTTCCGTCGACATTGTGCCAATCTTCAGACTCTTAATCGCAACCTTCCTGTCATTATTGTAGAAACCTGAAAAGAGAGTACAGTACTTGAAAATGAAGAAACAACAAGGGGCTTTATTTGTATTGTACATTCATAAGCCTCGGCCGCAGGGGTGTCCAAATTCGGTTCTCATGGGCCGCTGTCCCGCCTGTTTCCCAGCTCTCCCAGGAGCAACACACCTGAGTCAAAAAATCTGAACGACTTGCTCGAGTCCATGCAGGAGATCGGCGCATGTACAGTAAATTTATTGAAAATGAATTATGAAAATAATTCCATTTGACTTCAAGTTAGCCATTGTGCAGTGGGAACTTGGAGATCGCCTTCTAGCCCCGATCGTGCGACCATGTGTGAAAATCCATCCATTGGGCTTTTAAAAATATATTCACGATGATAACAAAAAAAATTAAAATAATTAAATAATAAATAAAATTAAATAATTCAATGACTTGATTTCTTTCACGTCCACGGATCTCAGAATCTGTCTGCCTACGCCACGATCAAATTCACCAAGATCAAAAATTTCATCCTCGCCACAATTTAGAATTGCTTTAAGATGATCTTCTAGTCTACTTTCTGGAAACAAACTGCACCGGAGACGTGTAATAGAAAGTGCGCTTGGCCTGCCGGAATGCCCGGAAAGGTGCAGAGCGGTCTGCCAAATTTCCAAACAGCATTGTTCGCTTAAATTTTCCATGTTTCTGAGAACTCACACAAACACCCTGAGCATTCCTTGGAACACGGTGAGCAACATCAGACATGAACATTAACACGTTACCTGATGTAGGTATCTTACAAAAATGTTAAACCACTTATATATAAATCAAAACAGAACATATAGCTCAATATAGATTTGTGACACAAATAAAATTAATCTTAATTTGTAAGAATTGCTCGAAGATGAAGTATTCTAGGCTACTTTTATGTTGTGAATCAACCCAAATTGGCTTGTCCAAAGATCAACTTAAGTTTATGGGAATTGTTAATACATTTTTGCTTCAATATTTGCTGTCCTATAATATCAAAACTATGAAGTGGAGGGTTACATGAATGACGTTTGTGTCGTTGAAAAAGTAAACTCAATGTTCAATAAAGTTATTGCTAATAGCAGTAAAAGTGTTGAGATCCTTCACTTGTTAAATAATAATACTCAAGAAAAATATTAACGGAATAAGATAATTTCCTAAAATTCATACTTTTTAAATGATGCGACACCAGCATATTTCAAAATTGTTGACGCGAAATATTAACTAACTGAAGCTATCAAATCTTTGTGGCAGATTTAAAAAGCAGGACGCAGTGGCGTAAATTTCAAAATTCACCTTTTGTAAAAATGGAACTGACGTACAAGGAGTGGGGAGGGCTGACTATGTTTGACTGAGCCAGCCAAAGTGTGTGTCTTGAACATCGGTGACGAAAACAACTCATTTATTCATTTATTTTTATGCACTGCATGCATTTGCGGTGCGCTGAGAGAGAGAGGGCAGTGCACAATTGCTCACACGCACGCACACTGTGGGAACATTAAAACAGTAAACTAGACTTGCCCCGGCATGAAAATGAAGATGCATCAGTGTTTACTCCGAGCGCACATGCGCCTGTCTACGAAAATAGGGCCGAGTGTTTTGTTGTCTTAATATTAACAGTTGCTGATAAAGTTGTTGATAAAGATTTAATATGCAAGAAAGTTTGACCCGAGAATCCATCCATTGTTTCTATTTAAGTTTTGTCTTATGTGGAAAGACAAAAAATTAAATTCAAGAGATCGATCTGCGTCATAGAGCTGCTTGTTTTCAACCTAAGAGGTTGCACTGTGGTAAAATAGGGACTGAAATATGGAGAAGTTGAAGCAAAGGTTATGTTTTCACACTCGCTGTGATGAGAGTTCATCACAGCCGGTATGAGGGCATTTAAAAACAGAGGAAACAGTCCTCCAATTAATGATACAAGGGCCGTGACTCATATTGTCCAAGTACTGTAATAGCAATTAAAGCAGAACGTAACGTGGCCACTGGATGAACTTGCACAATGGACGGTCATGCTGCTATTGTTAAGATAGAATTCCTTAAATGTTGAAAGTTTTCTGGAAAGGTAGATTAATGGAGCTTGAGTTAAGCTTCATGACAAGGTTAATTTCTTCCATTATTCTGCAGGTCAAAGAGCTCAAAGTAGCATACGATAAAGAGCCACTGTTATCGAGAATAATCGAGTGCATGCGGTATTCCCCACGCGGTGGTAAATCTCAGACAAACAAAGACAGAGTGGTTACTCGGCTCACCCATCCAGACATCTCCAAACTGGCCCGCACCGAGCCTATTCACCATTTTCAGGGACTCCCGGGGGATCTCCCACTCATCTTGCCACCATGGTTTCTGAGGAACTCTCGACTGGCATGGCTTCACCAACTTGGTACACAAACCATCTGCATCACCTGAATGACAGAAAATGGATCAGCGAAAGACATCGCAGCGATAAACTTGACTTTTTGGGGAGTAATAATCACACGTACGTGAATGATGCTGGACAAGCTCTTTCAGGGAATTAAAAGATATCTTATTGGTGATGTAGAAGCCACCGTTGTCCAAGTTGCGGATCCTGTAATGTTTCACTCCTTCACCCGTGTTTGGGTCAAAGTCCCTGATTGACAAGGAGTATGACCCTGAAAGAAATAAGATGCAAACATTTACAGTAGAAATGAAAGGAGGGGTTTATTTTCTCTTTTTGCCCCTTGGGAGTCAAAATTGAATCATCACAATAAAGGAGATTCATTGCCATGTATCACCTCAGATTTACATTTGTTAGCCGTTCAACCTTTGTACGGTGTGTCCACTAAGAGCCACTACAATGGCATCAGCGGTGTCGAGGATGGAAAAGTTTCATCTAATTTGGTCTGTAAATGTTTGGTCTGAAACCTTTGAACCCCAATGCAAGTACTTCTCTATCCAAAATGCAGAGAACTAAATGGAACAAAGTGGTAAGACCACAAAACTCTCACCTCCAGACAACAGTTTTTGCACGTCTCACATTTTCCGATGGCCATTCGGTCATAACCCACTTTGAGAGTTATTTTTCATAAGTAGCTTTTTTGAACGTACACAATTACATGTGCAATACTCCTTTCAGGGTACATATTAGGAAACTGATCCATCCATCCATCCATTTTCTGAACCGCTTTATCCTCGGAAGAGTCACGGGGTGTGCTGGAGCCTATCCCAGCTGTCTTCGGGCAGTAGGCGAGGGACACCCTGAATCCGTTGCCAGCCAATCGCATGGCACACAGAGACGAACAACTGCCCGCGCTCACACTCACACATAGGGACAATTTAGGGACTTCAATCAGCCTGCCCGGCATGTTTTTGGAACGTGGGAGGAAACCGGCGTACCCGGAGAAAACCCACGCAGGCTCGGGGAGAACATGCAAACTCCACGCAGGAAGGCCGGAGCCGGAATCAAACCCACGACCTCTGTACTGTGAGGTTGACGCGCTAACCACTGGTCCACTGGTTTCTTCTCCTTCACAAATTTTTCCCCTGTTGGAGGTTGCTGTTTTGAAGTTTTGATGATGCTCCTTCGTGACTCCAACCCTCCATATTAAACAGAGCTTGGGAAAGGCACTGAATTAGGCTGCCCCCCCCCCCCCATCCCCACACCACTGGCCCCCTCTTTCCCACCCAAGCCTAGGTAAGGCTAAAATGGCCATTTTCATCCAAGTGAGGAACAAAAATTCTATTTTTAACAGGCCAGCACACGTCTACTTGACAGTTCGGTGTTAAAAATTGTATCAGTTTCCAAAAGCGTATGACTTTTAGACAGTACTGTATGTGTTGCTGCAGTGCAGTGATAGCATGCATCCGTCACCTGGCATCGTCTCACTCTCACGAATCAAGAAGGAGCCCATCGTGTTCCCGGAAGCGAGCAGGAGCCTCATTGAATCATTTTTAGAAATGTTCTTAAAGAACCACCTGTAACACACAACATGCTTCACACTGAAAACCGACACTTTTTTTTTTTTTTTTAGGCTGGTGGGCGGGCACTGAGGTTGCAAGACACAGCTTTGAGGTCAACATCTTCATCAATGCAATATACTGCCTGTGTGACGTACGGTTCTGTCTCTTCGGTGTTCATTGCAATAAAGTTGTGTGGGACGTAGCCCCTCTGTCCTGTGGTGAGAGATTCTGCCAAATACCACTCTGGATCATCCCTGATTGTCAAAACACAATGATATCATGAGTTAGCTTCCAAATGTGTAAATCTGACATAGATGAGTACAAATCCTATACAGTAGTATATTTGTGAAAAATGTGTTCAGAGGATGTGTTTCTTTATAAATGGAAGTGAGCACTGTCAAAATTGTAAATACCAATTGTAAATCATCCATTGTGACAGAACATGTTTGCTTGTAATTTATTTGATTATTTAATAGTGGTGTGAAATGCCCACTTGAGAACACGTTGTGGTGCCGAACCATGGAATTGCATATCACCGTTTTTTTCTCTCTCATGTTACTCAGAAAGTCCCGCATGTGGACGTATCCTCAAATTCCTCAAACTTTGGATACAAATTCATGAATTAGTGCAGAGAGATACAAGTCTGATGTGTTTCAAAGGGAAGTAAGTTGGATGACCACCCAACTACACAATGGACTCCAGCTAAGGACATTCTTCTAAGGACGAAACAGAATAAATGTTTCATTATCACATCTTATTATTATTTGTACAGAGCAGACAATACAGTAAAACAAAAAATATTGATGGATTACTCATTTTTAAATCAGTCAACTGTTTGTTCAATTATTGCTCAAGTTAGTATAAACAGTGTAATATAATTATTGCAAAATCTCGTTATTTATTACATGTGACAATTTGACATTTCGGTTCAGATTTCATGGAAGTTGACACAATGATTTGCTTTCGCGGGCCACATAAAATGATGTGGCGGGCCGGATCTGGCCCCCGGGCCTTGTTTTTGATACATGTGGTTGAGAGTTTTTAATCAAACACGTCTGCATGTCTTTGGATTGTGGGAGGACACCTGGAGAAATTATGGTTCATGCTTACTTTTCATTGCATTTCTTTTGCTTTTGTCAGATTAATTTTTTTCCCCTTCATTAACAAATCACCAAGAATTGTGTCCATTAGTGTATTCATTTATTTGTGGCATAATTAAAAATAGAGTATATTTGAATCAAACAAAAGGTCGAAGTCATAATAGGGTTCCCGTTAAAAACATGACAACATCTACTTAGAGCGCAGGGAATAAAATGTTTGAGGTCAAACAAGCTGTCACAAGTTCAGAACTCACCTGTTAATTATCTTGAGTTTCTCTCCCTTTTCAAAGCCTAGGTCACCATCATGGGCAGGTTCGTAGCTGTAGCAAGCCACTGCCAGGTTCTCTGCAAAAGCATTGCCAATTATTGTGAAATCAGTTTTTACAAATGGCTGCCCCCGAATGTCGAAAGACAGTTTTGAGGAGAATGGGCCAGGAAGTCGTTTCATACAATGCCGATCCAAAAGTGTGCGGATAAATATGAATATTCATGTTCATCTTAACATTACTGTTCAACAAACACTTCACTTCATGGCTTGCATCTTGTTCATCAGAAAAAGGAAATTCGTTTGTTGTTACCGGGAAGCGGCGATGAAGGTGGTGAACCCTGTGATGGATATGGAATTAGTTGACTGGTATACTGGTGACAGAAGAAAAGAAAATGTGCATTTGAGTTAATGATGAACAGAAATGCAATATTGGACAGGCCATCAGCAACACATCAAACAACCAGAATTCAGGAAAATCAGATTTTCCCTGACACACTTTTGCTGTATTCTCTAAATCTTATGTAAAATTCATTCATTCATTCACTCATTCATTTTCCATCCATCCATCCATTTTCCGAACCGCTTCATCCTCACAAGGGTTGCGGGGGTGCTGGAGCCTATCCCAGCAGTCTTCGGGCAGTAGGCGGGGGACACCCTGAATTGGTTGCCAGCCAATCGCAGGGCACACACAGATGAACAACCATCCACGCTCACACTCACACCGAGGGACAATTTAGAGTGTTCAATCAGCCTGCTATGCATATTTTTGGAATGTGGGAGGAAATCGGAGTACCCGGAGAAAACCCACGCAGGCACGGGGAGAACATGCAAACTCCACACAGACCTCTGCACTGTGAAGTCGACGCACTAACCACTGGACCACCGGGCCTCTCCTGATCTAAAATGTACTTCAGAATTGAAATTCTCTTCATTCCTCTTTTTTTTTATTCGGCATGAAATTATAAAAAGACTTTTACGAGCACTTTTGCATGCATGCACGAGCTGCCGTACCTACAAATAAAACTCTCAAATGCAACTTACTTGATTGGATGATTGTGGAGGAATGGGACAATTACAGTGCTCGCAAATTTCATCCAAGTTCTCGATCCATTCAGCATCTGAGTAGTCGGAGCTGCAGTTACATCCCATCTTTTCTGTAAGTTAATGATAAAATTAAAAGAGCATTTTTGGGCCACCGGCTCTTAAGATGGTGTAATTATGAAGTCACTTCAATGAATACATTGAATTTCAAGCAGATTAACAAAACGTGGAAATACAGCAATCATGTTCAGGTTTCCCGAATGGCCTTGTAACCATTACAGCATGCTTTGTGTTTGAATTCGAAGCTTTGTAATGAACCAATCAAAGAATTCTTCCAAAAGCAACTTAACTTGCTTATTTTTGGCGTCATAAAGTCAAATAATGCAATTATTCAAATGTAATTACAAGCTCTGGAAACATGCTTGAATTTATAGTGACAAAAGAAGCACGTCCATGTGCTCTACATTGTGTTGTTTCGAGATCTCTTGGTCCCCATTGGACCAGAACCAGGTCAGTGGGCTGATTGTAGCATTTGACTCTCTCCGATGTCTCATAGACATGGGAAAAATTCATCGTCGAAGGCCCCAAGGAACAAACCACAAGACTTTTTTTTTCTCCCCTGCTTAAGTCAACATTTTCCATTGAGTGGCTCCTCTTCTTGTGATCTACAGCTAAAGGTCTTCCAAACAAAAAAAACAAAAAAAACCACAGCGTGTTATTGTTTCCAATGTTTTATGTGCCAAGGGATGTTGAATTTGTCAAATTTCACTGACCAAAAAAGGATGGGTCTCTTCTCATAAAACTGAAATTAATCTTTCTTGAAACAAAACAAGGACTCAAAGCAGAAAATGTTCTCACTGCCGTAAAATCAAATTTGGAATTTGCGCAAAAGGTACGAATGTTTCTCAATTAAGATTTGTAATTTGTATGAGGAAAGTTCAAGAGTTTTGTTTGATGATCTACGCTCTCGTTTTGTCTCTACGTACCATCACAAGTGTGATACTGTACTCACCTCTTTGTGTCGGAAATGTGTCTTCGCGCACATCAGAGTTCAAGTTCCGCCATGGGTGGTGGATGCAAACGACGATATTCAGAAATCACTTTTCACCACTTGTACGTGGCTGTGACAATTATAATCATCTGTCTGTGTACTTACTTACTTCTGACAGTGCTAACGTGCATCTGTACACGTACGCGCGCACACACACACACACACACACACACACACACACACACACACACACACACACACAAACAGACATACTTTCACACACACGCACGCACAAAACCTGAAGTAGCAGAGAGCGGCATGAGAGCTTCCTGTCGTTGAGAGGATATTGGTTACATTGCAGTCATTTAGCAGGTGCTTAGTGTGCAAGCGTTTAGGCGCAATGGTAGAGAGGTCATTACAGCAATTTTCCAAAGGAACTTGTGCTAATAGGTTGGCTACCTACCAGAAAAAAAAACAACCGTGTGGTGTGTGTTTTTTTTTTTCAATTTAACTTTCATTTCTCTTTCGACACAATGAATTTCATAGCAGCAACCATATTTTAATTTTAACACATGCAAATATTTGTCCTGGTCATGTCTCACAGTGCAGAGGTGCAGGGTTTGATTCCGGTTCCGGCCTTCCTGTGTGGAGTTTGCATGTTCTTCCTGTGCCTGCGTGGGTTTTCTCCGGGTAGTCCGGTTTCCTCCCATATTGTCCCTTGGTGTGAGTGTGAGTGCGAATGGCTGTTTGTCTCTGTGTGCCCTGCGATTGGCTGGTAACCACTTCAGGGTGTTCCCCGCCTACTGCCCCATTGGATTGGATTGGATTGGATACAACTTTATTGTCAAACACCATGACGGCTGGGATAGACTCCGGCATGCCCACGACCCTTCTGGGGATAAGGAAAATGGATGGATGGATGAATGTCTCACTAGTCCTTGGTCACTTGCTTAGGTCAAGATCATTATGAATCATTGAAAAAAAAAAGTCCAAGGCTGTCATCAAGTGTTGAAACAACACAGGAAATAAGATTAGTATGCACATTTTGTTTTGTTGAATAACTTCTCTGTATTAAATGTAAATTACTTACTGAAAAGAAAGACAGACAACAAACAGAGTTTTTGTCACGTTGTACCGTTCCACTGACTCTGCTGTGGGCCACAGCACCATTCTTGTGGTAACGAGCTGCTGCAACATAGCCTGCATTGGCAGGAAGTGTGTGTGTGTGTGTGTGTGTGTGTGCATGCGTACACACGCACATATAGCCCTTTTAAGGCCTGTTACCTTGCACACTTTTTTTTAAAACATTTTGAGTAAGCAGAGATATTATTTTTAGATTATATTTACATTTGGCGCCCGATAGTCCAGTGGTTAGCACGTCGACTTCACAGTGCAGAGGTACCAGGTTCAATTCCGGCTCCGGCCTTCCTGTGTGGAGTTTGCATGTTCTCCGTGGGCCTGCGTGGGATTTCTCTGGGTACTCCGGTTTCCTCCCATATTCCCAAAACATGCATGGCAGGCTGATTGAACACTCAAAATTGTCCCGAGGTGTGAGTGTGAGTGTGCCTGGTTGTTTGTCTCTGTGCGCCCAGCGATTGGCTGGCAACCGGTTCAGGGTGTCCCCTGCCTACTGCCCGAAGACAGCTGGGATAGGCCCCAGCAACCCCCGGTGACCCTAGTGAGGATAATGTGGTTCGGAAAATGAATAAATTAATATATTTACATTTTGTGTGGTATGATTTTAATCCATCCACACACCCGTTTTCTGTCACACTGCCAAAGGGGAGCTGGAACCTATGCCAACTGACATTAGGTGAAAGTCAGACAACATCCTGGCTGTCGATCATGGAGCACTTACAGTATAGACACAGACACCCATTCACACAGCCACTGAATGGCAACTGAGTCAACTCTGCCTCCACGGAAGTCAGGCGAGTGAACCACGAGACAGACTCTGCTCGATATTGTTTGCAGCAAAAGCCCCAAAAAGAAACAAAAACAGAGAAAAAACAATACAGTATATAGATGTCAGTCATGGAGGGACAGCTTTGGGAGTTTGGTGCCTTGCTCAGATGTTTGCAGCACAAATGTTAGACCCTCGTGTCCTCATGTCACTTCAACATTATTAAAGAAGACTTTCAATTTTGTCATTTGAAAGGGGGTGTAAAACAGATAATTGCTGAATAAACAACAACAAAATAATTGCTCCCGCTCTTGAAGTGGATCTTATGATTGGGTAAATGTACCTAATGAAGTGTCCATTGAGCGGATGAGATAAAACAGATACCTGGGGCAACTGGGACGCTATGTGAAAGAATATCCTACTTCAAGGGGTATTCCGATTTTCCCGAGCACAACTGCGGTCTCTGACCTCTAAATATGATGTGAAATCTCACGTATTGTACAGTCAAAGTGTGATACTATCATCATGTTTTGCAACCTCCACCTCCCACATTCGCGAAGCAGGTGCAAGCTCACAACTCCTGGAGAGCAGCCTGACCGCATAAAAGGTTTAAAGGTGCCTCCCGATTAAATGAAGTATCCTGATAGGTTTATCTGTGACATGTGCTTTATTTCCACTCAAGTGTCAGCCTCTGTTCTTAGAATAACAATGGAAAGGTCTGGGGAAAAGGTCATGGGAAAAAATCTGCGGGCCATATCACAGTGGCAAGAGAAACATATTTCTGCAACACTTTATTGTGAGCACTCACTGAGAAATAAGGCCTCGAGGTACAACACTGCTACTTCTATGCATTTTCCTATTTTATTTCACTTCCAAAGTGGAGGTGTAAGGGCACGTTATAATCTGTATCCTGCGGTAGTCTCTGTGGTGTTCTTTTTCACACAGAGGCCGCACTCTGCCAAGGCATATTTAGTTTCTTCTATACACCCATTTTATATTTCACTTTTTGCTTTTTGAGAGGTGGGATATACAGTGGACTATTCGCCAGTCAATCCGCAGGGCATTCATAGGCATACGGTACAAGCATACAGTCACATGCACACCTATGGACAACTTAGAGTCTGCCATAAACCAACCATGCAGGTTGCTGGGGTGTGGGAAGAAGCCGGACTAACATGCAAACTCCAAACTTCTGAAATTTGAACCTCTCAATTATGAGCTAACCAGCAGCATATTTAGTTTCTTTTTTGACCAATTATGTCCAACAATATCTATGGTGCTACTCTCCCCCCTTGGGTGCCTTCATAATGGGTGACTTAATAATGCAAGATGGCAAACAAGATGGACAAAAGTTGTGGGTCAAGTTATCCTGAAAAGTGATGATTGACAAATATATGAAGCTGATCTCATCTTCTGATCCACTTATCCTCACAAGGGTCGCGGGGGGGGGGGGGTGCTGGAGCCTACCCCAGCTGTCTTACGGCAGTGGGCAGGGGAAACCCTGAACTGGTTGCCAACCAATCGCAAGCCACACAGAGACAAGCAACCATCCACGCTCACTCACACCTAGGGACAATTTTTGAGTGCTCAATCAGCCTGCCATGCATGTTTCTGGAATGTGGGAGGAAACCAGAGGACCCGGAGTAAACCCACGCAGGCACAGGGAGAACATGCAAACTCCAAACAGGAGTACTGTTTGGAGTTTGTACTGTAAGATCAATGTGCTAACCACTGGCCCACCGACCCACCCTCACTGAAACATGTTTCAAAAAAGATCAAGATTGAATTTTTGAATGTTGGTTTTCAATGCTTGCAATTATTTTTCAACCAATTCCAGACTGTTCAACAATTTTATAGCAAGAAAACCATGATAATATTTAATATAAGTTCATTTCAGTTCATTTTCGTTGGGTTGTTGTTGTTTTGCAGTTCTTGATACCAAAAAAAAAAAAAAAGGTTTGGTTTTTCCTTTAAAATGAATGTTATAAAAGCCCCAATTATAAAATTACCTCAGGGTCTGGTATCTGAACTGCATGTCTGATGTTTCTAAGTGTCAAAATCGGTACAGAATTCAATAAGCTATGATGAATTTAATTGCAGCCAAACCCAGTTATTAGTTAAATACAACTTGATGGAAGAGATCGTCGTTGGAACCCTGGTTCAGGATGACGGCTAAGTCTGCATGTCTTCAAACACCCGAGGGTAGCCCAAGTGTTGATTCATGTCTATGGGCTTCTTCTACGCATTGCAGCAATGGTACGCAAAACTGCCACATGCTGGCAGCGCATGGACCATAGAACTAAAATGGAACATAGCATCATGTACTTAGTGTATATTTTTTCTTTTTTTAACTCTTCATATGCAGAGAATGGCCAGCAGGGGGGGGGGAGCACTGTCTCACTTGCTTCCCCTTATTCTGCTGCCATTCAATCGCATACAACAATTCACTCACATTCACATCAATGCAGAGGCCTCAATCAACCTAGTACGCAATTTTTTTGTAATGCGTGTTTGAGAACGCTGGAAAACTCCACATAAAAAGGTCCGAGCAGATCCAACCCCACACACTCTGATTGTGATGCTGACATGCTAACCACAGGCAGCACTGATTTCTGCTAGCCTCATTTTATGTCACAAGACACATTACACTCGATTGTTTTGAAAATCATCGAATCGCAAGTCAGAGTGTTATTGAACTCAATTTTGCATACATCTGTGAAAATACTAACGGAAATGTCTAACCCGACTCCGTGCAGTTACGCCACTCGCCATTCTAGATTTGCACGAAAATAGAGCCTGTAGTGTCGTAAACAGTATGAATGCAAACCAAGTGTCAATATTTGACACTTGATAACATTCTCAGACCTACTCCTATCGTGGAAATAGGAAAACAAGAATAACAAGATTTGGCCATATTCAAATACGTAGTTCTCTTGTCAATTCTGTGTCAATGTTTACAATTCTCAACCGGTCTTTTAACATTCGGGTATTGTCCGAGCCCTGACTCTATTCATAATAAATATTCAAAATATGTCAGAGGCAGCAGTTTTTCTTTAATATTGAGTTGCAATGACAATTTACATCTGCATTTTTCAGTTACGTTTTATATATAGCCATTGAAGACACATTTTACAGTCGCATCTGTCAAGAGTCATGTACTGATTTTTTTTAACATTGAACATAAATCCTTGAAGGGAAAATATGTGATTTTTCATAAATCCTGCTAATATTGTTAACAAGAAATCTCGCTAAGCAACAGAACACGTTTGCTACCTTGTGCACATTGTAATGAAAAACAGTATCTTTGTCTAGAGAAGGCCATCGAGATATTTGGGGTTTGGGAGATATCAAAACGCTGGTGTTAGACCACATGGCTAAAACGGCCATCAACGTGATCATAAAACTCATTAAAAAGTTGACCCTTTCATAACTCATGTTACTTATGCACTTCAAACAAGAATGACCTGACATTCAACAAGACCCGGTTTCTTGAGAACACTTCTACACATTTAACTGTATCATGATAGAGCTAAATAATTTTAGATGTCTATTTGAGTTTAAAATTCTTTATGAGCCAACTATTTTCCTTAACCTTTCTATGTTCAAGTTTAGGAAGTAAAAATAAAAAACATATTAAGGCCCATTTTTTTCTGAAACAGAAATAGATTTGAACAAGCCATTGTTATTCAAAATGATTGTACGGAGCCATCTATGAACTTAATCTCAAATTCAGCCTGACACAAAGAATATATGCAACTGCTGGTCACAGACGATGGATCCATTTTTTTTAAACCACGATCCTGTCCAGGGCTGTGAGTGGCTGGCAACCAATTCAAGGTGCACCCCGCCTACTGCCCGAAGACAACTGGCATAGGCTCCAGGAGCCCCCGCGACCCTTGTGAGGATAAGCGATTCAGATAACTGAATGATAGATGGATGGATGAATGGAATGGATGGAATAATGGATGGACGGATGGATGGATCTTGTCCAAGGTCATAGTAAGCTAGAGCATATCCCATCTGACTCTCAGCACATTTAACACTCCCATTAACACAATTTCGAGTCATCAATCATCCTGTTTCTAGAAAGCACGTGGAAGACAATGCTACAGTAAAATTGAAGATTGAAACTCGAACTTCGGATTGCGAGGCAATCTGCAGAGTCTCGTGTAAAATGTACACTTTTTATTCACTCTGCAGAAGAGGTATTATTTTAAAATGCTTCTTATTTTGGATCGTAAACAATGGTGTACAACTTCACAGTC
Organism: Hippocampus abdominalis; assembly: GCA_018466805.1. Classification (NCBI taxonomy): domain Eukaryota; kingdom Metazoa; phylum Chordata; class Actinopteri; order Syngnathiformes; family Syngnathidae; genus Hippocampus; species Hippocampus abdominalis. Next base: position 7,049,626 of record CM031705.1, on the reverse strand, counting down.
ATGGTGGATGGCAAAGGATGGCAAATATGATGCAATGTAATTCTACATCGTCGCAAACTACAACCACCATAGAAAAATGCCATACAAAAACCGATCATGATCATCTTTGAAAAGGGATCATTTACTTTCATTAGATTGTGCGGTTGTACCTGATAATGAGTCTAATTTGTGCTAATAGTCTTCATCCAGTGTAATAGTGCATCTGTGTTCACGACATATACTGTACATGCTGGTGCACTCTCCATGCACGTCACACCGCTAAGCATACAGCAAATAGCTTACAGCTTCCTTTTGTTGACACTGTGGACCTCCCAAAGAGTAAATAGCACTCAGTGTTTGATGGAAGTCAAGTCGAACTTAATATTCATCCTCAGGAGGAATGGATGAGGCTTTAACACAGTGAGAAACGTCTGGAGTTGATGTTCATCTTCGTGAGGCCCAGATGTTTCAGTGGGGTGGACAGAGCAAAGGTGGCTTTCATGGGGATGTCACACAGCAGATCGGACTCCTCGCCGCACTCCTCCAACTCATACGTCGCATTGTCCAGCATTTCTTTGTGGCGCTCACACACCTGCTCTACTTTCAGCTTGTTGATCTCCCCACGAAGATGGATCAGCTGACGGGCCAGATGGTTGTCCTGGTCTTGCATCTCCCTCTGAAACGGGAGGGGACGTGAGATAGAATCAATGTTTCAGCGACAGAAAGTATTTTAGCTTAGGTGAATGACGTGAGGTGAGCCCTTATATTTAAAACAAGAGTTGTGGTAAAGTAATGGATCATTTTCTCATGACATCACACAGCAGACAAATACTGATCATGCATGACAACAATGGCAGTAAAAGGATTTGTTGACCTTCTTCCGTTTATTTTTGCACAACTTTTTTTTTTACATATGCACCAACCAGCCACAAATGCAAATTGCTGAGTCAAAAATGTATTTTTAAAATGTTTCACAGATAATAAGGCTCACTTTAACAGATGATGTTTGAGCGGTATACATTTTTTTGTACATTATACATTATATATGAGCGGTGCACATTTTCAGCATGACGTCCCTGATCCACTGGTGAAAGGACACTTTGATCCTCTCCTCTTTCATCTATAACTGCTTCATACAACAAAGAGGATGCAGAAAAGTGGTTAAGATTGAATGACTGTCTGTGTCTTATGTGTTGTGTTGTATTATTTTGTTATTTTGACTTCAAGATGGTGCCGTGAGAGTGGCTGCCTTTACAGCAGCTCCTATATTTTGTTCTTCTACTTCTTCCTTTCATAACTTTGCTGCTGTGTACTGGGAATTTCTCCATCATTCTTATCTTAACTTATAGCATTTTAAAATTCATTATTATTGTGGTAGTAATTTTGCAGTGGTGTAGGTGAACCACTTCATTTTGAGAGCTGCTTTTAAGATTTTTCCCGATCCCAGGCAGGGAAGGGTGACCCGCTCACCTTTTTAATCTGGCCGACCAAGCATTGAAATTAACATGAGCCCTCTACTATTTGTTGAATTAATTTTACATTCCCCTCTTGCAAATCTTAAAATACACTGGTCAACAATTTTTAAAAACTTTTTTGATGACTTTTTGATTTTGAATCTGAACTAATTTTCACTCAAGCACATCAGGTTTTCATATATGTAATAAAGTGATAGGGAGTAATATTTATGAATTAGAGGTTAGGTTCAGGATGGTACAGTGGACGACTGGTTAGAACGTCCGACTCACAGGGCACCTGCAGCGGCTTCTCTTGTTGTATGTTGTGAGAGGGAAGAAATTTCATCTGTGCTGTATGTACAGCACATTTGACAATAAAGTTGTACTTGATACTTGACAGTGGAGCAGTCGGGGGTTTGAATCCAGGCTCTGCATTCTCCCTGTGCTTTCCTGGGTTTTCTCCGGGTACTCCCACATTCCCCCCCAAAAAACATGCATAGGCTGCTTGAACACTCTAAACCAGTGGTTCTTAACCTGGGTGAGTGAATCTGTCTCAGGGGTTCGACAGAGCCTCTGCCATGGAGGTTTTGACACGCTCAGTCAACATGTCAATTAGTTCTTACACACAATTAAAAAATGTACACTTTATAATTACACTAATTGTGTTTGTGTTCTCTTTTTAATAAATGCGTTTTTATGTCTTGAATTTGTAAAAAATCACCCTCTTTTTTCCCCTTTTTTTTTTTTTTACTTATGAAGGGTTCTGTGAATGTGCATATTAACCGGTTGGGTTCGGTACCTCTAACAAGGTTAAGAACCACTGCTCTTGATTGTAAAGTGTCCTTGGGTGTCTTGAAAGGCGCTTATAAATAAAATTTATTATTATTATTAAACAGTTCATAGGAGTGACTGTGCGTGTGAATAGTTGTTTGTCTATCTGTCTATATTGTCTACCGCCCGAAGGCAGCTGGGATAGGCTCAAGCACGTCCACCACCCTCTTGCGATAAGCGATTCGGAAAATGAATGGATGGTTAGGTTCAATTTTACATACTTTACATTAGCTTACACATTTGTCATGTGCTATATTTTTTAATCAAATGATTGATTGCTTGATTACAGTTAAATAATAAATGCAATGTAAAATGAGACAAACCTATGTCCATTTCGAAAATCCAAAGCTCTTGCAATGAATCTTGGAAGTGTACCTAATGTAATGGTCGATGGGTGCAGGTACAATATAACAAACGCAACAGTTCTTCTACCTCACTTACCAACTCTTTTCTGAGAAAGTTTAAGGCGTCATCAATAGTGTCAAAGCCACAGATGTTTCGCGCGACCACGTCTGGATTGCTCTGCGTTGAAGCTGAATGGTCGCGGTCGTGTTGCTGTGAAGTTGATGGATTCTTGTCCCTCCAAGGTCCGCTCAACAGCCTCTCCTGCCACTCCAGATAGGACGGTCTGCGAGTCTCTAATTTGAGTTTCTCCGTTAGTGCCTTCAAGCTGTCGAGACTTTCCGTGTCTCCCTCGTCTGCAGAGCGTTGGGAATCCATGCGAGCAGGTGGTATGTGGATTTCACTGAGATTGTTGCTGGACACTTGGCTCTTGACGCGCAAAAGGTCCGCCGCACTTCCTTTATAAGCGGATAGAGACAGTGACCGCCCACGGCGCCGACGCCTACTTAAGTGTGGTAGAATACTCAGACGTTATGTTATAAGGCAGTGGTAATTCTTTGAATTGGGTTGCATAATGCTATGTAAGCACATACTTGAATTTGATTGGTCGGCTCAAACGAAACGCTGTGGCTCAAGTGACGCCGGAGGCCCCTTTGTATCGTAATCATCATTAGGACTCACCAGGCACGGTGCTACACTGGGGGCTAAGGGGGGCTCTAGCCCCGTCAGACAGTTCTTCATAACCAAAGTGTATTTTAAAAAAACGTTTTTAAACTGAAATAAATATTTCAGTTTAAAAACATTTTTTTTAAGTTCACAAGTAAGCAGCCATTCTGTTCCAATTCAGATTCTTCTTTCCGTGTTTATGCTGCAGCTGTACCCCTTGTCTCTTTTTGAGGGCAGAGAGGGCCAGGGTGAGTCTTTTAGTTAACCTGCGCATTAGGGGAGCGGCCGTAATCAATCTCTGAGCACACACTGGTTAACTGACACCGTTCGGAAATTTAGAGCATTGCTAAAATTTGTCGTTTGGCTATTCAGAGTCCACCAAAAAAAAACAACTAGGTAGTAGGCACTCCAACTGGGGACACGGCGCCCCAGTGATGGCTGCGTGCGGAAATTAACACACCCGTTCGCAGAATAGTGCACGGGTGTTAGAGTGAATTTCTGAATGCGCCTTAGATTAGAGTTATCTTGCAGTACAGTTTAGCAATGTGTAAAAAAAAAAAAAAAAATCCCCTCCCAACATTCTCCCAGTGGGTAAAGAAGAAGAGGGTGATTGGAAACATGAGCCTGGACCAACTCCTGAAGGAGCACCAGCCGCAGCCTGTAAGTGAGAAGGTTTCAAAATAGTGTGCAACAAGTATTCCCCGATAAAAACAGGAGAAAACAGCTAGGTGATGGTGGCATACAGTTTGGGCATTTCTGTCATACTGATTGAGCAACACACATGAAAGAGGATACAAAGACATAATCAATTACCGTGATTGGACAGTAAAGTCCAAATCGCTACCTTTGGGCAAATTCATACCTTATGTTGATACACGTCTCTATGGCACACCACTAGTGTGTATTATACTTTTATGTTAAAAATGTGAAGTCATTATTTTTTTTTTTTCTCAGCCCCCCACCATATATTGGTCAAGCCCTCCCCTCTTAGGCCCGGGAGGGGAAAAAAATCCTGGTACTTACTTTTACTAAAAAAACTGTTTCTGTTCCTCAACTCTCATCTCAACTTATATTATTCATAGACCACTTTAATAATCGTAGCTGTAACAAAGTACATGAGCGCTATCATAAAACATAAGCCATAATACGAACAAATATTTTTATGTATGTGGACAAAATCATTGATATCCATCTGATAAATAAAGGAAAACACCCACAATGACCACGGGAAGAACTTAAAACTAACAAAAGTTATAATAAAAACTGAAAATTAACCAATGAAAATCAAGCAATGTTTTATTTGTGTCGTCCAACAGAATTATTTAAAAATAAATACATCAAAATGGCCTGGACAAAAATGATGGTATGCTTAACTTATTGTTAATTTTATTGCACAACATTTTGAGGGAATATTGCAATTAAGTGATTTCTGTAACTGCCAAACAGACTTCAGCATGTGTTGACATGTACAGTATTTTAGCAACTCGGCAGGTACGTTGGCCCTCTAGTCATGAGCAAAGTACGTCAAGCTTTGCAGATCTGAAGTTTGCCTTTTCAAGCTATACCTTTCGTCTTCTTTTACCCATGTCTACTCTTCAGAATAGTTCGAAGTTTTTGCTTGTTTTTTTTTTTTTTAGTTGTTCATGTTTTCATGAGCTGTGTGTTTGTGTCTTTATCTTGTTAGAAGACCCATGACACGAAACTGTGGCCAAGCTTTCTGAGATCAGGGAGCACATTTTGTTCCAGAATTGATAGGGTTAGGATTTCTGTGCCGGATTAAGCAAAGCACTCACAGAACAAAGCGGAGGTGGCTGTTTGTTTCACAGTAGGCCTACAGTGCTGTTGTTTTTGTTTCGAACATATGTCCTGAAAAAGCCATAATAGTCACTGTCAAACATTGTCTCAGAAGCATTGTGGCTTGTAAAAATGCATTTCAGCACTTTCCAGTCTCATTAGTCTGAGGTTATTTCAGTAATTATCCCATAATTTTTGTCTGTGCGGTTTTCATTAGCTTGTTTTTTAAGTCTATTCAGATGGACCACAAAACCGAAATAATGCCTTATTTTCCGTGGTTACTTTTTACAATTTTTTTGTATTCATTATTTTGTCAGTTTCAGATTATTTTAGTCATCATTGAGGGGTTTCTTGTGTGAGCGTAGGAGTAGCAAAAATGTCCTCGTGTGTAGATGTGATCCATCATCCACATCATGTAGTCCTTGTTTTGTTTTGATATGATTTTTGAAAAATATAGTAACAGTTGCAATAAACACAAATGCAACAGGATGAAGATGAAGTACTTTGAGGGTTTGTTTTGTGAAAAATAACCACGTTGTCGAAGGGTTCCTTAAAAATGAAGAAGTTGGTTTATCATACCTGTCAACTTTTCAGAGCGCCAACCTGTATAAACTACCAAAAAAAATCCTTATAAAGAGCAAAAAATCCTTATAACATACCAAAGCATTTCATATGTCAAAATAACGGCAGAAAAAAACCCACGAAATTTTCAATGATATTTATTGTAGATCTCCATAATACAATGTCTGGTTAATGTCTAATCATCATTCTACTTAGTGGCATTACTGTGTTCAGAGTTGTATTCCTGTGTTCCTTTTTTCACCAACTCCAAATGCTGACCCATCGGCCAAAAAAAAAACACACCAAAAAAAACGGAAATGTTCAGAATCCGTATGATTTGTGCGATACGGCCATATACGTAAGATTCACCACAAAATCCGTATGAACTATGGCTAAACCGTATGAGTTGACAGGTATGGTTTATATACTTTTCACGCCGTAGTCCTCTGTAAAATTGTTTCCCTTTTCAAACAGTAGTCAATTCACCCTTTCAATTACTGTGTCTCCATCTAGTGGTTATTGGTTATATTGCAGCTTGCGATCGCATTTTAGAGTCAAAACTGCTGTGCCTGTGTGCTCTTCTTTCACGTTTCCTTTCAGAAACGAGATGACGATTCCAAGGAAAAGCTCTGCGGCCTTTTCGAATGAGAATAACATTTTTAAAAAGCCACTCATTAGGAAATGCCGATAACATATTTTCATCCAGTTCTTTCAGAAAAAAAGTCATTAAAAAAAAAAAACCGCGAACCTCTGCATATTACCTACACAGCCGTAAACAAGAGAGAGAGAGACTGAGCTACAGGGAGGAAATGCACTTGTAAATCTTGCATCCTCTCATGCAACAGCTTGCAAAACTGTTAAGAATATGTGCGCATGTTCGGGCCTATGCTCAGAGGTTGGGAGAGCCACTTTTATTTATGTTCAGATCGTGAGAGAAACAGACGAGCGAGAGTAAGGGGAGGAGGAAAAGGAGGAGAAACGGGAGGAGGAGGAGCGCCACTGTAGTTTTCTTTCATTTTAGTGTAGGCGAGGAAGTGATTTCAAGTTGAGGCACTTTATTTACTCGAAAGGTTTGCTGGCGCGTGGCTTTGGTTGAATGGAGTTTTCTGAGCACATCAAGACAGCGAATGTAGAAGATGTTGTGCTCCAGCAGCCTCTGCACACTTCGATCAAGGGCACCCTGTGCATCACCGGCCACCACCTGCTCTTCTCGGACAGGGAGGAGAAAAGCGGTCAGCAGGTTCTGCTGCTCCTCAGAAACATTGATGCTGTTGAGAAAAGGTGAGGAGATGCACACGGAATAACTTATAGATCAGCATAGTCTAATAATATTTGTTCCTCATAATATTAAAATTCAGTAGTGGAACGGTATGGTATTTCTAGCTTTGATTAAATCATGGTAATTTACACATAAGCTGTTAAACTGCCCATTATCTAACAAAATAATTCCTCAAATGTGTTTCAAGCAGCGTGGAAAACCTTTTGAACTACTTCAGCCTCTTTCCTAATGCCGGCCACAGCGACAGGTTGGAGGCTCATTTGTGTTGCAATGTGTCAGCATCAGTTTGTTGCACCTATACAGCCCACAGGAAACATGTTTGGTTACAACAGCTCTTCCTCACTGTCGTGTGTGCGGCTTGCTATCCTACTAACTGCTCTTACTTGTGTGCTGCAGCAAAACTCAGTTTTTATAGCAAGCGGAAGGCCCATGTAACAAAGTTGTGCAAGTCCAATTTTCTGCACTGCTCGAGCCAAAACATGGGGCATCTAAAGGGCGAAGCAGTCATATGGGTATTGGGGCTATTGTTTTGCTCTGTGTTTGTCTATAGAGCTACAGAATCCTCCGGTACCATCGTCATCAAGTGTAAAGATCTGCGTGTGCTACAGCTTGACATCCCAGGCATGGAGCAGTGCCTTAACATTGCACAGTCCATTGAGGTAGATGAAATCATTGGCATTACATAAAGTGTCCAGTGTGTGGAAAAGAGCCATCTAAATGTGATGCATTAGTATTATATATTTTTAATAATAATAATAGTAATTGTGGCGGCCCGGTAGTCCAGTGGTTAGCACGTCGACTTCACAGTACATAGGTACCAGGTTCAATTCCAACTCCGGCCTCCCTGTGTGGAGTTTGTATGTTGTCCCCGGGCCTGCGTGGGTTTTCTCCGGGTACTCCGGTTTCCTCCCATATTCCAAAAACATGCATGGCAGGCTGATTGAACACTCAAAATTGTCCCTAGGTGTGAGTGTGGGTGTGGATGGTTGTTCGTTGCTGTGTGCCCTGCGATTGGCTGGCAACCTATTCAGGGTGTCCCCCGCCTACTGCCCGAAGACGGCTGGGATAGGCTCCAGCACCCCCCGCGACCCTAGTGAGGATGAAGCGGTTCGGAAAATGAATGAATGAATGATTGAATGAATAATAATTGTTGGTGTTATTACTGAACCTGGAAGCTTTTATCTGTTTCTTTTTTACTTTCTCATCATTCACTGTTGTTTTCTCCAGACCCTGTCTTGTCTGAACTGTGTGGCAGAGATGTATCCTTTCTTTTACCGACCCTCCAATGCCAGCCCGCAGGACCAGTGGGGCCTCTCAACCCCTGAAAGACATTACACTGAAATGGAAGAACTTGTAAGATTGAAAATACACATACAGTATGTCTCTTGGCACTGTTTTCCTAACCCTGAGCCTATAATCACATGACAGGAAAATGGCAGGGAAACAGAAGATAGAGGGGGTCAAGAATGAGGAAATCCCCTATTCCAGTTTACGGCTTTACCTACCAACAGCAACCTAACATTTGTAACAGTGAGTCGCCCTGAAGCACTGGGACTGGCTTTTACTGATATACTCTGAGAATTTCCTCTTTAGTGCTGAAGAACAATACCATTTTCATGAAGTGCTTGGCCAAACATGTCAACACATTTGCCTGAAGAACAATTAAAAAAAACTTGCATCTTGCCCAGAAGTCAGCTGGGATAAGCTCCAACATATCTGCGACTGTAATGAGGATAAGGATTTAAGAAATGGAGGGATAAACAATGAAGACACACCTTCATATGGGGGGTTTCCCACCCAGTAGTTTGATAATAGCTCTTCCCTCAAAAATCTGCTGTGAATGCTGAGAAATGTCCCGAAAATGTCACTCTAACTAGCATTGTGTCTCGTATATATGGGGATATACTGTATGGGAGTCTTCCACATGACTAACTGTAAGTAGAGACGCAGGTATACCCTTAGCCAATCAATTTGAATATAGATGGCCAGTGATCATTTTAAACTTAATGGAAAAACTACAAATAATTTGTTTAATATTGTAGCATGTACACACATGGACAAAATTGTTGATACAGTACCCCCTCTGTTAATGAAATAAAACCATAGTGCTCAAAGAAATAACTAGAATCTGACCAAATTAAATCATAAATGGAAAAGCAATGAAAAATAAACACTGAGAATCAGACACTGCTTTTGAATTGTGGTTCAACAAAATAAAATAAAAAAACCCATAAAACAGGCCTGCACACAAATAATGGCACCCTGAAAAAAAAGGGAAATAATTTGAGAGACAACGATACATTATTTGTTATTAAGAAATAATTTTCTCACCATTACCGGTAAGTGAAATTTGATAACTTCCCGCGGCACACCATTAGAGGTCTCACGACACACTAATGTGCCCCGGCACGCTGGTTGGGAATCATGGTCTCGAGAAAGCACCCTCCAAACCTGAGATTATTGGAGCTGTTTAGTCATGAAGAGTTGGCAAAAATACCTGCAGAAGTCTGAACATTTCAAAAATCGTTTGATTGAAGTGAAAGATTGTGGAGCAAGATATTACGTTAAGGGTACGTACCTTCAGTTTTCTCTATGCCTGTTTCATGAGGGTTTTTTTTTGTTTGTTCGTTTATTTCCATACATCTGTTGAACCCCAATTCAAAAGCAATGTCTGATTTTCATTGATTAATTTTCATTACATTTTATTTATTATTTACTTGTGTCGGGTTCACTTTGTTCCTGTGAGCACTGTGAGTTTTCCTTTCATTAAAAGAGGGCTACCAACAATTTTGTCTGTGTGTGAAAAGACAGTCCTCAGATGCCATATTAATAAGCAACATTTTGATTACGTAATAAGTGGAATGATTTTCGAGGCATGACTGAGATTGTGTTTTTGGCAATTCTTGACTGTCACAGGATTTAAGACTCAACAAGTAAATTCACCAACATTCGAATCTTTGGGGCAGCACTGAACAAGTCATTGGCAGTAGCACATCTGCCAAACAGTTCTGAGGGTTGATGTTGAAAACTAGGAGCCTTTCCATGTTTTCCACAGGCTTTCTGTCAATTGAATTTAAAGCTTTAAATCACAGGGGTCAAAGTCCAGGCCCGGGGGCCAGATCTGGCCCGCCATGTAATTTTATGTGGCCCGCGAAAGCAAAAAAAAGCATGTGAAGTTTTCATGATGCTTGCTAAATTCTTAACCAAAATTTTAAATTGTCATATGTAATCCACAATAATAGTCGTTATTCATGACTTCAGATCTTAAAACTTATTTATCCATCCATTTATTCTGCGCTGTGCGTGTAGTATGTGGAGGTGATTAAACATTTATATGGTTTCCCAAAATTTATAACGGCCCTCGAAGGGAAACCATAACTACAATGTGGCCCGCGACAAAAATGAGTTTGACACCTCTGCTTTAAATGATACATTTTGTAGTCAATGGCAATGTGAATGCTTGTTTGTGCCCTTTTACTATTTGCTGACTAGTCCAGGGTGTACCGCTACATGTTGATCAGGGTAAACTGGAATAGGCTCTAGCTCACCTATTAGCGATATAGAAAATGGATGCATGGATTAAGTTGTTGAGTAAGGCACAGAACTACCCACCCAGGTTGTACTCGGACCTTAGACAATTACATTTCTTGTAAGTGGTGACAAAAGAGCCTCGTCATACTGTGTGTGCTGCGAGTCCTTTTATTTCCTGTGGTTTTCAGTCACGTATTTGCCTTGTCATACCTTGATGGCACTGGGCTCTCTCTGTTTGCAGCATGAAAGGTGGAGACTGAGCACCGTGAACCAAGACTACTCAGTATGCACCTCTTACCCTCCAGCTGTTATTGTCCCCAAGGCAATTGGGGATGACGCGCTAAAAAAGGTTGCCAAATTCAGACAGGGGGGACGCTTCCCTGTCCTCTGTTACTACCACAAGAAGAATGGCACGGTGAGGCCAACGTCCCGCAACTTTTATTTGCGGTAGCCTTATTGTTTTGAAAAGCACCCAAAACCCATTTTCAGGTCATTTTGCGTGGCAGTCAGCCACTGACAGGAGCCAACCGGAAGCGTTGCTTGGAAGATGAGCTCCTCTTGCAGATAGTGATCGGGGACTCAGACAGAGGTTATATTATCGACACACGTTCAGCTCAGCAGGCGCAGCAAGCCAGGATGATGGGCGGCGGGTTTGAGTCCAAATCATGCTACAGCAACTGGAAGAGACTACACAGACACATGGAAAGGTGTGTGATATCATGCTATGGGCTCCTTTCCCGTGCCCAGTAAGTTTAGCGTGGCAAGCGAGTGAACTCTGCGTGAAGGAGGGCTGGACAAAGATTTGGGACTTTTCTGCCACTGGGGCGTAAACACACACAAGTTAATTTGCTGTCAATCAAAGCAGCAAAGATCAATCCTTGACATGGCAGGAACAGAAATTAATTTGCTCGAAATCTGCAAAGAACATTCATAAGGAACTACAAGCAGACTTTCACAGATGGCAGATGTGAAAATGCGGGTATATCCTGATTTTCATGCAAGCGCCAAGTAGGGTTGCCATTTTTTACACTCCAAAATAGGAGACAGGTGCTACACTATTCTATGTGATGTTGGAACTTGGAGAGCTAATTATCAATACTTTTAAGGTGATACTCAGTTTAAAAGGTCGAAAGCGATTCTACACAATTGCAGTAGATAATACTTATGTTTATACAGGGGAAAAACACTCCAGGAGAGTCTAATCAAGCTAGCGGAGGCCTGTGGTGACAAGTCCCCGAATATGGACCGCTGGCTCAGTAAGCTCGAAAATTCCAAGTGGTTGTCTCATGTCCAAACTGCGATGTCAACTGCTGGCCTGCTGGCAGAGTGTGTGGAGAGGTAGGCACTCTGAATACGCCTCTGTCAGAAATTCTCCCTTTTTAATCACTATTATTATAATATTTATTCTTCTTCTTCTTCTTCTTATTCTTATTATTATTATTATTATTATTATAACATGCAACGTGCCTGTTTGTTTTACCCAGAGATGGTCACTCAGTCCTGGTTCACGGCTCTGAGGGGACAGACTCCACGCTTCTTATTTGCACTCTTGCACAACTCATTTTGGACCCAAGTTGTCGTACACTGGAAGGCTTTCTGAAACTTCTAGAGAGGGAATTTGTCCAGGTACGGGTAGTTTTTTCTTGTAGTTTTACATCCATACAACAGGATTACATTAGTATTCATGTTTTTTTTTTTTTACATTTTATATAACTAGCTATGTATCCACTTATCAGTTTTTACCTATCCAATTCAAAGTCCCAGGTGAGCTGGAGTCACTTTCATTTGACTTGGCGAGGGGCTGAGTTCACCTTGGACTGGTCGCCAGTAAATCACAGAGCATGTCCATCCATCCATTTTCTGAACCGCTTTATCCACACAAGGGTCGCGGGGGGAACTGGAGCCTATCCCATCTGTCTTCGGGCAGTGGGCGGGGGACACCCTGAACCGGTTGCCAGCCAATCGCAGGGCACACAGAGACGAACCACCATCTGCGCTCACACTCACACCTAGGGACAATTTAGTCTTCAATCACCATGCCATGCATGTTTTTGGAATGTGAGAGGAAACCGGAGTACCCAGAGAAAACCCACGCATGCCCGGGGAGAACATGCAAACTCCACACAGGGAGGCCGGAGCCGGGATCGAACCCATGACCTCTGCACTCACAGAGCATGTATAGACACATAATCATTTCTATTCACACCGTTGGAAATTTTAAAATATTGACTTACTGCAATATGTATTTTCTTTTCTAATGTGGGGAGAGCCTGGAGAGGTCCCACAAATGCAAAGGGAGAAAACGCGAATTACACAGAGGTCTGTACAGAGATCTTTTGAGTGTGAGGATGATGTGCTCCTGCGCTGCCCTTAATTATTTATGCTGATCGTATATTTTTTATTATAATATAAATATTTCACTGTTGTCACTATTTTCCCTTGCCTTTTGACTGAGAGAAGTCAGCCATGTGTCCCGTAAAGTTTATTGCCTCACAATTAGCCTTGCTGCATCCATTTTGAAAACCCATTGGGAAATTTGGTATCTTGCTTCACTATAACATAATATTAGTGTTGCATACAAGACTGAATCCAAAATAGACTATTATGGACCATGTTACTATTATGGAATGGGTGAACCAGGAAAGGTGTGTAGCTGCGCACTGTTCTGGCTGCGCGCATTCTTCCATGGAATTAAACACTTTTCCCCTTCTGTACTCCAGAGTCTGCAGTTAAGTCCAGTGCTTCATTCAGGTTAAGCATAAGTTAACTCGCTGCCAATACCGAGTGACGACTGACTTATGCTGACAGCGTGAGTCACACCTGTTCCATAACGCTCACAGACTGCCCAGTGGCCATAATGTGCCACTAAAGGTTAAGGCAATGACCACGTGTGCGATTGCAGCTTCAAATATGCTGCTTGGAGTTTTTTTTTTTTTTAACACTAAAGGGCTCCTTATTACAAAAACTTCATTTATCATCATGGTGCAATCGTGAGTCAGATGGTGAGGGTTTTTTTTTTTTTTTGCTTCTGCCTCAGTCATCAAATACTGTACGTTAAAGTGACACACCGAGTCTGTGGTGCAAAGAAGGTTGTACAGCACCAGGATTCTAGAACAGCAAGCATATTGCCTTTTTTACTCATGGCTATTCATATAGAATTATATTTAGTGTTATATTTCTGCTCGCTACGGCATCTGGATCAGTATGAAGGAATGGGGCCTCCCAGCAACAGGGTTGTGGGTGTGAATCTGTCCAGTAGAGCCTTTCTGTGAGTTATCCCTATCAATGAGTGAGGTAATCTGGGTATATATTCAAAGGTGTCAATGCATTATTTTTTTTTTATGTGATCCAGCGAAAATTAATGGAATAGATGTAAAGGATAGTTTTCAACATGACTCCATGGCTGCATGCTGTATGTCTACCTTGCAGGCAGGACACCCATTCCAGCAGCGATGTTCCCACTCAGCCTTCTCCCATGCTCGTATCCAGCAGGAATGTCCAGTGTTCTTGTTGCTGCTGGACTGTGTGTGGCAGTTATGGCGCCAGTTCCCCCTTGCACTCGGCTTTTCTGAAGCTCTGCTCCTCAGGCTGGCTACTGAAGCCTATGCCTCAGACTACGGCACCTTCCTCTGTAACAGCGACATGGAACGGTCAGTTATGCTTCCCCTTTTTTCACTAATGTACAGAATTTTTTCTGACATCCAACCATTGGCTTTCCTTCCCAGCTGTGCTCTCCAAGTGAAGGACAAGACTCATTGTTTGTTTCGGGCCCTGCTGAAGCCAACGGAAAGAGAGCAGTACACTAACCCACTATATGAGCCAAATGAACTGGCCATTTGGCCTTCAGTCCACCCACAATCGTTACAACTATGGAGGGGTGAGCTTTGGTTCACGTATGGATTCAAGATTTACTAATTTCTGCAGGCATGAAAATGGGAGAGGTATTGTTCAGATCAGAATTCATTTGTTGAGCGTGAAATGCAAAACATTTTCCCATCAAATTTTGAGAGGAGAGGTGTTGTGTCAGAAATCCAGATCAAAATGTTGACAGAAAAATTCACCCCAAAGTGAATGAGAGTTTTCCGTGTCACGTTTTCAGTGTTGATCTTTTTACAGGCTATTTTCTGAGGTGGACCCAACAGACTCGTCACCTGGAATTGGTCCAGGAGGAGATAAGGAATATGGTCATTGAGTGGGGGAAGATGGCACTCAGCTGTTGAACACTTGACACTCAATAAAGAAGTGATCAGGAAGAGCATGAATTGTGTGTTTTCAAAGAGGAATCTTATATTAGTCCTCATTTCCACTGCCTGTTTAGATTTTATGAAGTCATTTCTGTATACATTGAAACCAAAGCTTAGGGAGAAGATTTATTTTATTAGAACACTAAGTACTGTTACCACACTGTCCAAAGTTGGGTTCATTTGGAGCCAATGTCACACACTTACTTTCCACACTGAGGCAGGGCTAAATATTTGTACATTTTCCACTGTATAGGTGTGTTTCCAAGCTGGCAAGGACTATTGTCAGGAGTACAAAATTGATACATTTTAGCATGTCACTTCATGTACAAACTATGATAATCCTTAAGGTGTATTATATTGCACAATGTTAAGAAACACGCTTTAAAAATAATTTAGGAACAAATCATGGACCAACGAGCATCGCCCAACGCTACCCCCGGCCTCCAGCAAACCACAGCAGTCCGGACAAGGGAAAAAGCAAGGCGAGGTGATGCCCATGCTGGACGGACTACAAAGACATGAAGCCTGCGGATGCTTGGCCATCCTCCAGGAAGAAAGACGAAAGATTAAGTTAAAAATACTCATATTCATATGAAAAAAACAAATTAACATTTAATTTCAACTGATTTATTTGAGATTCAATTAGGTCATTAGGGAAATGGGACAAGAGAAAACATTTTGGGGATACTCCACACTTATCGGGTATTTTAAAAACTATTTTTAAGCTTTCTTTTCTCTTAGTTTTTTTTTTTTTTTAGATTTGGACTCGGGACAAGCAAATGTCCCCAGAAATTTAGCGTTTTAGCATTTTGTAAAAATTTTTTTTTTTTGATGGTCGCAAAATGTCCTCCAATTCTGGAATGACCCGCCCACTTGCGAGACTGGTACTGTAGAAATGTTATGAATATTCATAACCTGGAAATAGTGACATCTGGTGGTGTCTCTATGTCTTGGTGAATCCCCAAACGCTGTCCAAAATTTAGACCTACGTATACTGTATTTTTAGTTGCCTTTTTCTCCCAGCTGAAAATTGAACGACGAAAAGCAAAAAAACAAAACAAAAAAACAAGTGGTAAGATATCTGTTTGGACCAAGGGAGTCACAAAAAAAAATCGATTTTAATGAGTGCAAGATATACAGATGTGTAACAAAGTGCATGCGTGTGTTCGGTTTCTCGACCGGACAAAGACACCGCACACGTATTGTTTATGTCAGGGCATTAAAGAGGAAATTCGAACGATTCGAGGTGTTGTCTTTCGCCAAGCTGCTTCAACCGATGTAATTCATGTTGCCTCCTGCAGGATCGCAATCTTCACGAGGCTGGTGCCACACGTCTTCACTCACTGGTCTTCTAACATCAATTTTCTTCAACCATGGACGCGGGATTCTTCCGCGTAAGTTACTCAGAAATGTAGTCATTCTAAAACCGATTTCCAGGTTTCTCTCCTGATCTATTGCTACCGTTGTCTGTTAATTTGACGTTTACCTATTAGGCCTGTCGCTATTGAGTTACCTTGTATTTTTGGGCACCGACTATCAACTGGTGCGTGGCAACATTGCAATTTGCTTGATATTCGGTTAAACTCTTCGAAAAGGGGGTTTCACATGGATTCGAAAACGAAAACTAAACTTGTACCGTGGTGTTGCACGGCTCCGAATTGCGTTTGGAGTGACATTCACGTGACACTAGAGTGAAAATGACACGAACTTTGCTAGCCGGTTACATGAAAGCGGCTAGCCGTCGCTAATAAAAGATGGCGCCTGGGTGGTGGATCGTTTCCGTCTCCACGAGCGCGTTGCCGCAACACTGAAATGTCAGAGAATACACGCGTAGAGCTCATGTCTGCAGCAAAATCAAACCGATTACACACTTGTGTTCTGTGTCTATGTGAAGCACAATGTTGCTTGCTATCGGCTGCTTTGTCTTCAATTTCCAGATTATGATAAATAATTCGTCAATTGAGCTAATGCTAGCTCATTGCTACCAATGTCATATTTGTAATCCCACTAAATGAACCTGATCAAGATAACTTGACTCTCCGCTCATCTTCTAACTTGTACGTTGGATGTGGGAATAGTCCTTTTGTTTCTGTGAATTTTCAGATACTTTTCTTCAAATAGATTCCGATAAGTGACACTTTAGTATATGGGCCTTACATATGGTGGTAACAGAGGAAAAAAAATTGTACTCTACCAAGAATTCTGTTACCTTAAGTAATAATGTGACTCAAGCAAAAGTAAAAGTAGTCATTGATATAATTATTTAGTAAGCGTATTCATAAACGAGATTTTAAAACTCAAATTCGGTGTAATTCGTGATTCTTTTTCTTAATTAGAGCATGAGCATCAAACTGACAAAAATAAAAACTAGACATTTTCATTTCAGATATTGTCCAACATTGTGACTTCAAATTGACCAAAGTAGACCTAAATGGAATTTATTCCACAGATTATTTTGCTTGACGTAGCTGTTGTTTTTCAACATCTGTAAAGTAAACAGATTGAACGTGAGCGCTGGGGTGTTGTGCCTCATCTGACTGAGAGTGCCATACCTTTGATTTCTTCTGTTGTCTTACTACAGACACTAAAAAAGTCACTTTGTAAATGTAGCTTCTTTGTTGGGCTACTGAGACTTGGCATTGAATGGTCTCAAGTGTAAATGCAGTGCATTACTACCCACCTTGTTGTCATGTTGTGCTACTTTTAAATGATTAGCTAACATTTGATAATTTTTTTCTACAGGGCACGAGCGCGGAGCAAGACAACCGGTTTAGCAACAAGCACAAGAAACTGTTAAAGCAGCTGAAATTTGCCGAATGTCTCGACAAGAAGGTATATACCATCTACAGTTTGTATATCTTAGTTTTGTTGGCATCATTGATATTTCAACTCAAGTATTCATACTACAACTAAAGGATTAATTAATTTGATCTATTAATCAGAGTTCATTACTCAGGATTTTTTTCACTTAATTTTTTTTTTTGGTTTATGTGTACTGCGTGCACCAACATGACTGCAAACAGAGATGAGCTAGTTTGCAGAAGAATAGCTAGTGCTGCCAATTGAAACTTTTTCTGACCCCTTCTAATGACTATTAAAAAAAAAAAGCGACTCAGGATTAATACCTACTCAGAAACAAACGGCATGAAGTGACAGATATGTTGTTTTCCCCTCTGTCAAGAAAGGGGGCTGGTGGAAAGCTATTGTGCAAAAAATGTCCAAAGTCATGGTGCCAGTTAAGAAGTGATTAGTGAATATGTTGGCAAAATTTTAGGCCAGAGGTGATTGCTTCCAAGGTGCAAGGATTTTTTTGCCTTGTCTCACGGCTACAACTCTACACACTGTTCCTGTGGATCCTGAAAAAAGTCTTTGAAGGCATTTAATCCATGAATCTAAAAACAAGGCCTTAATTGTCCTTGAAATTTCTTCTATCAATCTTTGCTCTCAAAAGTCTAAATGCTAACATATTTATAGTTTGATTTTTGATTATGTATGTAGTTTCAAATCTTTCTTCAAATAATTTACTGAACAATCACATAGTAACAAAATGCAATTACTACAGCGGAACCAATAAAAGTGATGTGATTTTAGTCGGCTTGAGGAAGCCAACGGTACTACATCTACAATAAGCAGAGATTCAATACTGAGGCTTGGCTGCACCTAGAAATACTCTCCATAAAGTTTATGTACAGAATTCGTGACAAAGGGCTACCTTGGCAGAGTCCAACACTCACTGGCAAATAATAATTCAACTTAACTGTCTGCAATGCGGACCAAAGTCTGACACCGGTCGTACAGAGACTGAATGGCCCCTATCAGGGGGTTCTGTACCATGAACTCACCCAGAGACACAGTAAACGCCTTCTCCAAGTCCACAAAATACATGGAGACTGGTTGAGCGAACTCTCGGGCACTCTCGAGGACCCTACCAGAGTTGTTTAGCAGCTATTACACCGCCAGGATGAAAACCACACTGCTCCTCCTGAATCTGACATTCGACTTCCCATCGGAGCCTCCTCTTCACCACCCCTCGATATACCTCATCAGGGAGGCTGAGAAGTGTTATCCCCCTGTAGTTTGAATTAGTACAAGAGCCCTAGGTCTGTTTGGAATTCGCGCTTGACTGTACCTATTCGGAACTTCTCTGCCTCGTACACCAGCTCATGCTCTTTCCCTGAGAGGTGACATTCCATATCCCTAGAGCTCGCTTCTGTAGCCAGAAGGGGGTTGGGGGGAGCATTCAAAAAAGGCACAAATCGTTTTTTGAATGATGTCATTGTTTGCCATTTTGAATGATGTCATTGTTTGCCTTTGTTTCTTTTAGGTGGATATGACCAAAGTAAACCTCGAAGTCATAAAGCCATGGATTACTCAACGGGTGACAGAGATTTTGGGGTTCGAGGACGATGTCGTCATAGAGTTCATATTTAACCAGCTTGATGAGAAGGTAATGCTTTTAATTTTGGTCCTTTGTTTTGACACAACTGTATACTTGAGGGAAGTGCTTTCTCATTAAAGAAGGGAAATTGTCACATTGTGCTCATCTTAGACTAATTGAGTGGTTAAATTAGCAATTGGTGTGATTATAACAATGTTTTGTTGTTATGTAACAAAGTGACTTTATTCAGCAGACTTCTAATTATGATGTGATTTATGATTTAAAAGGCCTGAACCAATATGGATGTTATACCTTGCATCAGAAGTATAGCACCAACACCTAATTAGCTCTCTCCTGAGCCCAAAGTCACTGAGCCCAACTCTCCCTTCATGATGCAGTGTGTGTTTTGAGGTGAGTTATATCCAGGGATCATTATTATGCCAGTGATCGACACACCTGAAAAATGCCATAATTATATCCTCCCTAGGATTATTCAGGTCATTAAAACTTTCAGATCCCTTAAAAGTAGTTGAAGTTGTTGTCTTGAGGGAATTGTAATAGATAACACATTTTTACAAGTAACATATCCTAATTTAGCATGAAGGTTGAATGATTTCAACCAACTTCCAATTGAGTAGCATGTATATTTGCCCTGGTTGTGATACAGATTGGTGTGTTTGATCACATTATGTATTGTATACCCAACCCAGTAGGTATTGTATGCGTATCTTATTATTCCTGCACTTCAGACAGATTAATTTGTAACAAGAATGAATCCTTGGAATTAGTCACTCAGAATAATTTAATGCACATTTATGGGACACACTGTGCATGTTACTCATCCTATGTTTCAAAGTATGCTACATTTTAAAATTGGAAATAGAGACTTTTGGCAAGGTTATTTATTTATTGTTTCGGTCACATTGTCTGCCTATTTGAGGAGAGAAGCGGCATTAACATTGATATTCTTTACATTTTGTTGAAGGTCTATTGCTAGTCTTCTACTTAATATGTTCATTGATAGTCCCCCCAGGAATCTGCACAGAAAAAGTGTTGAGTCCGCGGAGAACAATCCTGATTCATCAGAGAGCAAATCTTGATTCTGCGGCTTAAAAATAGATTTTCGGAGGGCATAAAAAAATTAACCTAAAATAACCCAGTTATAAAACAAATTAATGTACGAATTATATACAATTTCTTTTTATCCGCTAAACCAAAACACCGTGGAACATTGTGGTTATCAAATAATCAACATAAGTATTGTCTTTCTCCTTATAGGGCAGATTTATTTAAGAATGATAATAATTATAATTAATGAACATTTTATTTTCATTACTCAAAGTGCAAAACATTTCACCAAACTATGGGTTTGAGATAGATAGAAGTGATACTAAGCAAAATTTTGAAGTGTAAACTAGCCACTTGACCTGGATATTGTCAAAATCCTGCAATACGGTATGATAGCACATGTAATTCAGCCAGTCAGACCGCTCATTTATTACGCCATCTTTAGTACATATCTCCGTTGCATTTTGTCATCTTTACTGGACGGCTTCATAGAATGAAGAGAAGGAAAAGCGGTGCCTCATTTCCACATAATTCCTCGCTCCTCTGTTGATACAAGATGATAAAAAATTATCCCCTACACTGGGTGTGCCCTACCTTTTTTGACGGAAGAGCTCCTTTTTAAGCAGCTAACCCTCCACGATTGACGAGTTCAAGCACGTCACACACACACACACACACACACACACACACACGCGTACTCGCATGCCACAATTAGCAATAGCCATCACAGACCCTAACGTGAACAAAACAGAAGAGTAAAGCAGATACGAGACGGACATATCTCTTGATTTTTATGAAAAGGAAATCACAGCCTACCTTAGTGAGAGACCTGACACAGGGAGACAGAGACACACTTTTGTAGTTTTTCATGCAAACATCACTATCACAGCTTGCGTGTTTTAAAATGCCGCCTCAGCTTTACAGATTCCCATTCTTTGCTAATGTCATTTGTGTCTTGTTGATCACACAAACATGAACCAAAACTAGGATCTATCTCAAAGGCTCTGATTGCGAGCTGCAATTGCAGTCTGCTGACCATGAACAACTTTCTGTGATGCAGGTCATGCATCACTGTCGTATAAAGCTGACCTACTTTTTCATTTTCCAAAATACTTTTTGTGGACGTGAGACTGAGAGGATGCGTAGAATGTAATGTACATGAACAAAAACATAATAACATGTTCACACCCACCCCAAAAAAAATTATTAATTTTTTTCTTTTTTCCCCACATCCCTCCCGGTCGACTTGGGACCAGTCCATGGACTACCATTCAACGGCACTTGAGTGGTTGGGCACTCGCCCTACACGTTGGATCATCTTCTGTAATCGCTGCCACATGTCGTCGACTTTTGCGTGTTTTAGCTTTGTGTGCAGGCGTGTCACATTATGGACGTGTTCAATTAACGCAGAGGGCGCATTTGTTTGTGTAATGTGAACTGGAACATAAAAAACACATTTAACAAAAAATCTGAATTGGGCATCACGCGCTGCAGTGCGAACATAGCCTATCCGACCGGGACGTCTAGCTGCTGGGATGAAAACTACATGTAAATCTAATCTTCTGCACCTTGCCCTTATTTCCGCGGTCTTCTTTCACTTCCACGGTGAGCTTTGAAATCTGCGGCAAATTCTGCGATTGTGGAATTGCGGATTCCTGTGGGGAGTACATTAAGATGCAGTTAACCACATATTCATGTGTACCTCCGGTAGCTCTGCCTAAATTTGCTAAGTTAAATGGTATTACAAATAGACCATGGTAAGAGAGATTAATGATAATTGATATTGTTGAATAACACGCTTTTTTTTTGTGTTGCTCTGTACTCATTATTGCTTGTTCGTCTCTTGCAATTTAGATAAATGATATAACATTAAGCTCAAGGTGGTTGAGTCTCAAGCAGTAGTGAGGCGGAAGCAAGCCAAGGGAGCTCCATGCCCACTGATCCCACGGGACTCACTGAAGACACCGGAACTGTACTTAAAAGTGTTGGGTTTTAATGCACTCTGTATTGTGGCTATTTGTTAGAAATCTGAAGTTGTAGATTGTGGGGAGCTTGTACAAGGGATGGGAAAGGACACATAATTTTAATGAATATCATAAATACAAGATAAGATCATTTCTTTTGTATATACTTTGTGTGTATACGTGAATGTAGAGGAGCAGAAATTAGAATATGATAGCAACATTGCATGCAAGATTTGATCAGCTAGATTTCTTCTCCCCTTTCAGTTTTCAATTGGAGTTCAAATGAAACTTGTTGCCAGAGTCCAGTAGTGGACTCTTTTATTTATTTTTTAAATAAATTTGAGCAGGAAGCAATTCTTTTTACAGTTACAAAACAATCACGGGTATATTCTTGAAAAATGAAAGGTAGGCACTCCCAATTGAGAGCTCCTACCTCTTAATTATATTTGTGTTCCATTATTTCAACAGCATTATGTTTCTGTCTCTCTGTTTCTCTCTCCCTTGCTTCGTATGTTTTGCAGCACCCGGATAGCAAGATGATGCAGATTAACATGACGGGTTTCCTGAATGGGAAAAATGCCAGAGAGTTCATGAGAGACCTCTGGCCCCTGTTGCTGAGTGCCCAGGAGAACATTGCTGGCATCCCAACAGCATTTTTGGAGCAGAAGAAAGAAGAAATTAAGCAGAGACAGGTGAGATGTCGACACCTTTTGGTCCAAAATAAATATGACAAATGTCTCAATGGTGTTTTGTGAAATGTAATATAGTCTGATATGTTTTGGATGTTCTCTCGAAATTACAAACAGTAATGTTGCATTTTTGACTGCACAAATAAAAACATTTAAAATGCTAAATTGTCACCTCATACAGATTGAACAGGAGAAGCTTGCTTCTCTGAAGAAGTTGGAGGAGGAGAAAAAGGATTCAAGAGAGAGGGCTCAGTCAAAGAGCCCGAGAAGGTAATGCAGTTCCTCTTCTTCAGAGTCAGATGAATGTAGCATAGTTTTGTTTTGATCCAACTCATTGTTAACCTTTCCTATCTCCAGACGCAAGACGAGGTCTCCATCACCAAGGCGCAGGTCTCCGTCACCACGGCGCAGGTCTCCATTGAGGCGGGAAAGGAAACGTAGCCCTTCGCGCTCCCCAAGACGTAAAGCCACTCTACCTGGTGGGAGCTCACCTCCTCCACCCTTGATGCAGCTTTCTACAAAACCTGTGGAGCAGCCAGTGGAGCCTGACACATCAGGAAGAGCCATGCCAGAACCAGTCATCCAAGAAGTGTCTTCCACCAGGTATGTGTTGGAACTTTGCTTGTCCTAGTGGGTAGATGTGTAGTTCTGAGATTGTGTTAAACTATCTCCTCTGCATCAGTTAAATTTCAACTAAAAGTAAGACAGCACAGTGAAGTTATGCTATTGCCAATGTATTTCTACACTCGTAAACAAATGATCTAAACAAAACATACCCTCTTTTCTCTAGCGAAACTGTTGTCGAGATGGCTAAAGCAGACACGATTACTGAAGACAAGGAGCTCCCACCTGAGAAAAATAAGAATGAGGAGAGGCCCAAGTCCAGGGAAAGGGAGAAGGACAGTCGGAAGGAAAGACCTCAGCGCCGTTCCCGTTCTCATTCTCGTCACCGCAAACGGCGTTCTCGTTCAAGGTTATTTTCTGTTAAACTAATAATGTTGAATTGTCTTCAAAAGATGTCATACTTAAACCTAACTATCCTCTAACCTCTTTCAGGTCTTACTCTCCACGTAGAAGACAGAGTCCCCGAAGGAGAATGTCTCCGCGTCGAAGAAGCCCACCCAGACGGGGCCCTCCCAGCTCCAGAAACCGACACAGGCGTTCTCCTGTCCGCAGGTTCGTCTTTGCCAATGCTTTCTAACGTTGTGAAATATAATACCTGAAAGTCTCCACTTTAGTGTTTTATATTCATGGGTTATGTCACTTGTCGGTCTAATTGTGTCATATATGACCCACAGGAGACAATCTCGTTCTGCTTCATCATCTGGCAGCAGTTCCTCTCGCTCGCATTCGCCTAAAAAAGTAATGAAAAGAATATCCAACACGCCACCACAAAAACCGCCCCACTTTCCTGATGCCTCCATTAGCCCTCCCAGGAAAGACAGGCAATCACCTTCTCCAAGGGGCAGAAGGGGCAGAGTGTCAGCGTCTCCTGTCAGATCATCTGGTAAGGTCTTCAACCTTGCTTGCTTGCTTGCTATGGTATGGAAGCAGTGCACCATTGACACTGTGCTTAGTGAGGATGGGGCACTGCTGACCTCGACTCAGGAGACTGTGAGTCGGTGAGCAAAATACTTCAGAGCTCTTCAATTCCACCAACACCTATACCATCGTTGTCAGAATTTGGTTTGCATTGCCGGCAGTAAGTCAGATTTGTTCACGGTGAGGGTTGGACTCCGCCAAGGCTGCCCTTTGTAATCGATTCTGTTCATAATCTTTATGGACGTAATTTCTAGGCGCAGCCGAGGCATCGAGGCGTCCTTTTTTGTGGCATCAGTATTGCATCTCTGCTTTTTGCAGATGTGCTGTTGGCTTCTTCAAGCCGAGATCTCTAACTCTCCCTGAAGCAGTTCAGAGTGTGAAGTGGTTAGGATGAAAATCAGTGGAGTGCCCTCTCTTAGCTGGGGAGAGGGATGTCTGGGCTTCCCTGCTAAAGCCGTTGCCCCCGCGACCTGACCATAGAGAATAAATGCATGGATGGACTGGACAATAAGTCACAATTTTGGGGAAAACTTTGTTTTCTCAAAAAATGGAGATCCAAAACATCTGAACTCAGAATAAAGGATCAACTTTTCTGTGGATTAGAAGCTTTCAGATACAACCGGAACTCGTTCGCCACCATCAACACAATTCGGGAAATGGGGATTTCAAAATGAGTTAAAATTGAAAGTCAGTTCACATGATTGAAATACGTTTCCTGAAAGAAGTTAATTCGTCAGGGGGACTCGTAACTGATGGGACATTTTATCATCTTATGTTGCAGAGGAGGATAAAAACGAGAAAGGCGCAACTGCGGATTCTGTGCAGCAGAGACGACAATATCGTAGACAAAATCAGGAGTCATCTTCAGGTATGATGAATTTTACTCTGCCAGCCCTACATTGCTATAACACTTTTTTTTTATTTTTTAATTCAGACTCAGGATCTTCCTCCTCAGATGACGAAGCATCCAAGAGACCAAAGGGAGGACCAGGTGCTAGGAATGGTGACGTGAAGAGGCGCCGTAGCCACACCCCTTCCCCGAGGAGGCGACAGAGAGAGGCCTCTCCTAGGCAAGACACATTATAAAAATATATATATTTTTTGTTGACAAAGAAAAGTTGATTTGACTATTTGTTCACTTTCAGGAAAAGACGTTCACCATCTCCTGGTCCACGCAGACGGCGTTCCCTTACTCCTGTAAGGCGTCGCAGGTCCCCTTCACCAAGACGAAGGTATTGACATATTTATGATACATAGGAATGGAACAATTTTAAACAGTTCCTTTTGACTCCTTTTGTTCGGGTTGCATGTGTACTGTTTGTTCATATTACTGTTCTTGGAATTTCTTTGGGTTTTGTTTGATCTTTTTGAGATTTTTTGGCCGGAGGATGACACATTTGAGTACATACTTACTGCTAATTATGTACCCACGATGCTTTACGTTCCAACGTGTTGTGGTGGCCTGAATAACAGACTATGACATTTAGGGAATAAATAACACCGAGCTGTCTTGTATATTATTGATACACTGATTCGAATGAGCGGCAACTCATGCCAGGGACCGAAGATTGTCACTGAGCCCCATTTTAGCCACGCCCCAAAAATGAGGAAAACTGAAATGGAGAATGGCAGCTTCATGCTATGTCGCCACAATTATGTCCTAAGTAGTTGTCAGCTGTAAAACATTTTCAGAAATTACCTTTGAACATTTATAATGTATTTATTTGGAAAAAACTAACTCATTGATTTCACTTCACAGGGTGTTAACAAAATAATTGACGTTACCTGTACTTCTCTGTCCCTGTACAATTAACACTAAATCTCTAGTCTTTGGTGCTTTGCAGGTCTCCTTCCCCACCTCCCCGCAGACTCTCGCCATCCAACAGGCGTTATTCTCCTCCAATCCAGCGCCGCTACAGCCCCGTACCTCCTCAGAAGAGGAAATTATCTATCTCTCCTGCTAGACGTGGTTCACCAGGGCACAAACGCCGTCCTTCAAGATCTCCAAGACGCCGAAGTTCTCCCACTCAGCGGAGGCGCACACCACCCTCATCAATGTCCCCTCCCAGACACAGAAGAAGCCCTAAGTCCTCTTCTGTCCGGTTAAATCGGGATGCACGATCCCCCGCTGCAGCAGCAAATCGGCGCTCTCAGTCCCCTGCAAATCGAAGTCGCATTAACAGAGATTCTAACAGTCCTGCGAGGCCTTTTGAATCCTCCAACCAGCGGAGACACTCTCCATTGCAGAATGAAAAACCTATCCGAAGGGTCTCCCGTACCCCAGAACCGCGCAACATTCAGAGGTAAATGGGACACTCTTTGCACATTTTTTGGTTCTGCGACAAGATTTGCTAATGCAATATAGTATTTATAGACAAGGACAAAATTGTTGGTTCCCCTCTATTACTGAAAGCCCCCAGCGGGAATAACATGAAACTGCTTCAAGTAATACTAGTAATAATTTACGGAAAATTGACCAGTGAAAATCAGACATTGTTTATTAAGTTGAGGTTTGGTAGAATAATTTGGAAAGAAAAAAAAACTTTATCAAACAGGCCTGCCATTTTATCTTGTACTGTCACCTGCTGTTGACTGAAATCGACATCAAAGTGCCCACAGGCTTTGCTTGCGAAGGTCATGGTTCAACTGTTTTCTGGGTTTGGGCACGTGACATTTGCAAGGTGAGCTCAAACGGAACTGATGTCGGTTTCACTCAACACCAGTTGGTAGTACAGGACAAAATGGCAACCCCCCGAGGTGGATAAAAGCAGGTGCCTTGCTTGATTCTTATTCCGAACAACATATTAATCATAACACCTTGTTTGAGATTAGTGGAGGCACATAAAACATTTTTCAAAGAGTACACAATCATACAATAGTTGTCAATTCTTTCTCTCATTGCCGTAACAGAAATTAGTAAGTATTGAGAGAGTGAATCGAAGTTTAACAGTAACTCGATTGTAATTAACTTGTGCAGGTTAACATTGATGATGTCATGTCAATGTCATTGATCTTACAGACGTTCTCTGAGCCCTCAGCCTTTGAGAAGAGTTCCCTCCAGATCTCGATCCCTTTCTCCTCAACCAGCTCCAGTGAAACGCCTCGCCCCCGCATCTGCCTCCCCTTCACCATCTCGATCTGCTAGTGCTTCCCCCCCACCAGCCAAAAAGGCAAGCAGTGGCTCTGGTAGCCGATCACCTAGCAAGGTATTCAAACTAAAGTGGTGATTATTTTCAAACCGTAATAAATAATAAGGCTGCACAATATGTGAAAATTGCAATATCAATACTATTATGATGAACATGTATCTGAAGAAAGTACATTTTTATCTAACTAAATATAAAAAAAAAGTAGACTCAATGTATTCATAGCTAATTGTAATAAATTACAATATTTTACTTTTTTTATTGTTAGTGTTAGTGCCCCCAGATACTGTTAATTTGGGTGGTGATGCACATTTAAGATTGGTCAAAGTCATAAGCATAGCATTCCTTTTGAAATAAATCTTACATCTTTGTAATACGCAATTTGCACGTGCCATTAGTACAATGATATTTTTGAGATAGGTTGTGCAGTGTCAAGAGTTTTAGGGAAGTTGTTTTAGGTCTGTGCTGTTCTTAAATTCATCCATTTTTATTTTTGTAATTGCCTTGTAATGTGTTTAATTTCAGAATTCAGATGTTGATGGCAGCGCCAAAAAGAAGAAAAAGAAGAAGGAAAAGAAGCATAAGAAGGACAAGAAACATAAGAAGCACAAGAAGCATAAGAAGGAGAAGAGTGGCAACACCGGGAGTGGAGAGACCCAGCAGAACCAGGGTGGGGATGAAGATGGTGAATCAAGAAAGGTTATGTCTGTTTGTCATCTTTAGCAACGGAGGTTTTCTGGTGGCTTTTCAGTAATCGGCATAGAACATCGAAGTAGGAGATCTGTTTTCTTATTATTTTTGACAGACTGTTGCTCTCCCTGGTTTAGTAATAATAATCACAGGTGGTTGTTCTTTTCCAGGAATCAGAGAGCGAAGTGGAGGACACGTTGGATGATCTGGAGAAACACCTGAGAGAGAAGGCCCTCCGCTCCATGAGGAAGGCCCAGGTGTCTCCTTCACAGATGTCCTAATTCTCAAGGAGCGCCCCTCCACCCTTTTCACATTAACCTTGATGTTTGTGATAAACTGATTCAACTTAGAATGTACAAACTGGTGATGTTGCGTTTTCTTTTCTTTCTTTTTACAGATTTGGTACATTTTGAGGCATTGCTTTTCAGTGTGATTTGTCAGCCTACCAGCTAAACTGTAAAAAGTTTGTGTTGTCCATTACTACTAAATTGATGAGCATGGGAACATGTAAATTGAGGGTTGATTTAAAGACACCCCCCACCCTTTTCCACAACCAAAAGTAGACTCCTGTTAAGAAGTGATTGCATGTGCAGTGACTATGTGGTGTGCATGTGGAGCAGTGCCACTGTGTTAAATTGTTTTGGTCCTCAAATAGTGCACAATTTTCTTTACCAGTTGGTTATTGTGACTCATTCAGAGAGGATGCTTTAATTTATCCAACTAGATTTTTTTTCTTTGTTTTTTTTGGGGGGTACATCCTTGTTCCAAGTTAATCCGTGTGGGACTGCTTTGCTTTGTATTTAGTACCCCTTATTTGTCTTGTCAACCTTTCAGAATTAAAACCTTTTTATAGAATCTCTTAATGCTTCCAGTGAAATCTGTGAAATACCATTGCTATTTTGAGATAGATATAGTCAAACAGAATGGGGTAAATTATCAAATTGATGAATATGAAAATACAGTAATTCACATTAGGTAATCGAAGACTGACATCCAAATATTGCTGTTAACCCTGGACAACCCAAGAACCCTTTTCTTCTTTGGAAAATGCTGAATTTTACATTAAATGACTGCTGCTATATGTTCACTGAACACCAAAATGTATGTTTTTTCAAATATTTCATGCTTTAATCCTAATTTAGGATTAGGGCCAAATTTGACCCTTTGGGATTTAAAGGTAGAATTTGAGTAGCAGAATTTATAGGGGCCAAATTTGACCCCGTGGGTTCTCCAGGGTTAAAGAGTTTTAAACCCAAACCTAGGTTTATTACTTGGCTACATCCAGCCAAAAATGTATTGTCCAAGTAAGTAATGTGGTACTATCGAACCCCGGTTGGAGCAACAAATTACTCATGACCCTTTACTGATTTGGAATAAAATTTATCATAATAGAGCTGTGCTTGTTTGATATAATACGTTACATTTCGGAGGGTTTTCAAACCAGTATGCTATCCTGTCGTTTTAAGTCAATTGAATCTGTAGATGCTTTCGAGTAAATTACAGTATTTTAATTCTATATACTGTAATTTTGTAATTTATTCCAAGGGAAAAGACAAAGGTCAGATGTGTGTAAAGCATCGGCACATCATAAAAATCGGGATTTATACTCCTCTTGAAAAAGCACATTTTAAAATGTTTTCTTTATTGGACCTCGTTGTTTTCGCTGTGAAGCAAATGATCAAACATGCGCTGGATGATTTGGGACATATTGGAATTGATGTTTTTTTGTTGTTGAGGGGGTGGCCCGGTGGTCGACTAGTTAGCGTGTCGACCTCACAGTGCAGAGGTCGTGGGTTCGATCCCGGCTCCGGCCTTCCTGTGTGGAGTTGGCATGTTCTCCCCGGGCCTGTGTGGGGTTCCTTCGGGTACTCTGGTTTCCTCCCACATTCCAAAAATGTGTGGCAGGCTCATTGAGCACTCTAAATCACATGTGTCAAAGTCAAGGCCCGGGGGCCAGATCCGGCCTGCCATATCATGTAGCCCGGTGTCAACTTCCATGATCCTTGCTTAAATCTGGACCGAAATCTCAATCGTCGTACGTAATAAATAACGGTAACATTTTGCAATACGTTTGTTATCCTGCTTACGTTCACTTGAGCAATAATTTAACAAATACTTTACTGATTTCAAAACTAGTGAGACATCATTTTTTTTATGTGTAAAAGTACTAATTCGATGTGATGATTAAACATTTATTCCGTTTCACTGTCATAACGGCCCTCTGAGGGAAGATGTAACTCTAAAGTGGCCCCTCGACAAAAATGAGTTTGAAACCCCTGCTCTAAATTGTCACTAGGCGTCAGTATGAGTGCTGATGGTTGTTCGTCTCTGTGTGCCCTGCGATTGGCTGGCAATCGGTTCTGGGTGTCCCCCACCTAATGCCCGAAGACAGCTGGGATAACTGATTCCCAATTGCTCTGCGCAACACTCAGTTTTGACACTAAATTGAGTGTTTCGATATAATGTGAATGTCCCCTTTGTGTCATTGGTGTTGTGCAGTGAGATTTTTATCATGTAAAATATGTACTGTGGCTCAATAAAGGTCGGGAAACACTCGATAATATCCACATCAGGACATCCGGGGCGAATCCACCATCATAATTGTGCTCTCACGGGGGCATCTTTACTCCGCCTCTTATTCCCTCCCACATTTTCGTATTTTACCGCTGTCGATGACGTTACGTTTTGTAAAAATAAAACCCAGTTGCTGAACTTGTCGGCTTCTTTGCTCCACTAGCAAGCATTTCACTATAGTGACGTCACTTTATCTCCCAGTTGAAGTATTGCACGGCGACACTGGGGCGCGAACGCGTGGCGGACTCCGACTCCTCGTCTAGGCTTTTGTACCTCCAGCGCCCGCGGCGGGCTCTTTCTGGCCAGACAAAGCACAGCGTGGACCTCGGTGCGGGGAAGGGGTGGAGAAAAGGAGCGACTTACGTTGGGCGTGGTGGACCAGAGCAAAAGTAGCCTTTCCTTCCAGCTGAAGTTAAGAGAAAGTAGCGGTCGCCATGTCACTGTCGGTACCGCAAAACGGCGTAAAGGCGGATAACGAGCCTGTTATCGAGCTGTTTGTCAAGGTAAGAAATGCGTTGGACAAAGTTTGATGTTGTGAGCACATTGCTGTCCGCTAAAACCACTTGCGAACTGTTTTTTCCCCCAAGATGAATGCAGCTTTTGCCATGTGCTGGGCGAAGACCATTTGGAGTAGCGATAACATGGCCCTTGCGCGCTTTAGTTCATTGGCTATTGTCTTCTTAGTGGAGCCCTCCAGCAATAGGAGCTCCACACTCGTACATACATAACCCCGGCACTCACAATGACAAGGCGGATGCAGTTCTCCTTGTTGAAAACAAGAATATTTCATCTTGTGTTTTTTCCCCCCATGTACAATAAGTTCATTGTGTAAATAAATGACATGGTTGTGTTGAACAACCGTACATGGAATTGTATGGGCTGAGCTATGACTAGTCAATGAGGCCACCATACCCGATTTGAATGTCAATTTCAGTTCAATATGGCATTGTTGGTCGTGCAGGCAGTTTAGTGGGACTGTTGCATGGACACAGAATAATGTACATAAATTTCACACGGCCGGGCCGACCCTTTACTTGGATTGTTAATGGCACATGTACATCACTTTTCAAGGCCGTGATGCATCGTATGGTCCATGTTGGTTATCAACTCTGAAATTTGGACGTTAAATTGTTGATGCTGTGCTGAAAGAGACTGCAGTGACTACATGGCTCGATAGGTTTTCTTATGCAGGGCGGGAAAAGGGGAGAAAGGGGGGTAGGGAACAGCGTTTGGCACAAGCTGGGAGTGCTTTGTGAGGGGATAATTGTATTGAATTGAGTGGCGGTGCAGTCGGTGTGCATGTTTTGGACCAAAAACAGATAAACCAAAAATCTGTGTTACGCTTACTAAACCTGAGCGCCACGTATAGTGTCATCCAGGTGTGAACAACATTTGGCTTAACGTTTAATATTTTTTAGTCACAATTTTATGCTGGTCTCTGCTTGCCTTCCATTTTGGGTTGGCTTCAAGTCAGAAAATCCTCTTCAACTGCCAGTGATGTTAAGTGCAGCTTTTGTTGGGGCCAGAATAATATCTCACACAGACTACGTTGACATGCAGTAATAACTCTTTTAAAATTGGAAAATTAGTAATCTTCCAGTTGTGCAAGGCCATTTAAACCCCCACAAAACCTCACATATGTTCATATTCCTGTTTTAAAGCCCGGACTAAGACCACCTGTGTAGTTCTTTTCGAACTTGACTACGTGGTAATATACACGCAAATCGGAATATCTCCAGTGACAAGAACATTAATTTGTTTTCTGCATGTTCTCAATTCAGAAATAATATTGGTCTTTTGAGTACAGGAACTACTTTTATGCCATGTTTGGCGCGCAACCAACTGGAAATAGAAAAGCAAAGGTAAACATATGGCGAAACTCAGAGACAGAGCACACCACCCTTTTGGAGCCAGGAGGAAACAGACTACTGTGGTTAAAGACATGAATGTCTTTTATTGAAGGTTGAAAGTAAGAAGCGCAAATGGCGTGTACTGTATTTGTGTTGTGATCTTGTCTGTTTGTCATGGTTTGGATTGGGGTATTCCAATTGATTGATGTCAATGGGTTATTCCCAATGGTGTAGAAACCAGAATTTTGACATTAGCTCAAATGTTGACTGCATGTAAACGTAGACACAGTGTGCTTGTGAATATTCTCATTCATCCGAGACATTTCTTTACCAGGGCATTGAATCGCTCACAGTCTAAAGGAGGGATAACGTCATCCGCAGGCCTGGAAGGTTTACACATGATGTGGCCAGCTCTCTCTTTCTGCCACTCCTTGCTTGGACTGTGCACCCTCTCAAATGTGTGATGCAGGGCTGGACTCTATTTGACTGATGCATCATAAAAAAATTTTGTTAGCCCTTTCTGTGTGATTGAACTGCTAGGCAGGAGGCTGAGAGGAAGACCAAAGAGGAGGTTTATGGATGTAGTGAAAGAGGACATGAAGGTAGCTGGTGTGAGAGAAGAGGATGCACAAAACCGGGTTAGATGGAGGCATCTGATTCACTGTGGTCAAGCTAACTGCAGTAACTATTGTTCATGCCATCTTCAAAATATACCCTACCTTACCAAATATTTTATGGACACCAATGCCATGATGTTTTACTTAGAAGTTGTACCCAGCAGTGTGTCGCGCCATAACGGCTGACTTGATTTGTCTTTGATACTGTGTTTTAGGCATTTTATTTTCCCATCACAAACTCTTGCTCACGTCCTGAAATAATATTTAATTGCTAATTAAGGGTGCTAAAAACGGATTTTATTACGCTGACACTGTATTGCCGTCTGTTGCCATCGTTCAGCAGCGCTTAAATGCGAGATGCCTTTTTTCGATGATGCAGCCTTACTACTGCTTCCGTAATCCATAGTCGACGCCGCATGAAGTTAGCGTGCACCTGGAGATTGCGTTGCATCAAAAACACTTGGTAGCCTGTGTACGCTAATGTTGTCTTCCAGAAACGACTCTGCCTACGTCAGAAATCAAATCGACATCAACCACAGCCAGAGCCATAATCCACAAATGGTGAGAACGCTGAACAGTTGTGAACCTGGAGTGTGATTGGCCAACCAAAATGACTATATTACAAACAACACATATCCCAATTTTTTCAACAATTTTAACACCAGTTGCTGTGGGAATAAATGCTGGTGCTTCAGCTGTTTAGAACTATGTTTATCACATTGGTAGCAGCTGGGCATGATAGTTACCAAAGAAAAGAGGATCAACCATTAGCTATTCTTAGTTATTTTCTACATCTTATTTTTATTCCTTGTGCATATGCCGTACACTACACACAATGAAAAATGTCAAAAATTGGGAAGGAGGTTTACAGGCAGCAGTCACAGGCAGGCCAGGAAACATCTTTTATGTCTGGACGGCCTAATGCCTGACTGTGTGCGTGTCTGATGGGAACTGTAGGATGGAATCCATTTTCTCTATAGCTTGTCCTCATTAAGGGGCGTGGGTAACTGGAGCCTATCCCAGTTGACATAACCTCTTGGGTACACCCTGGATTAACCTCCACTCATTTGCATATACAAACAACCGTTCACAATCATGTTTACACCTTAATTCAGGGTATTCTGTTAATCCAAGAAGCATGTTTTGCATATGTGGGAGGAAACCAGAGTAGCTGGACAAGACCCACCCGGATTTCCTTGAATGTAAGGCTGATGTGAAAAATCATTTTATGACGGTCCTGCCAGTGTGAAACATGCATAAGACATGAAAACAACGTTTTTGAATTGGCCACCGGAATCTCCGACTCATTGCAAGAATACGGGAGAACAAAATCAGACAATTTGATAGCGAACCAAAACTTTCATAATGCACCATGAAATCATCTTCATCTGCTACTTTTTTATATTCCAGTCAAAATAGGAGAAAGTAAGACAATAATTGATTAAATTAATTGATGATTATAAATACAAAAAAGCAAGAATTGCTAGTATTATTGTTTAGTGAAATATAATTTCAAATTAAGAAACTTGGATTTACCATTGAATAGGAATTAAAATTAGCGAAACACGAAAGAAGCTTATCTGAAAAAAGATTCCAATGTATCCAGAAAATATCAAATTGTAATTATGAACCAAACTCTTGACTGACTGATTCATACAAGAGTCCTTGAGTAAAATTTAACTTTCAGTTTGAGCGTGTGAAGTCAAGTCAGTCAAAGCCACGTGGCTTTGACTTGACTTTTTATTTTTATAGAAACATAATGGCCCTCAGTAGTTAATGTTTTTCATCTGATGAAGCTGTAAAGGATGTTACATGTGACTGTGTCTTTGCTAAAAGCCATAAACCTTTTCACTTTGGTTATTGTTGTTTCTCTACGCCCACCATTCTTCTACTGGTTGGGTGGTGTTCCAAACAACTAAGAAGTAGGAAAATCACTATCACTGTTTGTCTCTCTCAAGCACTCAAGTATTGCTGCTGTCAGCATCACAAATGAGGAAACAAACATGAATGGTTTATGATTCAAGAATGCTGTTTTTTTTCCCTGAACACATCTCCTCCATTTTGCACTTTTAAAGAAAACAGAGGCTGATACAGTACTGTAAATTACAAATCGCAATGCACGGTTGTTAGCTTTGAATAAATGACCTGGAAAAAGAAGCTTTCTCATTGGCTTCAGTGGAACCAAAAAGCAAATGGAAATACGTAACAGCCCTTTCTTCTGAAAATTCTGGATCGGCCAATATTTGACTGTAATGTCATTATTTGTCCGATTGATCAATGACAAGTCTTTTCAAGTACAGTCAATCTAAAACAAGGAGCTGGGATTAAATGTGTGGCCTCTGAAAAGACATCTAAATACGTCTTTGGGAGTGAATGAGTTGATCTTTATTGTAAGGGAAGACATGATTTGGCAATTTGTGTTTGAGAGGAGGATGCAGGAGATAGACTTCAATGGAAAAGGTTGTCTCCCTGCTGCGACGCCTAACAGGATAAGTCGGAAGGAAAAGAATGATGTTTTTTCATCAGTAAAAAGTCTTCTTGACCATCCAAATTCCTGGGCTGGACAGTACCACAATGAGCCTCAATGAAGTAGTGATGTCTCATTGGAACGCGTAGCTAATTGTTTCCTTTAGCACAGTAGTCTTGTGTCTGATGAGAAGTTGAGGAGTTTCCACTGAGGGACATCAGCATGAGTCAGAGCTGTGTCATGGGATGTTATGGCGCTGCCATGATCCAGAAGGATCGGACCTTTATTACTACTCATCGCAATGGCCTTTTTGGACAAGGGGACTTATTAGTCATCACTCACCCGATCCACACATATGGTACTTGCCAATATGCACAGCTGATGGGTCAAATAGTGTTGATGTGATGTATATAATATGACTATTATTATGTTAAAGCATTCACTTATTCAAACTTGCATTGGAGAATGATCGACTTATATCTTGTGGGGTGTGACCACTTTGCTTTTTGAATGGCCGTCACCCCATGTCTTTTTAATGTGTCCCGCCTCTAGTTCAAGGGTAGCTAACTCCGTTTCCTCGAGAGACATATCTTGCCTGTTTCAGATCCCTCCCTACTCCAAAACACCTGATTTAATTGTTCATGATCGTTTCAGGCCTCTACAGAGTTTGCCGATGAGCTGATCATTTGAATCAAGTATGTTGGAGGGATCTAAAACAGGCCGGGTATGGCTTTTAAAGAATTTGAGCTCCCAACCCCTGCTGTAGTTGGTTGATGGCTGTCTCACAAGGGAGGAAGCAATTGCCTGCTGTCTTGGGGAATGGTGCTTTTGTCATCAATAACTGTCAATGCTTTTCTGAGTATACCTGAGCCAGATAAATTTATTTCGTCACTGCTTGTCAAAGCCACTGGCTCATGTGTTTCAGAGACAATGTGGAAAAAGAAAAAACAAATCTATGATGTACATGTTGCCTTTACGTTGGTTGTGGTCCTAATTGGAAATGGATTCATGTAGCATCACCTCGCAGACTCGTCCTGTCATGCATTGTTACCCTCGCTATCACCGGTGTTTCAGACTAAATGTCCACATGACCACCATGAATTATTATACCTTAACTGCCTGTTGCGTTCATTTCTCTGCTCTGTTTCACTTGGACTCGACATTACTCATTGCCAGATCGCTTTAAAAAATGCCCTAAAATGATAAACGTTACTTTGACATGAAGGAAACTTTTATTTTAATAAACACGACATGCTTGGACACAAAAAAACAGGCAATATTTACCTGTTTGTACCATCGGCCAAAGAAAATCAGGACGCTGAGTGTGTGTGTGTGTGTGGGGGGGGGGGGGGAACACAAATCTGTTTCTTCTTCAGTCGTTGCTTCAGGTCTACCCTGTGCACTGTTGTTGATATAGTGCCTTCAGAGTGCATTAACTGCAGTTAATCCCTGCCGCAGAGGGACATCAATCGCTCAATCAGCACAGCTGGAGCGTTTCGCTGTGTTGAGCGATATCAATCAAGCTGGCTGGGGGTGACCGCCTTGAAAATTTGAACACAGGAAAATCCCTGATCTGAAATTTAGTCTGGTATAGCTAAGGATTTGGAGTATTTTTCACTTGTGATTCAGTTTTGTGCAAACTGTAGTGTAATACAGTCAAACCTCGGTTTTCGTACTTAATCCGTTCCAGAAGACTGTTCGGAAACCGAAACCATTTTTCCCATTGAAATCCATGTAAAATGTTTTAATCCGTTCCAAGTCAAGAAAACAACTTTTTCAAAACCACTTATTTTTACAACTTCACACCATAAACTGTACAAATGTAATGGGAGATTACCAATTTTAACATTAACATAGTAACATAAAGATTGAAGGAACATCTCTCTCTCTATCTGTCGTGGGGCGTGCGCCTCTCCCAGCTGTCAGCAGGCAGTAGGCGGGGCATTTCGGCATCCCGAACTCCTTCGCCAACACAGACACACGCACACCTGACTCATATTTTGCGATTAAATCTTTCTTAAATTCTATAGTTTTGCGCCCTATTTTCCTCTTTTCTTCACCAGGTTCACCACTTCCACTTGCTTTCTTTGGTGCCATGATTAGGGGCTGATACACGATGCAAAAATAACAGTCCAATATAACGTAGTTCTCACCAAACACGTCTGCTTTTTAAAAA
This sequence comes from Hippocampus abdominalis, assembly GCA_018466805.1. Taxonomy (NCBI): domain Eukaryota; kingdom Metazoa; phylum Chordata; class Actinopteri; order Syngnathiformes; family Syngnathidae; genus Hippocampus; species Hippocampus abdominalis. The sequence goes on along the minus strand of CM031705.1, from coordinate 7,011,784 downwards.
AAAAAAAATCTTAATCAAACAATACAAACTCGTCTGCTCACAAGCTGTTTCTGTACGATTATTGCATAATAATGAGACACCGGACACCAGAGTGTTCATTATGTGCCGCTGCATTGAAATGTAAACAAACGCGCGCCCCCACCCCCTCCCCTGTGCTGCCCGGGCAAACCATTATGAAAAGAGGGGGATTTCACTCGCGCTAACAGAAGCGTCTCACCAAACACGTCTGCTTTTTTTATTGAACAATACAAAAACGTCTGCTCACAATGGTCGCTTCCTGTGTAGCGCGGCGACAGGAGGGAGCGCGGCGACAGGAGGGAGCGTCACATCACTCCTCTCGGCTTTGCTACCTCCTCTCGGCTTCGCTACCTCGCGAAGCTACACGAGGTAGCGTTGCTACACGAGCTAGTGAAGCCGAGAGGAGTGAAGTGACGCATTCAAGTGCGCTCAGTTAGTTCGAGAACCGAAATTAGTTCGTCATCCGAGGCATAAAAAACTCGAAATTTTAGTTGGAAAACCGAATTGTACGAGAACAGAGACGTCCGAAAACCGAGGTTTGACTGTACCTAAATGCAAGGATGGTGTGTCACTTTCCATACTACAGTCCTATGTACTGTTTGTTATTTTGTGTGTTGAATTATGAAACGGTGAAAAGTTTGCCTCTTTTTCCCATTTTCTTGTAACTCTGGTTCAGTCCACCATTATGCATCAATCTTTTTTTAAGGTATCATTTTGTTTTGCCCTCCTGTCACAGAGCTTATGTTACACCAGCATGCATGACAGTCCAGGAAATGGGGAGCGGCGTTGCCATGTGGTTGCCATAGCTGCGCGCTTCCCAACTCAAAATCTCTTCTGCGTTTGGCAGCTCAAAGAGGAAAGCTGCTGGGTTGTTCGTCAGCTCCTTATTCGGTCAAAATGTGGCCTGAACTTGTTGAGCACCCCACCCAATTTTAGAATATAAAGTGTGTTGGGGAGGGGTGAGCCTGGCCGGCAAGTTACTAAAATTAGGCTGTGAGCTTACTGTCTGGACTTTGCCTGGTCTGAAAAGGAAAAGGAATCATTGTCCCTGCCTGCTGCCTCCCGCAACTTTGCAGTACTTGAAGATAATAAACTGATTATAGTCAGCCTTTGAAGCAGGAGTGACCATGACGTCGATCGTCGATTCCCAAGGGAGTGTGGGGTGATGCTATGGCATTAACTCGCTCACTGCCAGCCCTCCCAGTTTCATGCCTGTCAATGACAGTGAAATATAAAAAAAAAAGATGCCTGCCTGTCATCAGTTATGAAATGTGTCACTTGATTGACATACATGGTAGTCCGTAATACACCTCTCCATGAGTCACATACAGTATAATGGTGCTATCTGGCAAAACTCAGGCAAATTAGCCTCATTAACTCCAGGTAGTTTATTCTACTCTATCGTTAGAAAATGATTAGGGGACCAAAGAAGCTCAGTATTTTAACTCTGAGTCGGCGGAAGATTAAACACAATTTAGGTTAGTAGTCTTTTTTTTTTCTCCTTTGATAAATGTTCCAGTTTCTCACACGGCCCCTCAGGAAAAGCAATTGTTCACCTCTGTCGGAAAGGATGTCTGATTGAGATAATATCAAAATGCATAATTGGCTCCTCTGACCAAATAGGCTCACAGCGCATTGCTGGCTATGAGATGACTTCAGCATAACTCACTCCTCCACACAGCAGCTGTATACATTTTTTTTGACATTAGATAAACCAGCTGGCGAGTGTGTATCTAACTAAGTCTTATCCATTTGAGAATGTGAGTCTGTTAGCAAACGTGACTTGTCTTGTGTCACCTCGAATTTTCATATCGTCTATTTACAGAAGAGAGTTAAGTCTTTTCTCAAGGGTGTTGTAACTGTCTGCAATACTTGAGTCATTTTCCTTTCTTGGCAGACAACCGAATGGGTTAGGTCATATGAACAATTGTTTAGCATCCTTGAAAAATGTTCACCTCTTCCAAGTGGTCTTCATTTTATAAGGACGTCCAAATAAATGTCTGGCATCACCCTGTTATTTTATTGGGCTGTGACCTAAGCGCCCCCCCACTCAACAGGGCAGGAGGGCTGCCAGTTGCTAAGTGGTGATGTGCCTAAAATTAAAAACAAAAAGCGCTTTGTGTTGTCTGTACAGAATGTTCGGCCATGCTTTTTTCAGAGGAGCTCTGGCTGCAGAACGAATATTCAGTGACGTTTTTTGTTGTTGTTTTTTTTTTTTGTTTTTGTTTTTTTAAATAACAGCTTTGCAAATTGTCCTATGATTAGGCTACTGTTGTTTTATCTGGTTTTCTAGTTGAATTACCCCAGAAGGTCACGTGACTTGGATAGTACAGTGAGCTGTTCTGCATGGAAACACAACTTGTGAAATTAATCCTACCACCCAAGTATCATTACCTAAAGTAAACAAGGCACCCTTTTTGACAGGACTAACAGGACATTTCTGGCATAGTTTCTCTCTCCTCCGCTCTAATGGCGACCCCCCCCCCCCCCCCCCCACCCCCACACACACACTCAATAGAGGGGCCCAGGATAAGGAGAGACGGATGGAATGGAGGTGGAGAAGGAATAAGAACTGAGCAGCGCGTTAAGTCCTGCCTTCCCATCTTTTCTCTTTAGTTCCATCATCCCAAAGCAGTTCTTACTGCTTGTTCTTGCTTCTGATCTGAAGATCACTACCTGTCATCCCTAATGTCTCCCCATTTCCTGCGATTTGCCTCTCGATCTGCATTATTTGTCTTTGGCAGGGAGTTGCACTCTGTTCTCTTTCAGGCACGGTCACAGCTGTGACAACAGGCTTATCGAGAGAATGTGGAGAAGCCTGTGTCATTGTCAGCTGCTGTTGATCATTTTGGATTCAGGCTGTCTTGGGTGAATGTGACAAACTACAGGAAACGTTTATTTGTAACTAACATCGCATTGCGAGGCTCACCGAAAAGACTGAGTTTTACCTTTGAGTTGGTCTGTGACAATTTGTGGCTGGTTGTCAATGTCTTGTCTGATATTGCCAGGGTAACAGTTGCGGTGCTGCATTTTACCCTTGATCTACACCTGAATCTATCAATAGTCAACCGTAGTTGTGGTGGCCCATTGAGGGAAATGGATTCATCACCACATTGTTTTGCTTTAGGTTCATCCATGTGATGTAAATTCGACCGATAAAAACACCGTTTGCAATTTGCAGAACAAAGACGGTGATCTGAACCAAACCTCTTTGATATCGAATTGAAATGGGAGGTGGGTGCGACATTGTGGAGAGACGGCCGCCGTACAATGGAAACCAGCAGATGAAAGAGGGTCATCCCACTGGTTGTTACGCGGAGGACAACAGCAGCCACCCTTGTTCACACCAGAAATGTGTCGACTCAAAATTTCAAAACAAAGTCTTCCATTCAGTGACAGTTTTAAACCTGTATTTTTTTTTAATTCGCTATTCATTCATAAGCTTTCATCTTTGCACATCTGCCCTGATATATTTAGTAGACTCATGTATTTGAGAAAAAAAAGCATTCATGTATTTACATTTTATTTTTTGGTCTCTCAATCAGTGAGAAAAGTGAACTTTGTTCTTTGTTAAAAGGGTACTTGCATTGATCTCAATCCCACTACCACTCTTCACTGTTCTTTGTGCAGTCTACAATTATGGGAAAAAAGAAGCCAGCATGTGTGAGTCACTTCAGAGGTTTCCACTTACTCTGGAAAGTAGTTTTCCAGATACAGTAAATGGAGGCAAAGTGTGAGCAGGCATAAGAGAAGGGATTCGGCGCTTTCGTCTTTTTGTCCCCCCCTTTACTCCACTCAGCCAGTCATGTGTGTAAATGGTTGTAAAGAGTACAATGCCAACAAATGGACCGTAAGGTTTAGTATGCTATTTGTGGTTTTATTATTTTTTTTATTCTTGAGACACGAGTCTATGTTTTTCAATGATATGCTTGCAAATAATGTTGTTACAGCATGGTAGAGGTGTGGGTTTTTTTTTTTGTGTGGGGGTGTTTTGGGATGTGGCTAGCATGTTGGGAGAAAAAGGCGCACATTGCTGATTAAAATTGCTGTCTGTGTTTATTGTAGGCAGGAAGCGATGGAGAGAGCATTGGAAACTGTCCCTTCTCCCAGCGGCTCTTTATGATCCTGTGGCTTAAAGGCGTCGTCTTCAACGTCACCACTGTGGACCTTAAGAGGTGCGTCCATTCTCTCTATTTTGTGCTTCTTTGTAATTAATTTGCCATACAATGTGTCACACATTTGATGCATATAAATTTGTTTAGAATATATGACTGAACTCACCCGAATTTTATTTATATGCTGTAGCACTTTCACAACAACCGCAGCTGTAACAAAGTTCTGCACTTAAAACGAAAGACAATTAAAATGGGAAGAATGATATGATCATAACTAAATAAAATCTTTTCAAATTAAAATATGCTCTAGATTCCTTTACATTGTCAATCTTACATCCAGGAGGTGCAGTGTTTCATTCCCTTTTGCTGTACATGTTTTTTTGTTGGTGAGAGAGAAGGAACAAGTATAATGTCTCCATTGACCAGGATGAGGGGGCTGGGATTATGGCTCTGGCAATCACATTGTGCATCCCAAGTGTTCCAATTTGTCATTTGTCGGTTACTTGCCATGTGCTACGCTATTACGAATAGGTCCAAAATGATTTGGAAAGGAGCAAGCAAATAGGTACAGTTTGACTTGTATCATAGCTTGTCAGTGGTTGAGAAATTTGGACTCTACCCACTACTCGCGAATCGGCATTTGTTGTCATTGCAACTTCCTCAGTGTAAAAAAAAAATGGCTTCAAACATTTCCATTGAAATGAATGGAAACTTAATGAATTCGTCCCAGCCCCAATTTGTAGTATTTTGTTGTTTTTCCATTTTACAATATATGTTGTATCAGAGCTGGTGTGATATGCTGCAATTTCCATATGATCCGATGAGTTAACTCATCGCGACTATTGTTAGCGATGAGTTGACTCACGAAATAATTGTTTCTGACAGCGTAATGTGTCACTCTGTCAATGAAACTGTCACTACATTATTGTGTATTAGACTAGTAGTAAAGTGCCAAGTACGAGTGGGTGATATGAGCTCAATACAACAAAAGCAAAACTCAAATAATAATTTGACGATATTCTACCAAAAAATAATTCACATAACAATAATGGATATACAGCATTTCTGAACAGCTCTTGTTTATATTTTAAAATGTCTTCATACATCTGTAAAACATTGCACAACAAAATTCTCTGACAATATTTCACAATGAACTACAGTGAAACTCCTCTACAACGAAATATGTTTGCAGCAAGAAACACGGGGTTTTTCACTGTAGCAAATTTGATCTTAGATGTAAACACACACACAAACGTATGTGTACACGCACACACAATCGTATGTGTACTCTTTATTTTTTTTCCAATAGTGCATAAGTATGAGCACACACTTATTTGACACTTCATATAGTCAGTGTAGAAAGAAAAAAAGGGAAATAAATTGTGAAATTTACGATCAGCATTCACTTTCACTTACATCAATTTCTTGGATAATGTATTTTATTTTGCTTCCTCAGTCTTTCATTTTGATCACTTTTACCCTCTCTTCCAGCGTCTGAGCGCTTCTTGTCTTAGCCGCTTGACATCCAAAGGTCCGTTTTGTAGCCATTTTAGCAATGCAACGTTCATGCTGCGTCTTATTCGAACAATAACAGGTACTTCCTGGACTCGGTGGATTTTCTATCCACTATCTCACTGTCTCTAACTCGACCTCCCCTCGATCGCCACCCAAGACAGCGTTGCTCCGCTAATGTCATGTCATGAACTTTTAAACCAGCCACGGGACGCTTTGTAGTCCTCGATGGCCATAGTTAGCGCGATGGAACTCGCCTTCTCTCTAATTATCGCTCCAGTTAGCGTCAGCTTTTTAGCATGATAACAAGAAAATCATTCCAGGAAACGTTAATTTATTTGAATGTTCGTCGAGCCATAAGCAATTTACTCTGAGCAGCTAATCGGATGCATTCCACGCTATCTTCCACGGATCAAGCTACAGTAGCTACACACATAGACAGTGAGGTCCCTTTTGGCCAATCGGAGGCCAAGATGATGCTCGGTAAGCCAATGGCCGAGCAGCTATGAATATGTTGCGTTCGGGAAAGTCGGAGCTGTGTAAACCAGTGTGGTGGTTGCTTTTTGCCGTTTCCGAACGAAGCAGTACAGGTCGCTGTTGGATTCAACTTCGTTGTAGTGAATATCTCGCGAGGCAAGAGCAGAGAAAAAGATTTCGTATAACGCAACAGGTTTTTTTTTTGTCGTATGGGGGACAGGAGAATGGGAATGGTGTTAATGCATGAAGATTTTTTCACATTAGGGGGTATTTTCGCCCATGTAGGTTTCGTTCTAGAGGAGTTTCACTGTACTTCAAATTACATCCAGGCTATATGGGGTGTTTTTATTGATTTTTGTGAATATTTCTGGCAATAATTTAACAATATGTTAATGTGGATGGAGTTTGCACTTACCATAATGGCTCTTCCACTTGATGGCCGAATATACAATTCACCTACGTATTCATTTGATGCCTTTCACACACCCGAATATAACTAAACAGGCCCATATTTCTCTCTACAAGTTTGTGTGTGTTGCAACAAAGTCATCATTCTTTCAGCGTACATATAATTTGGCGACTTTTGTTTGGTCATGTGCTGGCAGATTTTTCTAATGGAAAAAAAGGTGTCTGAAGTGGTCATAATGTTGTGGCTTGATGACGTAATTCCTCAGTAATCTTCAGGAGCTGTGTAACACTTTGATCCAGCCCCACCCGTGGCACGCTCACTGTCTCCCCACTGTTTGGTTTTCCCATGACCCTTTCCCAGTCTGGAGAAAATTTGAGAAAATATACACTCCGGCTCGTTTGAGGCCACAGACTCCACACACATCCTGCCCGCTTTGCTGGACACCATGTCATTTATCATCACAGAGATCAAAATAATGGTGATCCTCTTGCAATACTGACTGCATTTACTGCCAGCTGCAAGAGCGTATTCCGGCACCAGACAATCTTTGACTAAACCCCCTACATTTTCCTCCATAGGATTCATAAAAATTCGGCTTCATTTTTGCAAGCCACACCAAAATGAACTGTTGCGTGTATGTTTGCTGTGTGTATCCATGGATTTTTTAAATTTTTTATTACTTTAAATTAGAACAGTACATAATGCTACATCTGAAGGAGGAAATGAGTTTCAAATGTCACTGATCCAGGTCTAATAGGTTATATTCCCCGAGTTGGCCTCTGATGGCTCTAATATTTTGTATCAGTAATGAAAGTCTGCGATTTTTATGGCCGCTTCTTATCCACTGTTCAGTGATATCATAGGCCAAGGGTGCCACTTCCCCTTCGCATTCCAAAGTGTTGGTGTTATTTCCTGGATGCCTTGCCCAAATTGTTCCCACCTCTTTATTACCTTACTTTTTACCTCAAGCGCTCTAGTTGAGTATTTTGTTTTTCGTTGAATTATTTGAGGCTCTACGAAATTACAGCGAAGTGTGTTGTTGAACGCTGAAGAGAATGAAGCCTTTGTTTACACACTAACCATTCGACACATGCTCGTTTTTGTTTGTGTGTCCGTGTCATCTGCCAACAGGGACATCTGGTTTGAAATGCAAATGCAAGCTCGAAGGCCACAGAGAGCAGGGCACAAATATACACACCAGAGGCAGACATAAACACAGAGAAAACCACCACTTCTTGATGAATTACCTCGAAGCTTGACCTGTTTGTTGAGCTAATTTGTGACAATGTATTTATTTTACTTTGCATGTCTGAATGCCAAGGTTATGTTAGCCAAGCGTCTCACTTGCTCTTGTTTGTTCACCTCGAATCTTTGCTCTGTGTTACGCAGGAAGCCGGCAGATCTGCAGAATCTTGCCCCGGGCACACATCCTCCCTTCGTTACCTTCAATGGCGAGGTCAAAACAGATGTCAACAAGATCGAGGAGTTTCTTGAGGACGTCCTCTGCCCGCCCACGTGAGCATTCTCTCACCTCCGCGGCAGCAGTGCCTATGACTTTGTCTGTGGACTCTCTGTGCCATCATTGCCAAACACACTTCAACCACTCGTTTCCATATATTTTATGTGCAGGTACATCAAACTTGGCGCGAGACACCCTGAGTCAAACACAGCCGGAATGGATATCTTTGCCAAGTTTTCGGCCTTCATTAAGAACTCAAAACCAGATGCAAATGAAGGTAGGAATCTCCTTTGCCACATACAAATTGTGGAACTGTAACACTTAATCACAAAGTATTTTCTGACTCTCTGATAGTAAATCACAATTATCACAGCCAATCGCCCAAAAAATTCACTGAACGTTAACCTCATTGCCCCTCCCTTTTTTCCCCCTGCTGCTATCACAAAGCCAGGGCTGTACATGTACATACACACATTTTCTCATGGGCTAAATAATCATCTAGTCTTGGAGACTTTGGAGTTGCTCAGCAACATGATTTCTCTAACCTGATTGGTGGCTTACATACATGACCCCAAACAAGACCTCAGCTTTTGTTCTGCTTCCTCCACATGTCCTTCACCTCCTCATCTGTTAGGACACGGTGGACGAAAAACATCCATCCATCCACCCATTATCTAAACCTCTTATCCTTGGAACTAATGTTCACAAATTCAACCCTCTTTTACAATTCATCCACACAGGAACAGTCTGTGAAATGTCAATAAGATAACGGCAATTAATAAAAAAATAAATAAAAATCAACTATTTTTTGGCCTGAACTGTTCTCCTGCATGCCGCGAGAACATTTTCCCATCATCACCAAATGCCATGATCCTTTGCCATTTTCTGTTTGTCTGTTCTCCATCCTGGGAAAATATTGAACCATAAACTGAATGCTTGTGAAAATAAACAGTGTGGATGTGAATGCCGTGCATTGTTGACAAATGCCCTATAACATACATGTAGTCATGTTGAACAGTGGTGCGAACAACAATGATATCACATTTTCCAGCGTTACCATTAATTGACTGAGGTTGAAACAAGTACAGGAACAATCTTTTTTTTTTTCCATGTTGTCTGTACATGGACATAATTGCCATTGAACTGAAAATAGAACTCTAATATGCCACTGCAATGAATCTTATACATACAATGTATAGCTAGCGCTCTTTCTTTCTAGCGCGCAACAATGATCAGGTTTTTAGAGGTCATATTTGTATGTTGATGAAATACTACTCCCATGTGTCAATGTGTCAAACCCCTACCCAAGGCTGAACATGAATTCCATCCATCCGTCTTTCATTGACCCCTCAACATTTCTTGTGGTTCTGTGTAGCACTGGAGCGCGGGCTTCTGAAAACACTGCAGAAGCTGGATGAATATCTTCTCTCACCTTTGCCTGATGAGATTGATCACAACAGCATCGAGGACGTCAAAGTTTCCACCCGCACATTCTTGGACGGAGAAGAAATGACCCTAGCCGACTGCAATTTGCTGCCAAAGCTGCATATTGTCAAGGTGCATTAAATAGCTTATCAAGGAGTTCACCAAAGGTCACTTTTTCATCACCTGAAGTTTCACTATTAGTGGAACTCCGTATCTCAAAGGAAAAATCGACAAAGGAAAAACGGCATGACACCAAATAGGTTTGATTACATAATAGGCATCTTATCACTCTGTCTTGCACTTCTGAGGTTTGGATCTCGGTTCAGGCCTCGGTGGGTACAGTTTGTGTGTGTGTTCTCTGGGTACTCCGACCTCCTACTGCTTGGCACAAACATGCACGTTAGGTTAACTAAAATGTCCTGGTTACAGTTCTATATGAACAGGAAATGGATGGATCCCTGTTGAGATTACTTGTTCATTGTGATGTCAACCTCTGCCCCGGTACTGTTCCTTCAGGTGGTGGCCAAGAAATACAGAGGTTTTGACATCCCCAAGGAGATGACGGCCATCTGGAAGTACCTAAACAACGCCTACACGCGTGAGGAGTTCACCAACACATGCCCCAGCGACAAGGAAATTGAGATTGCATATGCAGACGTAGCCAAGAGGCTTGTCAAATAGGCTCACCTGCTTCGAACCCCCGGTACGGCTACACGCCCACACAGCACATGGACTGGAGTGCTAACACATGAGAAGGAAAACTACACCTCTTTCCCCCCCCCCCCCATTCATCACATGTCATGATTTCATTCAGCACACGTCTTTGTTAAATATGAATCGTTTTGGGGTTTTGTTTGCTTTGCTGATGAATTGTGAGGCACGACCACAGTAAAGCAGCCAGCCCAATATCAGTACAGTACTTGTCAAAGTCAGGATCCCCTTCATTCTCTAATAAGTGACCTTCAAAGTGACCGCTCTTCATGCGGAGAAAAGGCCATCAAACAGCTGTTTGTAGGGAACAAAAACCATCCATAAAAAATCCTAAAAAATGTTTTTCCAGTCCTTTGGCTTGTGAACAGCGTTTAGTCTTTCAGTGTTTTTGACCGAAACTAATCCAAACCTGTTTTCATCTAATTGATCTGCTAAATGAAGGTCTTGTAAAGCCAGCTGGTATCCAAACAGGTGAAAACATTTTGTAGCTATCCTCTCAACAACAGTAAGAACCTGAGGTCGTTCGGCCATGTAGCTTACAAATAGATGTCCACTCATGCCTTATGATTCACCACATTGCCATGTCGACTGTCCACTGAAACAGCAATGCCAAAAAAGGGACTACCGGTAACGAGCAGGTTTTTGGAGTAAAGCATTCAGCTCAAGTAGCAGGGTAGCTGATGGGAAAAAAGGGCACATTATCCTGGCCTGACTCTGCAAGAGAAAGTAGAAAACAGATGTAAGGACACCATTTGTGCTCAGTGGTGCAGAACGTTTACGATTCCAAAAGAATCTGGCGGAACAGCATGAAAACAAATCTTCAGTCTCTTGGTTATAAACTCAAAGTAGTGAATGTATTGATGATGATCACAGTAGCTCAAAAAGTGCGTTAGCTCAAAAACAAGTAAAATATTGTTTTGTCCCACATTTTTCACGTTTTTTTTTTGTTCTGATAAAATTTTGCTTCAAGGAATTGTAAATATTTGTTTGATTGCTCGAATTTCATTGTGTAAATTTTATACATAGCATGGTCATGGTTTGAAGAAATGGGCTCTTTCCTGCCCGCTCAGATTTAAATTTTAGATGAGTTTTCATCTCTTTGCCTTACTTGTTGTCTTTGCCGGATCATTTTAATTCAATGCGTATTCGCCCTTGCACCAAGATATCAAACCTGTGCTCTGTTATGTTTTTATGTTGGTTTTTTTTTTTTCAAACACTAAATTGAAATAAACTTGTTATTGGCAGTATATTTGATGTGTGCCATGAAGTGTACCTTTTATTGCCGACACTTGAGACCCAATGCAACAACTGTATACATATTTTTGACCTTTTCATAAAACTAAGAATGCTGCTTGCCCTCTAATGTTGACTTCTAGGTAAATGAGGGAAAAAAATATCTATTAAAAAGAAAGAAACGGCTATCTGTGGGATGCAGTGCTGTTCTACAATATATAAAAGGTAAATAGATGCCTATTCGCTACCTTTGGTCGTGTCATTGGAGATGTATCTTGGGGGAAAAAAATACTTGAAGAATAAAGCTGTTGTATCTAGCCTAGTTTCTCTGGGTCAGGGTTCACCACATCCGGTCCTCAAGGGCCACTATACTGTACTGCATACTTTAGAAGTCTCCCTCCAACTCACTTGATTCAAATGATCAGCTCTGCAGAAGCCTGATGATGATATTGATCATTTGAATCGGGAACGTTGGAGGAGGGAAACATGCAGGATCGGGGCCCTTGAAGACCCAGGTTTCTGACCGACCCCTGCTATCGGTTGACTGAGTCTGCTGGATACTTTTCTCTCCCTGTCAGTGACTCACAAGTGAGCTGTGTATGTTAAGCCGCTATGAGCTGCCCATGAAGACACACTGGACCCTACCTTATACCAAAGTCCAACACGATGTGGAGCCCAAAGAAGGCTTTTCTGTCATTTGACAAAAACAGAAGTTGTGGGGCCATGCACTGTAGTTGTTGGATGCTCTCCAGAACATTAAAGTGTCAAGTTTCAACCCCAGTCTGTGCTCCTCTGTCACAGGAGAACATCAAGACACGGGCTGCACTTAGAATACTCAGGGAGGAACTTTACTGAGACAAGAGGCTCGGGTGTGAGATTGTGCATTTTCTGTTTGGCATTGATTTCCCCACCAGCCCATCGGCAAAACTGGTTTTCTCACTTGGCGGGGTTTTTACAAAACACCCCTTTTATACAGCTGACCAAATATTTACACTGGTGAAGGATCTCACCCAAGGGTGCACACTATTAAGACAACTTGGTTTTGGACCTACAATATGCGAAATCTGTTCTTTGCGTGTGGACCCCGTGCGTTTGACATGCAGTCTGGTAGTGTAATATTGCCTACAAGGAAAAATACTAAAAATAAGCTACTGTGATGTCGATTGTTTCAATTTAAAAAAAAAACAGACGTGCACGTATTTTGACCACATAACTAGTTTTCTTATACCTATTGGTTGTGAATTATAAATGAATGAATGAATTCTTTATTGTCATTGCACACTTGTTAAAACGAGATTTTGCAGGAGCCCCCCCCCCCCAGTGTATCGTGAATATAAAAAAGTATATAAGCATATCAATCTATTGACGTATAAGATTTACTGAATAACTTTAACTTCAATCAAGGAGAGTAAGGATTACTGTACTGTCCTTAACATCAGTGTTTCCCAACGTTTGTGCAGACAAGCTTTATTGTGCACTCTAGTGGTACATATAGTGAACTACATTGTAAACCTCGCAGCACCAAACAAAAATATAAAAAGTATGCAAACTGAAATAATGGCCTTTTCTCACTTTATCTACTTTGTATCAAAACTGGGCTTGTATAGTTGAACACAAAGCTGATACTGTATTTGCAAGCAGCCATGACTTATTCTGTTGTATGATTGGCAACAGGTCCACCAAATGTGTTGATTGCCCTTTTTTGCCATCCCATTGAAGATAGAACACAAATTCAATAAGCATACATTCATTCATCGTCCGAACTGCTTAATCCTCACAAGGATCGTGGGGGGTGCTGGAACCTATCCCAGCTGTCTTCGGGCAGTAGGCGGGGGGACACCCTGAATCGGTTGCCAGCCAATCACAGGGCACACAGAGACGAACAACCATCCACGCCCACGCTCACACCTAGGGACAATTTAGAGTGTACAATCAGCCATGCATGTTTTTGGAATGTGGGAGGAAACCGGAGTACCCGGAGAAAACCCACGCAGGCCCGGGGAGAACATGCAAGCTCCACACAGGGAGGCCGGAGCTGAAATACCTCTGCACTGTGAAGTCGACGTGCTAACCACTGGCCTACCGGGCCACTCAATAAGCATACAATCTTGATTGATAATTATGCCACGAACATAAAGTTTCACTTTTAAACTAACTGTACAAGCCTTTGATTTTTCTAAGAGTCAATCAATACCGGACCTTACCGTGAGCACAGAACCGAGATACAAAACAAACCATGGATTTTGCGAACCTTTCTACCTTTGTTTAATTATACATATTAATATGGTTTGTGTATAATGCCTCTGAATACTCTCATTCGACCAATTCATTGTATACTCAGGGCCTTGAATCAATCACAACTGGACACTTATGGCTGTAATTAGTGTGTTACCCATCATACGAGCAGGCATCGGCATTTCATCGACATAGGCTAGATAGGACACTGTTAGCCTGGCTGTTAGTTTAGAAAACCAGGTACAGGTCCTTCAGTTACAGCAGGGGTGTCAAACTCATTTCGCATTGTGGGCCACATACGGACTTGGTAGATGTCAAGTGGGCCGAACCATTAACATTATACCATACTGTGCTATAAATCACCAAAATATCATCTCTTTCCTTTGTTTTGGTATCAAGAAGCATTGATTGGCGCTTTCATATCATTTGCTGCGTTGGGTCTATCTCAGTGACACACTGAGACTGCTGTTTTCTTCCCTGATCAAAACAATGTTGTCTTCGACTGTGATCAAAACAGTGTGCCCCCTAGCAGATAATCCACAAATTGCATTTTATTTAAAATATTCATTCTGTGTCTTTAATGCATTTTTTTTTTCACTTTTAAATGATCCCGCGGGCCGGATCGAACCTCCTTGGGGGCCGGTTCCAGGCCGCGGGCCGTATGTTTGACACCCCTGAGTTACAGGTATGCCCCAACCAAGGATCCCATCACTCTTTTGAGATGCAAGACAACAGTTAAGTCCAGTGCGGAGGAATTTGCCCCTTCCTGATTTCTGTGTTCTTTGCATATTTATCACACACAAAGGTTTCAGTTCATCAAACCAATTTTAATATCACACAGATTTCTAAAAGCCAATTTAAGTTTTGAAGGCACAAAAAAATTCTAAAGTATCTGGCCCCATGTGAAAAAGTAACTGCACCCCCACACCCTTGTTCAATCACAAAGTAACGGTGACAAACCACCGTTTTGGGGAAAGTTTAGTTCAATTTCACAGGAAACACCTTCGCGCCACATTTGTTGAATCAATAAGTCACATAAATAGAATCTGTCAGACAAAGTGAAGCCGGCTACAAGATCTCAAGAAACAAACGCATCAGGCCACGATCCAAATAAATTCAAGAAGATATTAGAAAGATTTTTTGGGAATCTATCAGTCTGGAAAAGGTTAAAAAGCCATTTCCAAGACTCTGGGGCTCCAGCGAACAACTGTCACAGCCATTATACACGAATGGAGAGAACTGGGAACAGTAGCAAACGTTCCCAGGAGTGGGCGACCAGCTAAAATTACTCCAAGAGTGCGATGACGACTCATCCAGGAGGTCGTAAAAGAACCCCGAACAATATCCAAAGAACTCCAGACCACGCTAGCCTCAGTTCAGATCAGTGTACACGAAGCTACCAAAAGAAAGAGACTGGCCAAAAATGGCATCCATGGGAAAGGGAGGGAGGAGGGGGGGGAGAGCAGAGAGAGAGAGAGAGAGAAAGAGAACTTCCTGTGTGGAGTTTGTATGTTCTCTGCGTGCCTTGTGTGGGTTTTCTCCGGGTACTCCGGTTTCATACCACATTCCAAAAACATGCATGACAGGTTAATGGAACACTTGTTTTGTCTTTAGGTGTGATTGTCAACCCGGATGGTTGTACCATCTGTGTGTGCCCTGTGATTGGCTGGCAACCAGTTCAGGGTGTAGCCCGCCAACTGCCTGGAGTCAACTGAGATAGGCTGCAGCCGGGTCTGCCGCGACCCAAGGATAGCAGATGGATACATTCTTTTTGAGAACAGATCTGTACTATGATCTCAAGGAAGGACACTTTATGATTAATTATTTTTATTTGCACAAATCTTTCTAATTAAATTCATTGTTTATTTTTGGGAGGGGTCTCCTATATATTTTCATTTACAAATCGTTATGGATATCACTACGATTGGAGTTCTAAACGTTAATAAATCAGACACTGAAGGCACAGCACGCTCTTTTAGTTTGAGTTTTTTTGTTTTGTTTGTTTGTTTATTTGTTTTTCCTCCATCCAAAAATACTCTGCTGTTTACGGGTTCCTGGCTAGAAATAAAAAAAATTCCTAGATCACATCACTGAAAAAAGTTTTAGAGCCACCGGCCTACTACATCTAAAGGTATTTGTTTGGACGAATTATATTAATGGCAACAAAAACACTGCAGCTTATCAAAGTGAATTAAAGGACAATTTAGACATTTTTTCTAAAATAACCAAACTCACTTCACAAGTTCTTGCATCAATAGTTGTGCCAAAAGCGGTATCATGTTTTTTTTTTAATGTCAATTAGTCACTTGATACACTTTTGGTGGCACCAGACATTGAAATGAACAAGAAAACATGTCTATTTCATCTTTTCTTTTCCCTTGGCCATATACAATTTATCCTCAAAAAAGTGCAATTACTGTATGAGGTGGTCTGTTTTGTAACATGCGCCAGTTTGTGTTGCAGTGGGTGGTGGGAATTAAAAAGTAGGTATTGGTCAGATTTTGTGGGTTTTCTGCAAACCCCAACATGGAGCCTACGTCATCAATGTAGACGTCACAGTCTCAAAAAGTATACATTTACATACAAGGCATTTGATCACATTCTTTTGTACCTGTACCTGTTACTTACTTTTAGTTTGGGAGTCACATTTTGAGAATGTAAATTTGAGATTCAATTGCTTTCCATTAAAACAAAGGTCTTAGGTAGTTATGCTATGAATTTACTGCTACAGCCCACTCAACATCCCATCAACCAATGTGTGGCCCCTGAACTACAACTGCAACTACTGATTTGGTGTCCTGACTGGACCAAACATGTGAGTCAAAGCCTGACAACCTTGAGGAAACCAGTGCAACCCACAGGGAGACCATTCAAACTCCACATGAGAAGGCCAGAGCTGAGAATTGAACCAGAATCTCAAAACTATAAGGCAGACGTGCTAATCACATTACTGCCATGCAGCCCATATGCACAATATTTATGAATTGCGTACATTTGGATATAATCCTCCTGAAGTCATGTGACAACGTGTGCCAGGCAGACAGAATGAACGGAACTTGGAAGTCAAAATGACGTGCACCGAACCCTGTCGTATGTTGGTACCTTCATAGCTGAAGTGTATTTTGCAACATAATGCTCACCGTGTCCTTTATTTGGCCCTTCAGAAATGTTGGCTTTCATTCAGAGGTTACATTGGCATCTGTGTTCAAAAATCTTCAGCTGCAGCTGGTTAGAGGAGTGTTAAGGCCATGCTGAACTTCCAGCAAAGGTGTGTTTTTCTTTCCAAATGCCTTAAAATCTTACGAGCTGTCATTAACCCATCAATCCGAATGTCTTTTTTTTTTTCGGGCTGGAACACAGTGGTTTTGTCTGCTGGGCATATATAAGTCATAAATAAGCTTTTGATTGTTCTGCATGACACGTCAGGGTGCTTAGAGTAATTCAGAGTGGCACATTGGTGGAAAGCATGAAACCCAAGAATATTCTTCGATATTTAAGCTTTTAAAATGGCTTCAAATGCTGTTAATGTCAGGATTTGAGCATCTGGTGTCAAGACTGCAATAAATGCCTTGTGTTTTAAAGGTTACATTTTTGTGTGTGCTTTTTTTAATTTGATTTTTTTTGAGACATCAAATTGTGCTTTCAGATTACAGATGCTTAGATACAATAGTAAAGTAATTACAATGTCTTTTTAATTGATTTAAAATTTAAAATAAACATGCGGCATAAAATACAGTCAAGTCTTTCACCCAAAATATTATTAGTAAATACATTTTTTGTTGAAACAGGTAGTTGAAAATTCCTTTTGAAATTGCGTTATTTATTTATGACACATTTAAATCATACAACATGTCATGAAAGAATGTCTGTGTAACTACGTCAATACATTGGACCCCTGCTGTTCCTTCACGGATAGGGAATGGGCCGGCCGCTGGATAAAACTGCCCTGTGCGTTTTCCCCACAAACAAATAAATAAATAAATAAAACAAATAAAAGAAAAAGAAATTCCAAAATTGGTGAATCTGTGGGTGCTGAACCGGGAGTATGCGGGGGAGTCCACTGTACTGTTGTTGTTGGATGTTTTATACTGTGCGTGCCCATCATGTTTGTGAGATTCTACAGAATTCAAATATTACCGCGCTACTTATTTCAGTTTTACTTTTAAAATGATCTTTGATGAAACCGTTCTTTCCTCAATGTGTTTGTTTGACCCTACACCCTCACAATTGCCTTTGCATGGTTATTGGTGGTTCTTCCGCAAGGCCATCGACTCCCAAACCACCAAGTAAAAGCCCAGCTTATCTGCCCTCCGCCGATGCCTCCAGTCAACCTGTCAGGGTGGGTTTTGTGGGCTCACGTTGTTTATTTTAGCCCTCATTAAAATGTGGTGGGGTGGCTTTTTCTCTCTGGGGCTCAGTGGCTACTGTGGTGGGAAGATAGGGGTCTGTGGTAGACCCCCTTGGGCTGCTCACAAAAGCTGTTTTGCCCCCATCCCTGACTGGCTACTCACCCCATGTGGGTCCTGCTGTTACACCCTGTGGCGGAGCTGCGGTTAACGACTGAAGTTGCTTGGTAAAGACCGAGGGAGGGTTTAAACATATTGCAGTTCACTATTTAAACCACTAGAGGCCACAATAATCCATAGAATCTTCCTGCAGGTTTTGGCTCCATTTGCTTTCCACTGTCAGCACTTTTTCACAGGAAGCAAGCACAGCGATGTTTGTGTGCAAAAGGAGGGTGTGTTTGGATAAAAAGACATGTGGGTGGTAAGGCTTCAAAGTCTCTTACAAACACACACAAAAAAGGGCATCTCTTTTAGTCCTGTTTCAACTGTGTACTTGTAAGACACCGTGTGACGTCAGGAACGTCACGCCACCGACTGGCCTTTTGTCGGGATGTTTAGTCTCTTCATGGGCATACAATAGCTGCCTGTTTTATTTTGTCTGTGATGGGAAAACTGTTGAACACAAAAGACTTGGTTGTGTCAACAGCTACGCCCACCACCTTGGCTTTACCTGGCAGGTGATATTGCTTCAGTGTGTCAAGCCTGCGGTGAATACCTGTCTGGTATGTTAAGACTTACTGATGTGAGCATGTAAAATGGATAGTTTCATATCTATCATCCAAAAATCACTCAGTAAGTGCATTTTGTCACGAATTCTCAGTTGTGCGTTGCATGTGGCAGTAATGCAGCGATACGGTTTGTGCTGAACTGAACTAGCAGGTTCCCTTTTCGGAACTGCATAGAACTTCAATGATGAGTGTAAGCCTTTGAAGTTTTGTCTCTGTCATCCATCTTGAAGTCGCTGGCTTTATTTTCCTGCCAAGCGCTGCCAAGTCCAACCCCGCAAAGCAGAAAAACTCCTCAGTCAACTCCTCCCCACCAAGTCGCTAATTGGTGAAACAACATCATATTTCTCTCACACATCCCCAACTGACTCTGGATCTCTGTTCCAAATGCCAATATTTTTGTTTCAGGTTCTCCATGAAACACCTTCAGTCCCATGGAAACAAATGAGACAAGCCTCGAGTGAGAGGCAATCAAATTTGTGCTAAACTACCTGTAATGTCCGACCTCTGATGGTTGTTATTCTGCAGGTGCGAGTTCCTCCTAACCAAAAAGTCTACTTTACTCACCTTTGTCCACAGATGATCCTTTGACTTTTAGAATTAACACCGGAGGAGCAAAGGAAATAACTGTCTATTGATCGGGCCCCTTCAAAGCTTATGTTCAGAGTTTGTGTTGGCTAAGATCCTCTAATGGCTTTTAGATTTCCATTAGGCCTCTACAGGCAGCTTTGGTTTAAGTAAGAAGCCAAAGTCTTTGTTGCAAAGCTTCGAGCGCGATAATAAGTTATTGGCCCAAGAGCTTTTGGATCTCCAAAAAGTGGCTTTACGGAGCTCGTTCAGATGTGTCTCCTGTAAATGTCTTACGGCAATGCATTCATTACTAGGAGGCTGTTAACACAGCATCATTTTTAACAGAAAAGTGATAAAAATTCAGCAGTGGTCGTAAAGAAAAAAACAACACATTATCGTTTCCATGGACTGCTGAGAATGGAGTGGTTGTCTGTACAAAGGGGCATCACCATCCAATGGCCCGGCATGCAAACAGTTTTACCGGATCTTCTTCATGGTGTTCTTGTGTGACGCAAAGAAGAAATGTTCCTGTTTTTACTATGTGGTTGCTGTGTAAAGGTACCCCGAATAAGGGGGATAACTGGTTGGGTGTTGTGGAACTCTGGAGTCTTTTTTGTTTTTGAGCTGACGCCTGGTTCTACTTCCAAAACCATCTTGTTTTTATAAAGGTTGTGCCTTTTCTTTTTCTTTTTTTTTTTTTTTTTGCATGGAAAGGCACTGTGGTTTTCACTGTTTCAGATCACTGTAATTATTGGGTAGGTCTGGCTTTCACGGCATGCACACGCTGGCATATGAAATTCACAATGACCACTTGAATCTACAGTATGTGATTGGGTTGACACAAACGGATGCATCCAGTACACACATTTAGGCATATTGAAAATATATATTCAACTGATTCAAATGCGTCTGTCAAAGAAGAGAATCGCTATTTAGCTTGAGTCCGCTCAGTTTCCCTATTTTTGTTGGCCAATGTTTATTCTACGTATTGGACCACGAAGACAAAAGGACAACGTGGTGTTCCAATATGGCATGGAATCTCCCCGCTGTCTAATCCAATTGTTCGGACACTACAGTGAAACTCCTCTACAACAAAACCTACATGGGTGAAAATACCCCCTAGTGTGAAAAAATCTTCATGCATGAACACCATTCCTTTTTTCCTCCCCGCCATACAACGAAAAAAAAGCCTGTTGCGTTAAACGAAATCTTTTTCTCTGCTCTTGGCTCGCGACGAGCTTCACTACAACGAAGTCTAATCCAACAGCGACCTCTACTGCTTCATTCAGAAACGGCAACAGCAACCACCACACTGGTTTACACATGTGCAGTAGTCCAGGAAGAATGTGTTATTGTTAGTTTCAGACGGAGCAAGAACGTTGCGTTGCTAAAATTGCTACAAAATGGACCTTTGGATGTCAAGCAGCTAAGACAAGAAGAGCTTTGACGCTGGAAGTGTGTGTGTGTGTGTGTGTGTGTGTGTGTGTGTGTGTGTGTGTGTGTGTGTGTGTTTACATCTGAGATCAAATTTGCTACAGTGAAAACCCCCTGTTATGAAAAATGTCTTGCTGCAAACATGATTTCGTTGTCGAGGAGTTTCACTGTATCACCTTAATGGACAATCCAATGTTTCTTTCAAGCATCCTGTCCTGTGACGTACAAACCAACATGATGGTTTTCAATGAATTTCCAATATTAGCATGCTATCTGACATTTCACAGCTTTTCAGCTACCGGTATTCTTTGTGGGCGCCTTGTCTCCAGTGCACTGTTCCATTACACCCAGCAAAATCTTCTTCTCCCCGGATATTATCATCCACTAGTTTCCCAAAGCTCTGCCTGACTTTAATGCTGCAATGTCTCTGCAATCCATCAAAGCTCTGGGCTTAAATGCACGGGTTACCATATTTTTCCACCAAGAGGACCGTCGCTTGCCGGGAAAGCCGCACATCATTTTATGTGTGTGCGCATGTGAGCGCTCCTGCCGTTTTTAGAAAAGACGCGACGTGCGCTTTGCCCTAGCACACGAGCCTTACGGAAGCCTCCTGGGTCCATTTCTTCTGTGGTTGGACCACATACCTCAGAATCGTGCTTTAGTTGGAAAAGTGTCTGTTTTATTTTCCAGACATCGTAACGAGTCAAAGTCCTCCACTGTCTCCTCACTGGACAGTAAAAAGCTGCTCTGGCCTTGGACTCGCTCTCCCTAGTCTTCTCTGGGTCGCCGCTGGTGACAATAAAAAAAATCAAAAAAATCAACACCTCTCATACCCAGACTGAGACTTTTCAACATACAGCTCCAGTTTCTCCCTTGTGCAATCTTGCTAGTTCAGGCATCAGCAGGGCTGCGTAGAGTGCTAAAATCCTCACTGACTTTGGAGCCCTCTAATTGTGGCTTCTGCGACCAATCAACCCACTGGAAATCTTATGCTTTACTCCTGAGTCCAGTGGCAATTCTTTTCGTCTGGTGTATGTGCTTGCTGAGATTTTCCAGTATTCTTGCTTCACCGCCACTGCCATCTGGACATATATCAGCGGCACTCCGGGACAAATACTGCACATATCTCAGGCGGCCTCTTTTGGAGAGTTGCTCACGTCTGATGACAGAGGCAGGAAATACTAGAGGGCCGGAACAATGAGCTTGGACACAATCTAATATTTACTTTTTGATTACTCATGCCTGCGCAGTCCCCTTTGTCCTAAGCCCCCCCCCCCCGAATAGCTCTTTTGATCATGACTGGTTTTGATATTTGGGTTTGTGATCCCTTTTTGTTCTTGAAGCTCAACATGGCAACTGTGAGGAGGTCGTAGCTTAGCACAACCTTCAGAAAACTGTTTGGATATTTCTCGACATGAGGCTTCAAGAGAATTGCACAATGTATCCCAAACTACATTCCTTTCTCAAGGCTCAAGACACAAGACGTTAAAACTCATTCAGTACCAGCCAATTCTAGACCAAGTCCGAAAAGAAAAACGTCTTTGGGAGTGAATGAGTTAATCGCTCACTTAATGTTATTTATTGTTTCTTTCAATATGTCTACCGAGACCCAATATTGAGTATCTTGGCGTGCTTTGGCTGATTTGCTGATTTATGAACGTTTCCACTGATGGGCTTCCAGGGTCTGCCCATAAACAGCATCAAAACAAGCAATAGTGGAGCTGGCACTCAATTCTAAACTATATTACCACCCAAGCGTGTGGGCCGCCTGTTGCGGTCCCCTCTGCCTGGCCCTCACTAGCTCCCACAACTCCTCGTAACCCCCCTCGCCAACAGGCCGGAGGTAGGAAATCAAACCAATTACTGTTGTATTTAAAGAAAATTGGAGCACGGCAGGAAAAGTGGGGGCATTTCCAGAAACCGCAAAACGAAAACTGCAGGGCCACTGTTTGGCATAACACCGAATGACTGGAGCAGAGTGGTATGGCACTTCTCAGGAAAAGAAAAGATAAAAAAAGAATTGTTTCACAACTTACGGTAAAAGTGTGTGTGTGTGTGTGTGTGTGTGTGTGTGTGTGTGTGTGTGTGTGTGTGTATATATGTGTATACCTGTATATATGTGTGTATATATATGTGTGTATATATATGTGTGTATATATATGTGTATATATATAAAATTATATACTGTATACTGTATACTATATATCAATCGATCGATAGGTGCCTCCCCCCAAGTGTATCGTCAAATATAAATTTTTTTTTTCGAAAACCGAAACCATGTTTCCCATTGGAATCATCCATCCATCCATCCATTTTCCGAACCGCTTAATCCTCACTAGGGTCGCGGGGGGTGCCGGAGCCTATCCCAGCTGTCTTCGGGCAGTAGGCGGGGGACACCCTGAATTGGTTGCCAGCCAATCGCAGGGCACACAGAGACGAACAACCATCCACGCTCACACTCATACCTAGGGACAATTTAGAGTGCACAATCAGCCTGCCATGCATGTTTTTGGAACGTGGGAGGAAACCGGAGCACCCGGAGAAAACCCACGCAGGCCCGGGGAGAACATGCAAACTCCACACAGGGAGGCCGGAGCTGGATTTGAACCCGGTACCTCAGCACTGTGAAGCCGACGTGCTAACCACTGGACTACCGGGCCGCCCCCCATTGGAATCAATGTAAAAATTTTTAAGTCAAGAAAACAACTTTTTTTAAACCACTTTTTTTATAATTTCACACCATAAACTGTACACATGTAATAGGAGAGCAGGTAATATGTAAAATACTATACAAACACACTGTAATATGTTTTATTTTCACCAATTTTAACATTAACATAGTAACATAAAAATTGAAGGAACATCTCTCTCTGTCTCTCTCTCTATCTGTCATGGGGCGTGCGCCTATCCCAGCTGGCATCCCGAACTCCCCCGCCAACACAGACACATGCATACCTGACTCATATTTTGCGATCAAATCTTTCTTAAATTCTATAGTTTTGCGCACTATTTTCCTCTTTTCTTCACCAGGTTTACCACTTCCACTTGCTTTCTTTGGTGCCATGATTAGGGGCTGATACACGATGCAAAAATAACAGTCCGATATTACGTAGTTCTCACCAAACACGTCTGCTTTTTAAAAAAAAAATCTTTATAGAACAATACAAACTCGTCTGCTCACAATGGATGCCATACGAGGAAGCTGTTTCTGTATGATTATTGCATAAAAATGAGACACCGGACACCAGAGTGTTGATTATGTGCCACTGTGTTGAAAACTGCCGGCCGTAAACAAACGCACGCACGCACTTGGGTGCTCAACCCAAACAGCACTGGCAACGTAACCACGTCTTATCCTGGCAATACTATTGGGAACTAAGTTTGTGCCATCTCAACCGTTATTGTGGAATGTGTTGTGGTGAGAGACGGAGTATAACTGGCTCAGATGCTGGCAGCACTCATTCCAGTCTCCGTCCTTCTTTTCTACTTTCACCGAGGCAGACAAGAGTGAGTTCCCAGATCACATTTGGACTTGAGTTGATTGTATTTGTCACTGGCTGACCTAGTTACATTTTTATCAGATTGTTAAAATCTTACTGGACGCAGAAAAATGTAGGTTGTGTTTTGTGAATTTTTCCAGAAATTAAGTGGATGCTAATCTACTTGTTTGGTCTACTTTTTCCCCACAAAAGTATCGATAAGAGAAATGATAAAGAATGTAATTGTTAAACAGAATTGATAATGGAATTATAATCCCAATTTTTACTGATATGATTCCCATCCCAGTGGCATGGCGGCTTGGTAGGCCTCTCTCTGCGCTGAATTGAAAGGTAATGAGGGGAGCCGCTTCCATTGGAAGTCTCCTGCGTTCCCTCCCACAACGGAGCAAACGCCCCCTTCCACCTTGGCAAGAGACCATTAAAACAGTCTTCGCGACCGTTTGCAACTTTGAATTAACTCTCTCTGATGAAAAATCAACATTCATTAAATTCGCAAATATTAGCCCCGAAGTGGGATATCGGCTTACAAAAATACCTAAAGAAAAAAACCTCCACCTACGCTCGACTGCGCTTTGCGCGAGACTTGATCTGGGGACAAAACTATGGCTTCGATCTTTTTATGGAAAAAAATATGCTCCGCTACAGTAAAACATATTGGATGGGGTGCCTCAGAACATGATGCACAATTCATCTTGCAGACACACTCACAAAACAAACACATTCTGTTGAAGCATAAAATAGTTATTTATCGTTAAAGCAGAGTTGCATAATTTGGGGCTGATCCAAAGTAGCACTGGTTGACTTGGCAGAGGTCCGTACACTTATAGTTTTAATAAAAAAAATCCAACAAATTTCAAAGAATAATGGCAACATCTAGAGTAGTTTTGCCAAATTAAAACATTTCCAGTGCTGCCATGTTTGTGGCAGGCCTTGCTGAGTTCGTTGTTTTGCAGTACAGTTCAGACAAACATCCAATCATAAACATAATATGATGAATGTCCAAAATGTCTGCATGGATCACACTAAGGAAAAATTAAAATAATGATTGCTGTGAAATGATCATCCTGGTATGCAAACGCCAGGCACACTATCACTTGTCGCACTTGAGTAAAATCTAGAAAGTTATTCATTCATTCATTCATCTTCCGAACCGGACAATTTTAGAGTGTTCAGCCATCAGCACTCACACCTAGGGACCAGCCTGCATGCATTTTTGGAATGTGGGAGGAAACCGGAGTACCCGGAGAAAACCCACGCAGGCGATGCAAACTCCACACAGGGAGGCGGAGCTCGACCTTCACTGTGAAGTCGACTGGTCCGGGCCGCCCTCCAATAGTAAAATTATATTTCGATTCAAAGACTAGCTTTCTTTGATTTTTGATTTTTTTTTTTGTCAAAAACAAATGTAGCAGACATCTTATATTCTTCTCACAATTTCTCACTTCCAGGTTTAGTTCTGCCCACGAGCATCACACTCAATGATTTGCGAGGCCCCGCTGAGGTAACTTGAGCAGGTTTTTTTAGCGCTGAGATGATTCGCCAAAGTAAAATCTGCGTTAACTGAGTTCCTTTTTTTTCAAGCTTTAAATAATTGGAATTCATCTCCAAAGTTAAGATGAAATAAATCTATCATTAGACAAACATGTCATAAGACAAGGTCATCTTTAATCACAAAAAGTGATATTGTCCAACCCTTGATCTGATATATTCTCCCAACGTTACCTCTCCCATGGAACCCTCAGATCCGCCTCCTCGCTGTCATCTCTTTGGAAAACCCCTTCATTACCAGGCCTTGAATGTAGCTTCTTCATTTTCCACCCCCCCACAAGCCTTCTTTGTTCCATGGCTGGTCTGGCTTCAAGAGCTCAGCACTTAAAAGCAATTATTCCCAAATATGAATGCTCTCTGTAGGACATCTCCAGACAAATGTTCTTGCCTCGATCTCGTTCTCCATGCCTTATGGGCAGAAATAAAGGGAAAAGAAACGAAGATGTCTGGTGTCTACAGGCCAAAAATCTTGACGCGTTACAATAGACTTGTAGGCGCACACATGCACGCACACACATGACTCCTTTTGTCCTGACGTCTTCAGAGAAGATAAAATGTGACAGGTTTTACGAGATCTGGGTTTTTTACGGCAATCAGCTATCAGAAGGTTTGGAGA
Source organism: Hippocampus abdominalis (assembly GCA_018466805.1). NCBI lineage: Eukaryota > Metazoa > Chordata > Actinopteri > Syngnathiformes > Syngnathidae > Hippocampus > Hippocampus abdominalis. The sequence continues at coordinate 6,985,451 of CM031705.1, read as the reverse complement.
AAAAAAAAAAAGATATTTGATCCGAAGATGGAGCAATATATCTTTTTAAACAACAGTAAACCCCCACCATAGAAAAAATGCATTGCAAAAAATAAAACATTTAAACCCAAAACATAAAAAAACAAAAAACCCCACAGATATACTTCAAATATAACATGTAACATTTACATGTTTACAACATCCCCTTCTCTGACATTTATCCCCCCCCCTCAACCCCCCAAAAATGCATGAACATCGCCAGTCATTCAGACGGCCCCGGGCTTTTGCGAAAACTATTGCTATCTTGGTTCAATGCTCCTTTTTTGCTTGTATTGTGTTGTACAAGTTCCGCTGTCCACAGAGTAAAGACTATTTTGCCCTACATTGTTTGTCCACGGGCGGCCCGGTCGTCCAGTGCGTCGACCTCACCGTGCAGAGGTCGCGGGTTCGATCCCGGCTCTGACCTCCCTGTGTGGAGTTTGCATGTTCTCCCCGGGCCTACGTGGGTTTTCTCCGGGTACTCCGATTTCCTCCCACATTCCAAAAACATGCATGGCAGGTTAATGGAACACTCTAAATTGTCCCTCGGTGTGAGTGCGAGCGTGAATGGTGGTTCGTCATCTCTGTGTGCCCTGCGATTGGCTGGCAACTGGTTAAGAGTGTCCCCCGCCTATTGCCCGCAGAGGGCTGGAATAGGCTCCAGCACCCCCCGCGACCCTTGTGAGGATAAACGGATCGGAAAATGGACGGATGGATTGCTTGTCCACTTTTTACCTGGCATGTCTGTGCCGTTATATAAGTATGTTGTACACTGCTGGAAAATAAAACCATGATAAGCATATTGACACATATGCATGAACACTAGTTCACGCGCGCGCACACGCACACACACACACACACACACACACACACACACACACACACACACACACACACACACACAAACATACACACTTCAGCAATACTTTGTCTTTGTCCGTGCAGGTGCATGCACATTGCACAAAAAAACACACACAAAACTGTTTATGTCACACACACGCACACACACGCGATAAAGAGTGTAAGATGATCTCCCATTAAGGATGAAAACAAACCAGTGAGTGGGAGGTGTCCCCTGAGGTAGTGAATATAGTGGAATCGTGGAACCATGGGAACGGGTTTGCAGGGGCCTGTGGCCACCCATGGCCAGACACGGGGGTGTGTAACACTGCCACACACACACTTGCACACAGCATATTGAGGGGAGAATCACAGTAATCACATTTTAGCACTCTTGACACTCAGGAGATTGAAAGCACCATGAAAAAAAGAATGCAAAAATATTCTTTGGGCCGCAATTGAAAATGATGATGTAGCACCCGTGTTTTTCTGTCCCTTGGAGAACACTCCGTAGTTGCCAACAATTCAAATGTTTTTTTCAATTTCTTTACCATATTAAGCTCGTGACTGATTTTTTTTGTCGTGCAGTTCGCTCGTCTGCCCTTTGACAAATGATTGATTTCAGAAACTACTGAACATTAAACTGCGTTTGCCTTTATTGCTTGGGAACAGAATAGTGGGAAAGAATTGGAGGAACAATACCAGGCGACGGACACTCGCATTCCCACATGACTTAAAACAGACTTGAACAATCATCTTCAGTTTGCTCGCGCGCTTGATAAAAACAGTGAGGGAGAAAGACCGATAGAAAAATTGTTGATGTGAACTACAGTTGAGCGTGTTCCCCTGGGCCGAGCAGGAAGTGAGAGACCTGCTCCACTGGGATTAATACTCGATGTTTCCCTCCTCATCGTTTCACGAAAGACACGGAAAAAAAAAAGGCTGGCACAGAGCTGCAGCGCGTGCCGTTGTGCTCCGTGCGTATGCGTGTGGATGCTAATTTCCTGTTTTATTGAGGAAGCAGCGTGCGCATGCACAGATCGTTATTCTGATTTTCTGTGTGAGAAAAGAGAGAGAGAGAAAAAAATATATATTGTGTCATTTCTCATGAACGTGCATGGGAAACGACTCACATTGTTTCTGGGAAACTGACCCACTCTTTTAGTAAAACCATATTTTGGTTCATTGCAAATGCGCAGTCTCCACTTTAAGTCCAGTTAACACAAATCCGATAAGACGACAAGTTCTTGAGCTTTACGGAGTTCTGGTTCACCCCAACTAATTAACTGAATGAAAGGTTAATTGGGCGGAGACACTTGTGGTCATTTCGTACCAAGACAAGCTTAAATGCATTCAGACATGTTTTTGTGGTTTTAGTCAGTGTTGCCCTTTGAGATCTCAGCCACCGGTCCACCATAATGTGGTCTGTGGAGTTCTATGAAGGCGTTTCTGGTTTTGACTGTCAGGCTTCCTAGAACTTAATGAGAAGACAGATGGGTCAGCATTATTTGTATTCTTTTGTTGAGCAAGAAATAGAAAGCATGTATGACCTCACACGTCAACCTCATCGGTATTCCTTTTCTGAAAAAGAAACTTAAAGTACACGAAATTTCCGGACTATAAACCGCGACTTTTGTCACACGCTTTCAACTCTGCGGCTTATTTAATGAAGCGGCCTATATAAAGACTTTTTTAATGGCCGCCTGTGTACCGTCTTTCTTTGTAAATATCTCATGTAACAATATGGGCACCTGCGGCTTATAGACAGGTGCGGCTTATGTGTGTACAAAATGTTTTTTTCCTTTAAAAATGTAGTGGTGCGGCTTATAATCAGGTGCGGTCTATAGTCCAGAAATTACGGTACATGCATTTTGCCTTGATTTCTTTGCCACCAACTAAGCAGACGGTGAATGTTTAATCCAGTGTTTTTCAAACTTTTTTGAGCCAAGGCACAGTTCTTTCATTGAAAAAATCTCGCGGCACACCACTAGCTGAAAAAGTGAGAAAAAAAAAGCTCATTTTAACAATTAACGTGTTATATTGTTACTATAACCGTTTTTTAACATTGAAGAATGACGTTATAACAGCTTGAATTAGAATCAAATAAGTATTTTATAATCTTTCATATTCTATTGTTTCACCGTCTTCCTGCATTCATGCGTCACAAATTCGCTTGTCTCTTCTCGTCGAAATACAAGGCTAGCTGTTGCTGCTCCCTAGCGGTATGGAAGGGTATTACCAGATTACTTTGTCGGGCGATAGACCGCACAGGTATACAGATTGGGTATTTTCCCGCGGCACAGCTGACAATGTCTTGTGGCACACCAGTGTGCCGCGGCACAGGGTTTGAAAAACATTGGTTTAATCAATATATTTTTCAATATCAATTGACATTCAGGAGTATTTTTGCTTTTAAAATTGGTCATTATTTTTAATGGTGCCTTTTGGGGAAATATCTTTCTTTATGCAGGCAGCATGGTGTAAAGTAATAGCGGTTACAGTTGAAAAGTTCGAATCTCAGCGTGTTCACACATGGGATTTCTCTGGGTGTACTCTGGCTTTCTCCCACATAAAAAAAACAAAACAAAAAACATGCACATTAAATTAACTAACGGCTGTACATAATCCATAGGTGTGAATTTGGGTCCGAATGATTCGTTGCCTCGACGTGCATACCCTAACCCGCAATTGAGCCGTACCTAGAGGATCCCATTTGTGAGCGTTGCGCCTCAACTAAAATATATGTCGCCTCTCTCTGAATTGACCTGTACAGTATGTGATTCTATGTTTTAGCAAGCGCCCCTTCTCAGTGGGTCCTCTGGGTGCAATGAGTCCGAAATCCATGGAGAAAAGATCCACTGTGGGAACTAGGCATTGCCCACTGCATTGGGTCTCTGTAGACCCGACATTGATGAGAAACTACCTTCGCTGGGATCCCCACTTGGAGAACCGTGCTTCTTTTTCTCCTTCCGTTTCCCGCTGGCAGTCATCGAAGCAGCACCAGGCGTCAGTGTGAGAACAGTTGCATCACAGCTCTGGTGGTTTCTCAGCCCCTGGCCCCTGTGTTTCACGATCAATCTGTGGGAATCTCGGTTTTGTACTGCAGCCTGTGTTCCCACCACCACTCTGGTTAGAAAATAGACTTCTGGTCATGTACCATGCATCCAAACTTGTAACTCGTTTTTTCACATGGGTTCGTTTGGAGTAGGAGAGGTCAGCAGACAATGTTGAGGCCTTAATTAGAGTTCGTAATAGGTACCATAGTAGTAACACCGTGAAGCGCTCATTCCTTAATACTACTTTTTTTTTTCTTATTCTACTCCCAAGTTTGCATGGGATGGTAGACTGTAAAAAAAAAAAGTACAGATATCGCGGTGCTTTTATTACGGTTGAAATATTTGATCCATCATCTCACTCAACTTTTCACCACTACCTTATCTTGACAGGAGCCCTTTCAGCCGTGGCACATGTTTCCATACTTCCTGGGCAGTTACAATATTCGGAAGAACAGCATAAGCAGGAACTGAGAAGGGCTATAAAAAGAAGCTCATGTGCAGTATACCTCCAGATGAGAGCTCTTCTCTGCTCCCCACATGTGGACAAGAGAGCCCGCTCTCACAGAACATCCAAAGGCAGCTGGAAAATCCCCCTGAGCCTTGCCTAATTGAAAGCTTATCATCTTCTCTTTGTGCTTGGTGAGCAGCGTTTGCGTCAGGGAAGGGGGTGTGGGTGGAGAGGGGAGTGGGCGGTGGGTTGGCAAGGAAGAAGCCGAGCCTGCTACAGGGACGGCACCCGCAGAACATAGTCAGGAGCCTTGAAAAGGACTGTCGTCTGTCATGCAATGGGAAGTGGACTGTCGGGGCTCTGGGGCCGTGTGAGATCTGTCAGCAGTGGACTGTGCGTGTATGTGTGTGTGTGAGGGGGTTTGGGGGGGGGGGGGGGGGGGTTGCATGTGTCAGGCCCATAGAGGGATTGTTGGCAGAGCAACAAAGCTTCAGGATGCGCATATTGAGCCTTGATACACACTGTGTTCAATTTGCACAGTCAAAGCATCACTGTGTATGTATCTATTACACATTCAAATACACACACACACACACACACACACACACACACACGCGCACTCACAGGCACACACCAAGTCTGTTGAAAAATGGCCTATGCTGAGTCGAAAGAATAGACAGGGAATAAAAATATATTATATTCCAACATTTTAATGATTAAAATAAAACTTTACCCTTATTAGCGTATCAATCTAAAATGTCTTACCATCCCCTCAAATATCTTAGCAGACTGACGCTAAATTGACTATCGCACAGCAACAGGAATATTGAAGAACGTCACATAAAACACTGAAACAAAATATTCGAAGACGAAGTCTGATCCGAATAATGTGTTTGCATGCATGTGAATTAGACTGGCATGTCAAGTGTGTGCAAACCTTATGGACGAATGCAAGCGTATGTGTGGCAGTTTGTGAATGAGACAACCAAGGAAGGAGTTTTTATATAATTAGTGCTTTACAATACAGCATTGGAGACTCATCATTCCCACAATGCTTTGTTGCCGTTCGAAGTAACACTCGCCCTCTGAGAGTTCTCCACGGTGCTCCAGATTAGCCACTCCCTGTATATCATAATTTATGGGGGAAATCCAATAAAAAGCAGAATGCATTTCAGTGTATGTCAAGTGCATTTTACACAAAAAAGAAGTCTGATATGTTTTCTTGGTGTGAGTAATTGAGCAAACACTAACCGGTACTTACTGTTCCAAAAGCAATACTACACAGTGAACACCAAGACCACACAATTCCTGCATTTAATCATAACCAGTCACCTGAAATATCAAATATGTCTTAACCCTTTCATGCACCTGTAATATATTACATGTAATATTTCATGTAACCTGATAACATGATAGGCTGTCCACTGTAGTAACCGCTGTGCAACTAACGTATACAACAGTAAAGCAACAAATCAGTAACAAAGACGGTAGAGCGCACCAAACAGTATAACTAAAATCATAATTTGGGTCATTCTGAGTCAAATGCCAAAGAATACAAGTGGGTTTTGAGGTGGGTTTTAAAGATTGGCAGCGAGGAGGCTTGCCGAATGTTCAGTGTGAGGTCATTCCAGAGAGAGGGACCAGCAGGATTGGCTGACTCCAAAGTAAAGGGCATTGCAGTAACCGAGCCGGGATGTGACGAAAGCATGAATTACTGTCTCAAAGTGTTCTTCAAAGTGTTAAAATTGCAGAAACAAAATATCTATCACCCCCCCTCACCCTTATCTTGACCCAGAGCTGTATTGTGAAATATTTTATTTTTTGACTCCACAAATGTAGCAGAAAAGTGCCAAGCTTGTAGTTTATTATAGACCCCAAAAGCACATGGGTTGCTGGACCAGGAACATAGATGTCATTTTCCTTCACAAAAGCCTATACGCAGTACAGTATATGATTTTGAAGCTTTTCACATTTATCATAGGTTACGACATGTTGCTTGTGCTCGATGATTTATGTGCTCTCACTGAAGTTGCCAGGGTAGAATTTGGATTGGCTGTTTGCGCTTTATTTATAACCTTGGTGCCAGTGAGTTGACAGTCAAGGCATTTTATAATCGTGCTTAATTGTGTGTTTCACTAATAGAAAAGAGGAGGCTGATAATGACAGAGGTTTGCCGGCAATGGCTTCACATGATATGGAGGTGGTGGCATGCATGCAATGTGTGCAAATCAAGAAGATAAATGCTGTAGAATTAGCGTGCGTTAGAATGTGCTGGCATGTAATTGTACCCGATTAACCTTAACCTTAATGATGTTTTGGTTTATGCTCCACCAACGTTATGGTGTCTGTTTTTGCACGAGAAGTCTACCCCCTGTCATCATGTTGAACATTTTTCCTTTAAACACCTTCCTGTGTTCAATTATATGCGGCCTCACAATCCAGACACGGCAGCATCGAGTTTCAATATTTGAGCCATACCTAGATGGTATTGTTTTAAGAGCTAAGAAAATAAGATTGAAGAATGTGTCCATTAAAAGACTGATCCAAAAAACGAACTTGGGTGGGATTTCCCCTCAAAGTGGGCCGTGACCACTTGTCATAATACTCCCGGACTTTCTTTTTACTATATGTATATACTGTATATATATATGTACAGTATTTCTGTATATATGCACTGTATGACATCGATACTGTATAGACTGTATGTATATATATATATATATATATATATATATATATATATATATAAATATATATATACTGTGTATATATATACTGTATATACTATATATATATATATACATATATGTGTATATATATATATATATATATACTGTAGGAATCTGTTAATATATATATACTGAGCAGTATACATACATATATATATATATACATATACATACATTTGTATGTATATGTATATATATATATATATATGTATGTATATAGTGCGTGAATTGGATGAAGATGGTCCGCAAATGAAACTGTAACACATTTGTTTTAATTACAATTATTAAAAACTACATTATCTGCAAACTTTACAAGCACTCATACAGAAACATGAATGATATTAATACATAGAGGGATTCTTTAAATTAACATCAGATGTACATGCTTTGAGCATAAAAAGCAAGAAAGGAAGTTAAGGTTGTTTTTTTTTTGGTACATTGAAAGAAAATCGGAATTCTATTGGAAAAGAAACAAACAAGTAGGAATCTGTTTATCCGATATACATTAAAATACAATTCACTTGTACAATTTGGCTTCCTAGTTTTGCATGAACAATGACAGAACCTTTACCACATTTTTTTACACGCGTAAAAACATTTTTGGTTTCTCTCGCTGCATGATTGTTTTTGCGATAATAAAAAGTCTTCAACCACATTGAAAAGGGGGAGTCGGGACGGTGCTCTTTGGAGCTCAAAGGAGGGAGGAATGAGACACAATAAGGCTGTGAACGACTGGCAACCAATCCAGATGGGATAGTCTTCACCTCATCTGCGACCCTGAGGATGAGCGCTCGACAAAATGGATGGATGGTCGAGGAATTGACACATTTTTGATGAGTGCATAAATTGGAGCAAATGCTTTTTGTTTTTTTTGGTCATGACGTATGCTATGGAAGAGCTTCTCTTAGCTAGGTACCCTGATACAAAGAACATGATCCTGTGTGGGTGTATGAATTGGTGCCAGAGTCAAGAATCCCCTGGCTCCAGTGATCTGTAAATTCATCCAAAAGCAACACCGAGGGCCACAAGGGCTTCGAGGTTTTGACAGATTATCCAGAACAAAGGGCCTGTGACCAGTTAACAGCTTTCGTTTTTGGCATAATTGCCTTTGGTGTTGGTAAGCAGACACCACTGTGACCCCCTTGCCCCAGCCATACCTTCTCTCTTCTTCCTACTTCAGCGACTGAAGGATAATAAGGGTCATGACGGGGGAAGTGTGAACACACTCACACACATCTGTGATATCGGTATGTACATGGATGTTACATTAGGAGCTCTGCATGTGTGCATTCGGCAAATATCTACATGAAAATGAACACAACCAACAGGTTTGTAGATGTCTGTGAATAGGATGCGGGAGGTGCGGTGAGGGGAAGGGAATTATAATTGGATAGTGCAAAAACATTAAGCAAATGGCTTATCAAGCGCAGGAAAGGCAACTTTGGGCAATTTAAAAGAGAAAAAGCTTCGGCTATCCATCTCAATAACAAAAGTCTGTCGGGCGTGGTTCATAGAGAATAAAGATTTTTAGTGCATCAAAGCTACATTGGAAGACAAAATAATAACATTAAAGCTGCGTTTTTTTTCTCTCTCATAATTTAGTTGCAATATATTACACGAATTCCAGATGTATATTTAAAAACAAAAACATGATATGCATATACTGTTTAGAAAAAAAAATTATATATATATATATATATATATATATATATATATATATATATATATATATATATATACACATATAAAGAGGAACGACGGAGAGAAATGCTTTAAGGATTTGGGGTTATACGCACACATTTCCTCGGAATTTGGCTCAAATAAATATCAAAAAAGTAAATCGTGTCATCCAGTTTCAAAACACCAGACTTTTTTCTTTCATGGAAAAAAAGGCCTGAATAATAGGCAAAGAGTCAAGGGCTTATTCCTGCACCGACTTAATCAGAACACACTCTCCTCTGTACATTTCTCCAAATATTGTCCACCATCTTGCTCCAACTTGATTCACTGGTGTCGTCCATTGTGCTGAAGCCAACCCCGCGTAGAGCATCACCAAGGCCGAGGTGTCCATTTGGATAATAAATTAGGACCAGTTGAGCGTGTCAAGATGCAACCGGGGGTTTTGTTTTTTTCAAGATATATTTGACATCGTATGTTTTTGCATAATTCCAAATGGAAGCTTAGAAAGACTGATTGCTACAGCAGTGCAGCCAAGCCTTGGAGGGATGTTTGAGTCACTCATGGGGCAAACATTCAGTCTGGTTGTTCTCCTCCACCCTCATGAGGGCTGACTCAGTCTGAAGAGTCTGTCCACCGCCTGCTGTTAACTGTATGGCTTCTCTCAGCTCATGTGGCTTTTTATAGGCTTAAAGGGTACATATCTTAGCACAGTGCAAAAATTCACGCAAAATACGTGGACCTTTCGTCAGCGTCAAATGCGGAAAGTCTTAAGAAGCGAGTGCCATGGAAATAAAAGACAAACATGCATCATGTATCTCTTTTTTTTTTCTTTTTTTTTTTCAGTGTTCAGGATTTTGTTCATCATTCTCTTCACTTTTCCACCCTTCCTGCATCATCGGATTCGAGGCGTCTGCCAGTCAGTAGGGCCTCCAGACAGATTCATCCAGACGGCCCGAGGCACTCATGGCCGTGGGGGAGTTGCTGTGGCTGCCATCAGCCTCTACGCCGTCGCTCTGGGTGTTCAGGCCCGGATTCATTAGGCTGTTTGCGCCGCCGGCGCCCGACGCCCCCGAGCAGGAGAGGAGACGGGTGGGGGAGCGCTCGCCCCCGGCGTTTGCCACCATGGAGAACTGGTAGGACCCAGATCCTGTGCCGTAATACAAGTAGGAGTTGGATTGGAAGTTCTGGCTCTGGTTGTTTGAGTAAGGAGGCGGCAGGTAGGTGTGGTATCGAGATGGAGCCGACATGCTGAGGCCGCTGATGCCAGTGCTGGAAGTGTTGGTGGAGTAAGGGAAGGCCCCTGGGTAATGGATGCGGGGGTCTGAGAAACGCGGGTCAGTCAGTGGAGACGGGAAAGTGGTCCTCTGCTGGAATAGATCGGTTGTCCCTGTTGGCAGAAACAAACGTCGGAGGGTCAGAAAGCATTTTGAAAAGAGGGAAATGAACTGTTTGCGCAGCATTTTTACACACTGGATTTAAAAAATGGAATTTTGCATGTTGTCATTGGTCCACAGAAAAAAAAAAATTGCGGAAAAATCTAGCCAGGTTTAAGATTGCAACTTCAGCGTTTGTTTTCATCTGTTCTTTTAAACGGTGTGCCGTTACCTCGTTCAACCTTTAGTTCAACAATACAGTCAAACCTCGGTTTTCGAACGTCTCGGTTCTCAACCAATTCGGTTTTCGACCAAAAATTTCAATTTTTTTATGCCTCGGATGACGAACAAATTTCGGTTCTCGAACAAACTGAGCGCACCTGAATGCACCATTTGACTCCTCTCCCCTTCCTTACAGGAGGAAGTGACGCTTCCTCGGGTAGACGAGGAAGTGACGCGTCCTGGTGTTGCTTTCCATTGTGACCAAACGTGTTCAGTAAACATTTTGATTTTAAAAAGAGCGTGGTTTCGGTTTTTGAACAATTTCGGTTTTCGAACAGCCTTCTGGAACGGATTATGAACGAAAACCGAGGTTTGACTGTATATCCAGCAATGGAGGCATTTGGAAGTGGAACCAGTTCAGTTTCTTATTCAGGCTTTTGCTTGAGTCAATAGCATTTGAAAACCACCATAGAGACCGACTTTTTTTTTCAACCATCCAAAATGAGTCAAATAAACATTTTTTAATCATACGCATGGACGTGTGTTCTCAGCCCAAGTCAACTACATCTTTAACATCTAAACAGGTTGGGTCTCAGTTCGAAATGTTTTCTTAGAAATGGTCTTAATCCTAATAATAATCTTCCCACAGCCTCATAAAAACTGCAGCCCACCTATCGCTCTTCTAAAAACATAACAACATAAAAGATTCTGTCTCGTCAGAGCAATGAAAAGAAGCTTTGTGAGCCCCGATGGGTGCTTTGTGCAGCCCCAGACAACTTGCTGGACTGTTGTTGTGTAACTTATCATAAATCGTACTCAAAAGGCAGACACGAAGACAACAAAGGCAAAGGAGAAGGGAAAAGCCCAGAACAAAGAAAGCATTTATGGCAACATCATATGAATTAACGTGTGCCACAGTCAAAGACCTGCGAGAAGTGTCCTGACTCAACCTCATGGATAAATCCTCCAAGTAAAGCCTGCGGTCTGACTTTGACACATGGTAATATTTATTCAACCGAAAACATGAAAAACAAGCAGAGCTGCAGGGATTGTTTTAGCTTCCACTGTAATCTCAGCTCCTATAGACTAAGACCAGATCCACCTTCCAACCTGAGGCGAGGTATCCCTCGAACCCAGAATACATACTGAAGCTTTGCCTAACTTGTTGAGTGTGTTTACTTGTCATGCTGCAGAACGCCGACATATTTTGGATGGAGGCAATAAGGCCAGAAGCCATAACCGTAAACGCCCTCAATCCAGTTGACGCTCATAATAGAGTTCCTCATACCTGGTGGCACCTGCTGATTACGCACACACACACACACGCACGCACGCGCGCGCGCGCACACACACACACACACACACACACACACACACACACACACGCACACACACACACACACAAGTCCATTTGTTTCACTGCTTGTGGCTTTCATGTGTCCAACATGCCCACATGACTGCAAGTGTAAAATATGGATTTGGATGGCAGAAAAAAGGGATCTTGTATCAGTGAAGCAAGCAGTTGCATGCTATAGCCCTGAGGGGGGAAAATGCCAAACCTGCGTGCCACAGACTTGTTCAAATGTCTTTTCCCTATGTCTGGAGAACTGGGCTCCGTTTTCAACTTAAAAAAATATTCCTTTGCACTTTCCATTGGTCCTGCTGCGTGACTTTTTTTGGTCTTCTTTTGGGGGTGACGGAGTCTAGTGGTGGTGGTGGTGGGGGCTGTTTCTTTTTCCAGAGTCTACCAGGCGCTGGAGTTCATATCTGATTTCACGCAAGGAAAATTCGAGCCTTCAGCTGCTGTTGATTCGGGTGAAGTGGAGTCGGCACACTAATTCCTGCCGGACTCCCCAAAGAACTCTGTCTGTCTTTCTCTCTCTCTCCGTCTGTCTCTCTTCTTCTTGTGTCCGTGCTATTTTTAGGTCTCAGGGTGCAGTACCGCCGAGAGGGGAGGGGTCCTGCGGGTTGCGGCGCGGTGTGGCGGCTGGCGCGGCCCGCCTCGCACATGCTCCCCACTTTATTGGAGTTGGTGGAAGCGTGTTGGCTAAACTGCGGTGGGGATCGACTCCTGTGTACTTTCAGGGGAAACTCGACTGGACACATATCACAACATCGTAATGGGCTCGTGCAGTCTCAAAGCTCTTGGCCCGAGTCCAAGCAGAGCTTGCTACCACCCGAAATTCTCAGCGGTACAGTAGCTCCCTCTAGAGGAAAGGGCTACACAAACTGTTTTGTCACGGAGAAGCAAACGTTTGCAGTCTGTTTTCTCTCTCTCCTAACCGCGGAGCATACTTTCCTGCCCCCACCCATCATAAGTACAGGCTTCACTGTTGTGGCTGTGGTAACTGTGGTGTATCGTTGGCAGAGAAAAACTGAGACTAGTAGTAGCTGCTTGTAACCTCTGCATCCCCAAACCACACATGATCTCCATTAGGCTCATCTGAAATGTGTTTGCAAGGACAGGAGAGGAGATGGACCCCAGAGGGCTCGCTTGGCACGGTCCAAAGTCTCTGATGTTCACAGGCTACAAAGCGAGTAACAGGGAACCAGAACTTTTTTATAAGAACACAGTGTTCCGTTGCTCTCTTTCCTCCTCTCCCTGTGAAGCGTAGCGGCACACACTTATTTAATTCTGGGGTGGAGTCCTTCGCCTCATTTTGGCTGAGCTCAAAAAGACCACTAGTCCACAGTGAAGCGTGTAACCCAGATTGGATAGGAGGTTTGACTCATTTGCTTATGGGGAAAACGGATTTTGCTTGTTAACAACGCGAGGGCAAGCTTGAAACGACCGTGTCTCGATGCGGTGTACGTGTGTGTGTGTGTTTGACTGTGCATGCATGAGGTGGTTAGTAAAGCGCAGATGCAAATCCAGGTGCTCACCTGTGAAATGTTTACATAGGCTTGATGCAAACTGTGACGCCCAGCACACAGGCACTGTTGCCTCAGGCAAATGAGCAAAGGGAAAGAAATGGGGTGGACGGGGAATTGTTTTCTGATCTTTTTCCTCATACCTTCCTTAACATACAATGACAAACTGCACTGAGGTTTTATTCAAGTCGGCTAAACCTTAAAGTCAGTGAAACCTCCTGTGTGAGGTTGGCAGGTTCTCTTTGAAGAACTGGTTTGGGTAACTAGAAACTTGAATGTCATAACGCATGCAATTAATGCTGATAACTGGGTGTGGATGACATAGTGCCGCCGCCGCCGCCGCCGCGCTTCTGCTCGACAAGCAAAGAGCAGGAGTCCCGAGTGAACAGAGATGATCACCAGTTGTGTATTCAAGTTGTTGTGCTTACAGGGCAATGCGTCACGTTGAATGCAAATGACATTCGGCTCTCCCGCGTGCTCCACGTTACTGCAAACATTTTTGCTTGTGCCCTTTTTGTCGCATGCAATCAGAGCGAAACACAAAAATTGAATTAATCAATCAGGCTTACAAACCCATTTGTTGCCCCGTAATCGTAACTCATTTGTTTGGCCCTTTAGCTAATTGCACGCTTCCAACATTGATGGAATAGTTTGGCTGCATGATTTTTTTTTTCTCAAACAACCCCTGAACATTACACAAGTGTTAGACCTAAAAATATTCCATGTCTCTGTATTGATACTTTTATTTATTCTTTGTTGTCAATCGGTTGGTCAAAAATGGTCATGTTTAGTTCGTTAGAAAGTGATCCAAAACAAAGCGATGTTACTGGGTCAATGCAAAAGTCATTGTGATCCTTGCTTTTGCTTTTTCATCATCGTATGCGTCGATGACTCACTGCTTGTTGTGTGGCGTGGTGGTTTGTGGTGGGTCGGGCGCAAATAGGAGAATAAGAGAGCTGTTTGACAAGTGAGAGAACCCAAATTGCCAAGAAACAAATGAAAGAAAGAAGGAGTGGGAGGAAAAGATGAAGATGAAGGAAAGTCAAGCAGGGTGGTGGCGTCCTAGGAATGTTCTGGGCTGTTCAAGGGCCCTACGGGCAAAATGAAACAGACTCCAAAACTGTCAGAATGGCACACCCTGTGTTGTGCCCGCCTTTCCACAGTCTCTACTCTAATTTATGATGACTCTTTTGCCTTCTTTCAAGTCAGATAGAATACACATTTATTTTAAAATCTCTGCTTTGATAAGCAGTGCTCCTGGGCTGTGCAAACAGATCCGTTTCGAGGCACTGAAGTGAACTCACCTTACCAGTTATTAGTTGCCCTTTACCTTATGAGTAACAAATGAACCGCACGCGCACACGCGCTCAGACACTACTACACTAGACAAAACACACGAGGCTCTTTAAATTCAAGTGAAACCTTGAAGAGACATCCCTCTTGTGAGGAAAATGGAAAAAGGTCTGTCTCGTAAAACCAATAGAGATGTCAGGTCTTGGCAAGGTCTTACCAGGCCACGGTCTGAGATCCTCCTCCACCTTGCATGTCTTCAGAGAAGGGGTGTCCATCTGATCTTGCCACAGGGCTGTTGAAAAACACAATTTGCATCCCCATTACACGACGGTAAATTCTACTTCCAGTATTTTGTGGCGGGTAGAGCAATGTCTAGGTGGTGCATGTGCAGGGTCAGGAAGTGCGCCATATAAATAAAGCTCAGTCCCAAAAAAAACCCTTCATAGCAGACCCGTCAAACTGTCTTGGCATGTGGCGGTTTGGAGGTGCGTCTTCCTGTCACAGGCCGGCCTCTGCTGACTGAGCAGTGGGCAGTGACGGCTGATTTTCTCACCAAAGTGAGAGCAGCCTTGGAGAAAACAGACCTGATGGGTCGCTAGCAGGCGAGACAATGGTGGGGCAGTGGAGACTTGTGAAAGGCAGCCGCAACCCAGCCAGTAAAGCTGTCAAGAAGCAAGCGAAGGTCGAGGAGTCGCTGGCCCAGCGCGTGGGACCCTGCTTCGCACTCAACGGCCACACCGCAAAAGGGCTGACACAAACAGGCTCTGTTTGCGCTTGGTCTGAAATGATGCACTAGACTCGAGTCAGCTTGCACTGAGTTCGCTGAAAATCTCGACACATGGACGTACACGGAACACTCAACATGTCTTCAACGCCCAACCGATACACTACACGGACTATAGTGTTAAGCCATTAAACACCATCGGCAATGGAAAAGGTGCAGATGGTCTCCCTTCTAAGACTTTGACCAGATTTTTGAGCATGCCTCTGAGATTTTTATTTCCGTCATTAATCCACAAGAACATTTGTGAGGTCAGAGTCCCCTGATGTTGACTCAGAGGTCCTGGCTCATCATCTTTGTTGTAGTCAATTCCCGAGGTATTTGATGGTGTCGCGAGGAAGGATCCAGGTTTTTCCGCGCTCGGACAAGCGTGCCTTTCGGGATCTTTTACGTGCTGGGGCACAGTCATGAAAATGGCCTTACCCAAACGAATCCATACCTGTCAATTTGTACGTTTTCCCCGTACAGTCAAACCTCGGTTTTCGAACATCTCGGTTCTCTGCCAATTCGGTTTTTGACCAAAAATTTTGAGTTTTTTATGCCTCGGATGACGAACAAATTTCGGTTTTGGAACAGCCTTCTGGAACGGATTTTGGACGAAAACCGAGGTTTGACTGTATTTTATACATTTTTTTTAATCATTTCAAATCACGTACGGCGTATTACAACTTTTATATGGGAAAAAAAAAATTGTGAACCAATCTCACAAAGACCATTTTGGCTCAAATCCAGATCGTCTCACCTGCTGGTAGCCAACGACAATGCCGTCGTCGGTCGCTACTTCTATCACGGCAAACCAGCAAAAGTAATCCTCAATCGTATATTTTTTTTCATCGCTGCGTACGGTCGGATTAATAAAGCATGATGTGCGCATGCGCGGTAAGCCTTCGTACGGGTTTCCGTTGCTTTGTAAGGGGAATCGTAATCATTTATAAGGGCAGCTATTAGCCGAGGTTGACAGGTATGCTAATCTACGTAGAATTGTACAAAATATTTTGCTGAAATTATGCATCTACAGGGTCTACTCCCATGGAGTCATGCCCTCTGCAGATCAACTACTGCAAGTGAGTAAACCCGATGTAAATTTGGGCAAATGTGGATGCCAAAAGCAAGGAAGGGATGGAACCTGGTGTACACCTATCGCCACACTGGGCTCAGCATGCGTAAAACCCGCGCTTCCCCTTCACTTCCTCTGCAAAGGACCAAATCAGCACTCAGTCCCCGAGAGGTCCTGCACTATGGCTCACAATGGCAAATTCTTACATCTAAATGGCCTTATTCAGGCTGACTTGCAAGCAGCTGGTGCGATTTGCTCAAGAAAATAAACATTTCCTTCAAATATTTTGATTGGCCAGCAGACAACATCAATACCAGAAGCACAGATTACCCCTGTTAATAAAAAGGCCCACCCCTGGGTGGAGTTGGGGAAGTAGGTGAGGCTGGGGGGCTGTAAATGGGAACGAGACGGCTGTATCGCTAATAGCCAGCTTTGGAGGCATGGGGGATCGGGAGGGTGCCTGTTTAGTATTGAGGAGGAAATAACTAAACACAAAATACTTTTTAAAAGTTTTTGTGCAGTGGCCAGGAAGACCTTTGAGCCAAAATGGCGTCCGTCCTCGTGAGTCCCAGTTCTCCGACGCCTCTCAGATGTGATGCGCTCGGCAAAATGAAGTGTGTCATTGAGAAACAGTCAAAGCGGGCCCTTGTGCCGGCTTCCTGTTTCACTTAGGCCTTAGGCACCGCAACAGGGAGAGAATGCGAGAGCACGAGCCAGCAAGAAAGAAAGACGCCAGCGAGAGGAGAGAGAGAATAGAGAGAGCGTGCGAGAGACATGAGGAACATGGCCTTGGCTCAGTTATGTTGGACATTTGATATGTCTTTTGAGCCCTCACTTATAATGTGTGCAAAAACAAACACATGGGCTGAAAATTTTGAAGTTCTTCTCGAGGGCTTGTCAGCCCCCCCGCACTTCCTCTTTACCCCCAGACTCAATAGAGACTGTTCATGGTGCGCATGTAGTTTCTATAATTGCAGAAATGTAAAACTCAGCCTAAAGCTGATGTGGAATTATAACGTCCACAAACAATAGAGGACGGTAAAATACAATTTGCTCTCACTTCCTCTTTTCTTTTTTTTCTTCTTTTTTTGTTTCGCTTGAAACATTTTCAATCCAAAGTATTCTTTTCCGGGTCAAAAAGAGAGGGTAACCGCAAGAGAAGATTACAGGCACCGTAACAAATAAACTTCATGGCGGCCATTGAAATGTTGTATAAATAGTGTCGTGTTTTAAGGTCTGGTTTGGTTGCGTTGGCCTCAGAGGGCCAGCTTCCTTCTGAGGTTTGGCACCAAACTTGTTCGAGGGTGACGGCCGCACTTTAACAGTCCTCGCGGTAGCTACCTGGCGGCGCAAATTTCCTGTCTCGCTCATGCACCTAATTGGCTGATCATGTCACTCTGGATGTGCGAATTACTCAGATGCTCTTGGCTGTGTCGGTAGCAGAACGCCGCCTCGAACCTGGGGGGGCCGGTCGGCTTGTTTATGTGGAGTAAACACTGTGGTCACTGTGGACGAGGCGGGAGGGGCCTGGTTATGTTAGGCTGCTTCTCCATCAAACGGGATTTTCTCCGGCCCGGACCAGAGGAAAAGAAGGCACAGCTGCAGCAGATGTGTGCCGTGGAACAGGAGGAAGTTGGGGAATTTGCCCCCGAGTCTCATTAATGGGGACAGTGCAAAAAGGATTTGGAATGTCAAGGTTGAGTACACGATCAAATTGAGGTTGATCATTTCTGCCTCATTCCAATCCTGATTTTATCGACATCATCATCCGGAGTGCTCGCTGAGACAAAAAAAACACATGTTTTCAAGTTCTTATCAAAGCAAAGTGACTCGATGGCGGAACGTATCTGATACTCGACTTCAGAGAGGAACACACACATACACGCACAGGGGTTGGAGGGAAAACATGCAAAGTGATACGGCCGCAAAAGTGCCAGGATTTTCTTTTGGATGTGATATGCTGTAAAAAAAAAAAAAGTTTTAAAAACTCCTTACTGATCGTTTAGGGGCTGTGCCAAAGGCGTGTTGAGTTTTTCCTGGATTTAGCATGAAAGGCAAAACCGGAATCTTTTACACCGTGACGAATATCACATTTTATATCTATTGTTTATGTTTATTTCAACAGGCAGTAGTATGGATTTTTGGGTTAAGTAAACAGTGAGAGAGACGCATTTGACACGTGGCCTTCAAATCACACCTTTGCTCTTTGTGTTTTGTTTTTAATGATTACTATTTTTAATGATCATTTTTGAAAGACTTTTATGACATTTACGACTGTTAAAATGCCGCTCAAAAAAAGCCGGTTCTCCTCATCCGGTTCAGTTCCAAATCTCCAAAAGGCTTTTAAAACTCAGACTGAAATTACAGTTGCTCTTTACGCGAGGCAAGTGTCTATATACGAAGGCGAGGTCACAGTCAGATGGGAAAAGGATTAACACGTTCTATATCACAGGAAGACAGCCAGTTGCCACCCACAGACACATGCAGTGCACACACAGACAATCTAGAATAACAATTTAGAGATCTGGAGCGTCAGATCTGCCTGACTGCACGAGGCAAACCCTGAATTTGAAACCGCACACACACAAACACTCCCTCCGCAGTTTGCTGGGAATGAGCTACATGTCTAGCAGGCTTACCTGTAACCGCAAAAGAACAAAAACAAGCAGTGAACGCAATGTCTGCCAAAGCGCAGGAATCCTGTTAGTGCATGCACCGTAATGAGCTCTTAATTACCCTGTCTGTCTGGGACACTTGTGAAGAATTTGCATTACTGGCTTGAAGCTGTGTGGGTATGTTTAGTTTTTTTTTAAAAAAGTGTGCACGTGTGCGTGAATCCAGTGTGTTGAGCAGATGCCCGCGATACTGTACGAGTCTGCTAGCAACAAAAGCGAGCCACTATTTCACACCGGAAAAAAACCAAAACATTTCAGGCGAGGAAATGACGCAAGGTGACTTGAGGTGTCGACGACGACGCGCTGTCTTATTTTGTCGCAAATCTTCAAGTGTTGTAATGGGGAAGTTTGGCCATGTGTCCAAGAGCGAGTGAGGATTCCAAGTACCGGATCGGCAAATTACGACAGTCTCTGGCTGGAGTTAAAGTCTGTTTATATGTAAACGCCTCGTTGAAATGGGTTCGATGAAAACAGCAGTTTTTTGTTTGAACTTGTAAAACCCTTGCCTGTGCATGACTTCTTCATGTCATAGTATGCGGGTGCCGAATGCTCATCTCCACCCCAAAGTTGTAAGCCTCTTTGGCAGTCAGGTATCCCCCTCTTTGTTTTTTTTTTTTTTTTTTGCCAGACCACTGTCGCCATGCGGAATAGGTTGTTTATTTTTAATCAGGGCCTTCTGACATCAGAGGTGTATCTCAGAAGAAACGCCAGCAGTCGTAAACCAACGTGTGAATTTCAACACCTGAGACCCATTGTCCACATTTCTTTTGATTGATAGCGCAACTGCACTTATGCCACCACAACTCAAATTATGTTAATGAAGCAACCCACACTTTGATGTCCGGGAGGGACGGGCGGCCAAATGTATATTGCAGCTGTAAGCCTAGTTTTACCACAAACGCAGTGTGTAAGTGCTTACAGACAAGGTGGGATGCCGCAGATCTGCAATTTAATTATTTTCAGCGCTTGCCCTGTGGTATGCCATTGTGACGCTAATACCGCATACTAAGGTGTGTGGCTTTTGCAGCCGATCCCTTTTTCTGTCTTAATCACACACGCCGCTTGTAAAACGCCTCCGGCCATTGGCAGCACACAGGCCTTACCCACGCTGTTAGGCTCTAATGATGATAATGCCTTGAGTTTGCTCAAAGTACGTATACAGTTGCAACTTCACAATGGCAACAAGGCTCTTCACAAGACCCTGATGCTCGAATTCCTGAACTAATTCTGAATGAGGCAGAAAAGCGAAGTGCCGTCTATCGCTTTTGTTTCTTAATCAACCCGAAATTTTTTTTATGCACTTGTGTCTGATGTCTTTACAGACAACGTGCAAATCTCATGCCCAACTGTACGCTAAAATTGAGCATTGGATGGCCTCTACAGTACTCCGTGAGTGCACATGTTGGTGATTACTGTCACAACTGTCTCGACCAGACCTTGAGCACTTCCTATGTTGTCACTGAATGTGAAGATTTAGAGAACTGGTTATTATCTTGGATAAGCTGTCGTGAGTGAGTTTTCAGGTCACATTTTGGATGTCTTTCCCCATTAGTGTGTAGAAAAAGGGAAAGTGTCTCATCAAACTCATGGTCACAATTGTATTCATGTACAGTCAAACCTTGGTTTTCAAACGTCTCTGTTCTCGACCAAATCGGTTTTCGACCAAATATTTTGAGTTTTTTATGCCTCGGATGACGAACAAATTTCGGTTCTCGAACAAAATGAGCGTACTTGAATGCACCATTTGACTCCTCTCGCCTTCCTTACACGAGGAAGTGACGCTTTCTCGGGTGCTTTCCATTGTGAGCAGACGTGTTCAGTAAACATTTTTATTTTAAAAAGAGCGTGGTTTCGGTTTTCGAACAAATGGGTTTTCGACAGGCCTTCTGGAACGGATTATGGACGAAAACCGAGGTTTGACTAACGGATTATAGTCGAAAACTGAGGTATGACTGTATAGTCAAACCTCGGTTTTCATCCATAAACCGTTCCAGAAGGCTGTTCGAAAACTGAAATTGTTCGAAAACCAAAACCACATTCTTTTTAAAATAAAAATGTTTACTGAACACGTCTGCTCACAATGGAAAGCAACACGAGAAAGCGTCACGAGGCATAAAAAACTCGAAATCTTGGTCTCGGTCGAGAACCGAGACGTTCGAAAACCGAGATTTGACTGTTCATTTAAATATCAGTTGCTGAAACATAATTCTGTATTAGTCCTCCAAGTGTGCATATGACTTTTGAGGAGATGTTCCAATGAAAAGAAAATGTTTGTTTTCTTCGTACATGCCATTTATGTAGTTAAGTCAAATGTAATACTCTGACACTTGTGTACAGTATACGGTATTGCGAATTGTCGACGTGGATCGATGTTTATTTTTACGGTAACAAGTTCCTGGGTGTTTTCATGTTTTCTGTACAGTACAGACTGTGCAAAGGATGTGCATGACTATCAACAGTGAGTTCGAGACATGTGGGAGCTGGATAAAAGCCTTTGTGTGATCCTTAGTCAGCTGGTAGATACGATAGAGCCAACCGTGTAGGTCCATTCTGGTGACTCAGTGCTGGGTAAGCTGAACCCAAGGCCAAACAGTGGTGAATGATTGTGATACACACTGATAATCCTGCACCCACTGCACCCACACACAGTCCAGGGCTCACAAACAAGCACCCCCGAACACAGCAACACGTTGATACGAAGGTAATGAGATTCATTAGCCATCATGAGAACTAACGAGTGGGCGGGAAGAAGAGGGGAGCAAACTGTGTGTGTTTAGTCTGCGTGAGTCCAGACATGGAATCTTGTTAAAAAAAAAAAAAGTCTCTGACATATGACAGTGAGTGAACACTCATCTTCACTCCAGCCATCACCCACGCAGCTGTTCACAGTGTATGCACACATCACACCACCTAAGTCTGAGTCCAAGCCCACTACCCCGCTGCCCCTTATACGCCCCCCCACCCCCAGTATTCAGCCAGTCTGAGAGTGACGTGATTGCCAAGGTAGCGGGCAGCTGTTACATTCCTGAGGTTGTCGTGTGTGGAGCGCAGAGGCCAACTTCTGCACCCACGCCAAGTCGGGGGCTGGCAGCATCCGCCGCGGCACCTGGCCGCAGAGCTGCACGCTGTGGGGCCTTGGAGCCACTCACGCGGGGCATGCGGGGACAGAGCTGACATGGACTTGCTTTCAGACTAACCGTGCTCGCAAAAGTGGGGTACACCTCAAACCCCTTTCCAATGCTCAGGCGTGGTGCAGGCTTGGTGTTGTGTGCTAATTGCACCGCTTACTGGGTTGACTTACACGACAGCCCAACACTGCAGTTCGGTTAGGTTCAGTACTGTGGGACGTTTCTATGAACAAAAAAAATGATCGGGGCCCCCAAGTGACATGCAGTGCCAGGAAAACGCTTTTTGAAGGGACATTTCTCAGATAAAAGACTACAACCGATATCAAGAGAAAATCATGGATAGAAAATGAATGGATGGATAACATAAAATAAAATTCTAGCACTGTTCTGATACAGCAAATGCTTGTTGCCGGGTAGAATTACTGGGGGTCAAGCATAAGCCAGTCACACCCACTTGGTTCCTTAACTCATTCAGTACCAGCCAATTCTGGACCAAGTCTGAAAAGACGTTTAAAAACGTCTTTGGGAGTGAATGAGTTAAAAGGCAAACTACAACCTTGCCTTTGCCACATGGTGATTTTGTTTCATGGGTAGATGCAACTGAACATGTCAAAAGTGCTCACCTGGTGTGGTGCTGAGGTGGCTTTGAGGAAGGGGCCGAGGATTATTGTTCACCGGGCCGATTCGCATGGTTCGCTGGTAGCGCTCGATTTCTGACAGCCTGTCTGAAAATTGCTTTTGAGAGTCTTCCATTTTCACTCTGTGCCCTGAAAGATAAACAACAGTGAAAGAGCATTATTGCAACAGCCGCATTTGGAAAAACGACACGGAGAAGATTCTTGTCATCTTATGCCACAAAACATCATCAATGTAAAAAATTTATGTGCCTCTCTCAATGATTCGGACTGCGAGGACCGTTGTTGCTTCACGGTTTCCCAATCAGTCACACTGGATGACGTTACCCAAGGGGCCAATGTAACCCTGTTTTCAACCTCCGAATGCAAAAATATTGTTCAGAATGTTGGCAGACCTTGAAATCCATGGGCTCAGACTCAAGCGATACCCAAGCTGCACCTGCCGTCGTGTCATCCGCAGATAACAGCGGTAAAAGTGCTCAAAATTATTCCCTGACAAATGTTATTTTCCTAGAATTGTCCGACCAAGAAATATTGAACCAAAACAAATCCAGCTTCGACCGACGCAGCACTTAGTCATCGGGAAACTCCCTATCGAGCTAGAAGAGCATGCGGTCATCAGAATTTTGTGTTTGTGTGAACATGAGCTCACTTTTAGCAACCTTCATTTCCATGTACACTCTCAGATGACGAACCCAACCCTTTGGCTTAATGTTAACAATTAAAAAAAAAAACTCTTATCGTGGCTTTTATGTGGTCACTCACATGTCCGCTAACATGTACACACATCACGCACTTTACATTTATCTGGACACACCTTAAACGTCCGCGTCCGGATGAGGTTTATTCCCTCTAATGGGAGGAAGAGATTTTAATGTAACTACCAATGCACCAAAACCGTGTGTGTGAACCGGCATGTATACATTCTGTGGTTTTCTCCTTGGCATCTCTGCAGACTACCCTAATGTGAAGTAATGGCTGGATTTGAATATTTTATCACTATATAAAGGGGGCAAGGCAGACGGACCAATATGGATTTTGCCCGTCCTTTCTCTCCCTGACCCATGGGCAATATATCTTCACTTGAAGGTTGACCCATGGGTAAAGTTTGCTCTCGTTTACCGCTCTGTCCATTTGGTTGTGCCCGCCGCCTCCCCTCCAACTATATAGAAATATCAACCTCTGTATCCCCCACCACCTCCAACACACATATGTAAGATGACACATAAAGTGCAATGGTGGTGTGTGTGTGTGTGTGTGTGTGTGTGTGTGTGTGTGTGTGTGTGTGTGTGTGTGTGTGTTGATATAATATTATCTGAAGTGCACGCTGGCCATCTTTTAAACATCACCTCCAGTGCCCAAGCAACAAAGAGTGCGTGTGTGGAAAAAAAAAACACACACAAAAAAAGGACACACTAATGACTCATCGGTCTGAGCAGACACAGCAGTTGTGTTTATTTTTTGGGATGTTATTGCGCCCACCAGGGCAGCCTGTGCCGTTCTCTTGGAACATGCTGTGAACACACACTGGGATACACTACATGGACAAAATTAATGGGACCACTGGCCCTTACATGTACCGGAAAGGAAATTTGTTTGTTTTTCTTGTCTTTGCAAGTACAACAGCTTCCATTCTCCTGGAAGTATTTAGTATAATTTTTGGGGGGACATTTTTCCAGAAGAACATTGCATGCTCACCAATGTTGGATGAGGGTCAAGTGCCTCTGTACCAAAACGCATCCAACCGTGCCTTTACTAGCCTTGCTTTATTCACTGTGGCACAGTCATGCTGGAAAAGAAAAAGGCCTTCTCCAAACAGTGCCTACAAAGCCGGAAGCAAAATGTTGTCAAAAACGGTCTTGGTGTGATGAAGAGATAAGGATGAGGATTCAAAGGAATTTAGGGGAGGACTCCATGATGGAATAATGGTTTGCACATCTGCCTCACAGTCGAGAGGGTTCGGATGTCAGATTGGGCCTCCCTGTGTGGATTTTGCACTTTTTTCCTGAGCGTGGGTGATTTTAAATTGTTTTTTTTGAAGACACTAAATTGACCATATGTGTGAATTGAGTGTGAATGGTTGTTTGGGTGCCGTGCGATTGACTGGCGGTCCAAGGTGTGCCACAGTCTTACTCACAATGAGCTGAGATAGGCTCCAGCCCACCTGCAACCTTAGTGAGGACAAATATTCTAGAAAATGGATGGATCAATAGATAGATGGACCAAGTTATGCAAAAAAAAAAACAAATAAGTTGGGCGGTGTACCAATGCAACTTTTCCGGTTATTCATTTAACCTCAAGAGTTAAGTCAAATACCACAAAAACCCTGTTTCATGGTTTCTTAACTTTTGGGGTTACATAAATAACCCACAAAGTTGTGATTCCCTTTTTGACCAAAGTTGGGTTACTTTGTACCCATCCGTGTTTCGAGCATATGACCTATTAAGAAATACTTTATTTGACACTATTAGATTCACCTATGATCCGTTTCTTCTTAAACCACAATGGAAGGAAGGAATGAAAGTCCGCTTCTCTCGCCTACCCCCCCCCCCCCCTCTTTTCCCTCTCACACGCACATTATGACACACATGCACACAGTCAGTCAACCACACTGAGGCTACTGTCTGGTCTGGGGGCTGCCAGGGGGAGGAGAGCCTCCAAATATAGCCCCTATATATGTCCTTGTGTAGTTATTAAGAGATTTACACCACCTCAAAAGGATCAGGTCAGGGAAATGATACATCCCAACGATCTCTGGTTGGAAAAAAAAAATTAAAAAAGGTCGACAGGCAGGGAAAAAAATGATAATTGGCCAGTTTTTCGAAGGCCGCAAGAGGAATAGTGTGCCTCTTTATAGTGATTATTCAAGCTGGCCACAAGCACGCACACACTCACACACACACACACACACACTTGAATCCTGCTTCCAGAGGAAGGTTATAGTAGGGTGAGAAGGTTATTTTGGGGGGAGCGGGGGCTTCATTAGAAGGACACCTGGAGCTCATTAACGGCATTGGGGCCCGCCAATGCCGTTAACACCTCTAATCAAGCGGGAGGAAGCGTGAAGCGCTCTTCCTCACCTTCTCAAACGTTTGCTGTAACTCTCTCGCCCAACCTGGAAACTTCCCAGTTGAGGGCGGAGGACAGCACACTCACTCACTCATTCACTCATTTTCCGAAACACACTTTGCACTGATGATGATCAGTTCTTTTCTTCTTAGGTCTTTCTTAGTGGACTTTTGGTTCTTGTGGTTACTTCCACCTAATGTAAGAATAATTGTTTAATCCTCTGTGGCTACCGCTGACGGTTTTCCATTTTCTATACATGTAGGAGGTACCCAAGTTCGGAACAGCCGAGTTACGAACATTCGTAAAATGCCGTATTTTTAACCGTGCGCGACATCATACTGATCGGTACTGTCTATTGTGAAATACAGTCAAACCTCAGTTTTCGGACATCTTGGTTCTCGACCAAATCGGTTTTCGACCAAAAATTTCGAGTTTTTTATGCCTCGGATGACGAACAAATTTCGGTTCTCGAACAAACTGAGCGCACTTGAATGCACCATTTGACTCCTCCCGCCTTCCTTACACGAGGAAGTGACGCTTCTTCGTGTTGCTTTCCATTGTGAGGGATGTGTTCAGTAAACATTTTTATTTTAAAAAGAGTGTGGTTTCGGTTTTCGAACAATTTCGGTTTTTGAACAGCCTTCTGGAATTATGGACGAAAACCGAGGTTTGACTGTAAATGTTTTATCAGAAAATAATGCCTGCTATTGCTGCAAAAGAAAACTTGATTCTCATTGCTGAAGAACCTGTCTAAAGTTCAAATCTACACTCGTGCTCAAAGCGGTTGTACTGTATCCATTTTTGGTTTTCAGGTTTTCAGGTTTTTCGGGCATGTTGTCTGCCCGTATCTCCCAGTTAACCTTCCCGTTCATGTTAATACTGCCTCTTTGGCTCGTTGACCTCAGTTGTAGCAGCGCGTCTGGAGCGAGCGCCATCATTTGACTTCTACTCTGCAGGCCAGAGGGGTGCCGGAGATCCACTGCAGCCCCATTTCAGAGGGGTTTTTGTGGTCGGATGAATATTTTATGTGTCAGGGTGCACTTAGGAGAGAATGCCCTCTTTTTCTTGCTATGATATCATAACCACAAGATCGAGCTGGGAGACAGGGGCCAGTGCACACATGAGGCCTAAACAGCGGCGCTCAATATGCAGGCAAGTAGAAATGGACGCTGTAGATTTACTAACCTCCTTTCTGAATCATCTGAAAGCATTATGGAAGTCTATGAAGAACAAATAAAATGCTTGATATAAAATGTCTGGTATTAATAATGTACTGAGAGGAATGGGCGTGTGTTGCGAGTGTTATATTTCCTGACAGTGTTTTATCTTGACTGCAAAACGACTTCCCTTCTAAGCGTGCACTTCTGCACTCTTACTGCATTTAGCGGCGGAGCTGTGAAAAGTTGTTTTTCACAAGATCGGCTCGCCGCAGTATTTGAAGGCACCGCGTATTCGACGGAAAACCCGATTGAGTCGTGGCCAACTTTCCCTCCACAAAGCCTGTATCAACCCGACGCGGAGACGGCGCTCGCTCGCCGCGACCAACACAGACCACTGAATGATCCGCTACGATGACCTATTTCCTTCCTTCATTCTCCACTCTACGAGTGTTTCTCTGCCTTGAAATAAGGAAACGTGTCCCCCATGTCTCCAACGGGAGACACATTTAACACAAGCTCGTTTTAGTAAAGGCCTTGGTGCTTTTTCAGGGGGGCAATCTGAAACTCTATCTGGACAGCAAAGGACAATACGTGCTTTGGCCCCAACCCAAGGCTGCAGCGAGTATATCTGAAGTGTAAATATTTGTATTTGCGATATAAATGGACTTGATAGGCTCCAGATAACAGGCTTACAATTGAAGTGAATCACACATTGAAATGAAAGCTATGCCTGAACCGTAAAGTCGGTGGCTGGCGTGATCGAGCCTTAATGGGAACGACCTCAGCGCGCCATTTTGAAGACATTCAATGAAAGTCGCGGTGAAGCAAAAGCTCAGCTGCGGAACACGATGCGAAGTTTGTTCAATTGTTAAAGTGGAGCAACAGTTGGAGGGTGTGAGCAAACTTCCGTTTCGACAAGGTTTCAACATCTGTTGGGTAAAATCATGCACACCTGTCTTTCTCTTCCTCCTGAGCCACTAACAGCCTCGTTGCCACCCAGCCGCCGTTTTTTTTCTTCAACTTCCCTTTTTCTTTGTTGTTTTTTTCGTTTTTGTTGTGTTTTTTTCTTTTAATTTGCACAAACACACCGCTCGGAGCGGATCACCGCAGCGGTATTCAGCTTGGTGCTCCCAAGGCCACCAATCACACGTTGAGGTCTCTCAACTGGGGCAAATCAAAGTTCTTGTTTTGAGGCTGACCCTGAAGGATGTGGTTTTTACCCTCGGTTGGTGATTGTGGCTGTCTCGTCTGGCCATAAATGAGTCCGGCGCTCGCCACACGCAGACGTTACACAACTGGAAGCTCATTTCCATCAGCGTTTTGTAAGACTTTGAGAATAAAAACACACCTTTTGCACGTAATAGAAAAGTCGGGCTGCAGGATATGTGCAAGAAGGCCAACTTTTATCTTTTCAAACATTCTGCTGTCTGTTTTCATCGCTACCTCCTCCTTCTTTGCCGCAGAGCTCCGGTCCCTCGGGCAGATGCACCATTCATCTCGGGGGGATGAGAGCAGTGTGAAAAATCCCCCCCTCGCATCGACGGAAGTTGCTACACGAGACTGCTTGAGCAGAGAGCGCAGCCTTCCTTTTCTGATAAAATGATAACGCTCCTCGCGTGGGTCTGCTAAACGCGGATGTGTGTGCGTGTGCAAGGGGAGCGAGTGCCGGTGCCACACAAGGGCATGCCTACAAGGAGGCAAGTTGAGGCAAGACAAAGAGAAGCAAGGGGTGCCAAATGCACCCGGATTCCCGCCCAACACAATAGGGCCTGTAGCATGCTTCGGAGCAATCAGCTTGCTTTTGTGCTGCTGCTCTGTGATATGTGTGAGTGTGTGTGTGTGTGTGTGTGTGTGTGTGTGTGTGTGTGTGTGTGTGTGCGTGGGCACGTTTGTGACACTGTCTTCTGGAATACTCTTGAGGCATTTAGGAGGTTATTATAAGATGAGGATTTTTTTTTTTTGCCTTTCTCACTGGTGCTTGTGAAGCACAGTAGGCCCATTGGACTCGAGTGACACATTTTAGAAAAGCGGTACAGTGATCCCTCGCTATTTCGCGGTTCGTTTATCGCGGCTTCAGTGCATGGCGGATTTTTTCAAACATATTCATAAAAAATAAAAATAAATAAATAATGTTGGGTTTTTTTCATATACATGGATGGAGTACAGTACTGTATATGTTGCTCTATGTGACTCGCTGTTGTTTTGCTGACTTTCGCAGCTTCTCGCGGACCGTTTGGAGACATTTTGCGGACTTAAAATTTTTTTTTTTTTAATTCATATAGCGCAAGCTGTTCATATCGAGCAAGCTGATTGCTCTGATAATTTTTTTTTTTTCCATATACATGGAGTACAGTACTGTACATGTTGCTCTATGTGACTCGCTGTTGTTTTGCTGACTTTTGCAGCTTCTCGCGGACCGTTTGCGGACTTTTTGCAGACTTAAATAAATAAATAAATATGTGTTAAAATATTGAATTGAATTGAATTGAATACAACTTTATTGTCAAATAAATATATATGTTTACTGGTCGCTACTTCGCGGATTTTCGTTTATCGGCGGTGGTTTTGGTCCCCATTTAACCGCGATAAACGAGGGATTACTGTACTACTTTTGGCTGTGGTATCGTATCGCTTTAAAATGTCGATCGTGTTTGTCCGTGCATATACTGTACGCGGCAGTTGAAGTGTTGGGGCATCGGGCGAAAAGCGGGACCTCGTGAGGCTGCGGGAAAGGGGAAAGAGCTGCTGTTGCTGTCACATAAATGCAATGCTAGTAGACGTGGGAAACAGCTTCACGTTAGTGCATACTATCTCACGCCCAATATCGCGCATTTGGCCCCCCTCCCCCCTGTGCTCATGACAATTGTGTCAAAGTAAAGTGTGAAATTTAAAATGTGTGACTTTTTCCACCGTGCAAGCGTGCAAACACACGACGTGTCATTTTCACACTGGCACTAGAGGCGTGGTTACAAAGAATGAGGCTCTCTTCTTCGGTGATATTTCCAGTATGGTTTCACATGCCAAGGCTTCCCTGCGTGTTTACCTACAGGATTACAACCTTCTGTACTCCTGGAATGACAAAAAAGACCTGCTTCACCTATTATTTGCTCACTGTTCCTAACCAATAAAACCTGACGAAATAAACATCCAAACCACATGGTAGTGGTACACAAAGTCCTTTCCAGTAACCAGCAGGTGCTTACCCGCACCACACACACATAAACACACGCACACACACACTCCACTTCACCCCCTGTGCTTGATGCCTCGACGGGAGAAAATGGTTTATTGTCATAATGCAGCCGAGGAGAAAATATTCCCTCACTCATGGGCCATTTATTTTTGTAAATGCAGATCGGAACTTTTATTGAATTATGCCTGAAAGCTTGTAATGGGTCCCTCCTGTGTGGGTCCGAGTAAATATGGAAGAGCGAGGACACACAGAGCGAGCATTTTACTTCCCCTCGTAGGTAAGTAAACAGGAAAGACGCTTGGCTGGTGCATTTAGCGGCTCGAGGGGAGACGGAGGGAGGCCGGCAGCGGCGTTGGCGGCGTGTTTCGGTCATTCTCTCACAAGCGTCTTCCTTGGCGGCATACTTGCAATGATCCCAATGAATTCATAGTGTTGTCTGGGGCCTCTGTAAATAATTTGGTAATTCATAGTGTGTCTGGGTGTTCTATCTGGCGTCAGCAAATATAGGGTGGAAATTTTAGTCTGAGTGGAAAAAGAGAGGGCACTTGAGCCTCAGGCTATTGTGGCTTTCACAGACATCAGCACAGAGCACATATTACACTCTGACTATCTTTCTTTCCCCCTTTTGGTTAAAAAAAAAAAACTTTGTTACTGCGTTGCAACTTGCAAGTGCTGTTAATAGACAAATTAGTCTGTTTTATGTTGAGGTAACTGCTTCGGTGGAAGCATTTAGGCTGGAATATCCAACGAAAGTGACAACTGCTGGAAAAGGCTGAGTCTGCCAATCAATATGTGTCACAAATGTAGGGCTAATCACGATTAATTATGATGAATCTGTGAGTTAACTTGCAGTGAAAATGTATTCCAATTGCACACAGGTGTCAAAGTCAAGGCACGGGGGCCAGATCTGGCCCGCCACATCATTTTATTTGGCCCGCGAAAGCAATTCAAACATGGCAAATTCCAGGAAGCTCGCTAAAACACGTACCAAGATTTCAAATGCTCATATGTAATAAACGAGAGACGTTTTTTGTTGCCAAACACCCCATTATAGTCACTTAAACAATAGTTCCATAAACTATTATTCTTGACTTCTTTATATGATTTCAATCCTAATGGCCCTCCAAGTAAAATGGTACCTAAAATGTGGCCCGCGACGAAAATGACTTTGACACCCCTTCAACTGAAGGTGCATTCGCACATGATTGGGCAAGAATGTGAATTTGAGATGCTGTTAAATTCTATTGAACATATCCGACGACATTCCACTTGTTTTGCTTTGTTTCTTATTCATCACGGAGGCCAAATAGTACACCCAACAATTAGAAAGAACTGGCCACCAGCTAAACCATCTGCATGATTGGGTTTCTGGATGAAAGTCATCCTTTTTTTTTTCTCCTCTCTGTGTATGAGTGAATGCTCGCTACACCAGACACAGAGAAGCCCGCAGCGTGTGCAGGCCACTATGTCTCCAGGTAATACAGTACATCAGCCAGTCACAGCGCAAGGCATTAGCAGTCGGGAAAACACCCAGCACACGCCCTCCCCTGGCACTAATACACCCGCAGGCCTGTCTTTCAAAGACACCCATCTCCATTTTCAAACATCAAAGTTGCCTTTGAGAGAGCAATTCGCACCGAGGCCGAACCTTTCATGTGATTTGTGGAGCAGGGGCGTGGCCCACGGCGAGTCGACTTAAAGCGATGGAAGCACCTGGCAGGTGCATGAGAGGCATGACGCACACGCATGCACGCCCACATACACACACACAGACACACACACCGGGGGAGCAACAACAACCATAGAGCCTTTTGTGGACTTTATGGAAGGACTGCAATATCATAAGAAAAAGAAGCAAATATCATTGTGTGTCTATTTGCATACTTTGTACAGTATGTGTGCCAAATGCAAATAGCCACACACACACACACACACACACACAGACACACACCATTCAGTGGTGTTTTGTTGTCTGTATTTATTCGACTGGGTGTGTGCAGCTACCTACAACTCCAGGAGGCGGACTTGGGGTATGTGTATGTTTGCACGAGTGAGTGTGTATTCATAATGATTTCAAGTGTCACTGCTTGCTATGCCTCAGAAATGTTATCTCTTCAACTCAGTTACGATATAGATACGTATTGAGCAGCTCCAAATGGTTATTTGGATGTTCAGAGGATTAGTCAGGTGAGCCTGTGAGTTGACCGGAATAAGGGAGTCACTAGGAAGCGTTTATTTTTTCAACACTGACTTCACAGTGAAAGACGATTCACAGACCACTGACATTTTCCACTCACTTTTACGTTTCGCGCTGCCTCTGAAGTTGACATACAAAGAAAATATTGCCGGCCGCGAGAGAGAAACGGTACCATTACATTTCAATACGTTATTGGGGTTGGAGTTTTAGCGATGAATAATAGCACAGTATCATACTGAGGTGTGTTTGTAGTATTTTACCTCTCAAAGCTAACAATACACACGATTACAAGTATTAATAAATGCCTCTCTGACACTGCCAAAACCGAACCTTACATAAATATCTCATATAATATTTAACTGAGTGTCCGCATGCGACATTTGTTGTTATTTTCGGAGGTGATGTCAGTCGAGGGGCCATTTAAAAATCAAACTCAAGCACGATGACTTCATGAAGGTTCTGATTCATCCGACAGCAAAGAGCGCCGCAGATACAGAAATACAAACAGCACAGCGCAGCAGCGCAACACCAAACTCATGAGTGTATCGGGAGCGGCTGATCTCATGCATAAATACGACATTGAGAAGCGCATCTGAAATACAGTTGGAGGATTCACTGGTGAGAGGAAGCACTCTGGGGCGTGTGGTGTGAGGGAACTGATAGCAACGACAACCAACTTCTTGGAGCGTCTGTTGTTTGTTTTTTTTGGTCACAAACTGCTTCTGAGAAGTCGAAGAGGGGGAGCTTTCAGTTGCGACAGTTGAGCTGGGCAGAAGTTTGATAATAATACGACAGATAGATCGAGTCGGGTGACGCATGCCGGATGTGTGATGAGGAAATCGGCAGTGAGGGAGACAAAAATACTTGGCTGAACCTATTCTACGTGAATTCACAGCATGATCAAAAAAATGAGCAGCAAGCGCCTTACTTTCTCCCTCAGAAGATTAAATATATTTTTTTGTGCATGGTGTGGAATGACATGCTGAATCATCACTCGAATGAACAACTCTTCGGTGCCATGCAAGCACACACCTTCGATGCCTGTGAAAAAGTTAGCAAAGTCTAGCCGAGGCTGGTTTCCCTGAAGTGCAGTGACGAGCACACACAACACAAAGGGAAAGTTGGGAGGGAGGCCACCCTGGAAAAACGGTCCCTGGGGATCAGACTCGAAATGACCAAATTCCGTTTGTTTTATGCGTTGGCAAAAGTGTCCTCTCTGTCTTCCTCGCTTGTAAAGGTTGCAGACGATTTCAAGTGGTGCCTTGTGGTTTGGAAAAGAATCTGATCATTTTTATGGTTCGAATAATTTGTGAATGGCCGTGTGTATGTCATGTGCTTTGACGTGACACGACCGCGATGACAGTATATATTCTTACAATGTACGACTTTTTTTTTTCTCCCGTTGATAAAATAAAACATAAAAAGAGGCCCCTTCATTTTCGACTTGTATTTCTCTTTTGTAGTTCCAAGAGGTTCGGCAAGACCGAAGAGAGCATTGACTTGAAGTCATGAATAATAAAATATTCAATGACAAATTTGATTAGAAATCTAATTAAAGCCAACACGGGCGTTTTATTAAAACAACGATATTCATTTTCTTTCTTTTTTAAATTTTTTTATTGACATTGTCAGGGAGGTGCGAATATGTTTATTTTGTGGTTTTGTTTAGCACTGGTAGAAATTCAAAGCCTCATACAGAGGCGTTTCGAAAATTGACACTCCATCTAAATGGAGCATTACTATTATCTTTATAAACTCAAAGGTAGATGCAACTCCTGTACTGGATGGCATTATATTTTGCCGTTGAACCTTCTCTTTTGGGTGCTATTAACCCGGTAACCTCGCCTCCAAAAACATTTGAACATCTTATACTGTATTACATTGAGTGAGCCCCCTGTGCATCAGCTTCGGCAAGGACCTAAATCAGTCCTGCCCTATATTAAACAGCGTCACCTTTTCGAAACGGGCCGGTGTAAAAGAAGCATGGCCATTCTGACGCCTCAGCAGGAGCAGTAACATTTTGACAGACAGACAGGAGACGTCCTCTATGCGCGCGGTTATTTCAAGCTGAGATGCTTGCAGATGCACATGTGAATGCGCTCACACGCACATGCACACACACAATCAGATTGAAACCATCCACACGCATGTATTCACTGTTTATTATTATCTGGTCCCGCCCTACTGGCACTCACTGTTCTCTCATCGCTGCAAATAGCGTGCAACCTTGTCGGGGACTGGCGGGAGGGTTTGGGCGGGGGGGTATCGGTGGGTGCTGAAGGCCCTCTCTGAGTGCCCCTCGGCCCCTCTGCCAGGCATACACCCCCTCATGTGGCACTTGATACCTCTCTCGCCGTGCTCTGTTTTGACTGAACTAAATCCCCCGCTGTCGCAAATATCCTTGTGCACAGACATGAGCACAAGCGTCAGCCATCTACCCGTTTGGACCGCTGGGAAACCCTGCACGCTAGAACCATTAAAAACTGGATCCCTCCGTTGGAATGGTCATGAAATCCTACCGATCGCATCTATTGCATGGCGCACATTGCATGTGGGGCATAGCTGCAAGCCGGACTCATCGAACGGCCGCTCTGCTTTATCCCTCACAGCAGCCAGCAGCATTAAAGCACATGAGATTGTGAGCTTACAGGAGATGACAGTCGCTGGGAATCAAGCTGTGTGTTAAATCACCAATTTCATGAAAGTGTATGAGTCATCAAGTCTGACCCTTGGTCCGACCAAAAGGTAAAGATGGTCTGGCGGGTCGAGGTTAAGTTACCTAAAGCCACTTTTTCTACCAAGCGGTAGAATTGAGTACATCATACCGCAGTATTGTTCAGGCCGTAAAACTCTTAATTACGGAGAAAGAAAAAAATGAGCATTTCGAGGCAATGCAACCCATGAATGAATCGAACAAATTTGAGGAATCTCAGAAGGGCAACAATAGACGAAAGCTATTGTTTAGTGTCGTTGTTACCAATCGTCAACGTCTACGCAAAAACTACTCAAGTGATTTGCATGAAATCTTAAATCGTGGTGCAAATCTGTGCAATCACTTTTGAGTGCTATTGGGGCAAACCTCCTCTTCTTTAGAAACATGAAAACATTCATGAATGAGAACATAGACTCTTAAAAAGATCTCAGAATTTTGTGAGATTTGTCTTTTTATGTGGACCAAATTAAATTAAATTAAAAAAAATGCATCTAATAGTCTTGATGTTCACTGATAAATGAAAACTAAAATATGTAACTCCAC
Organism: Hippocampus abdominalis; assembly: GCA_018466805.1. Lineage (NCBI taxonomy): Eukaryota > Metazoa > Chordata > Actinopteri > Syngnathiformes > Syngnathidae > Hippocampus > Hippocampus abdominalis. Next base: position 6,949,770 of record CM031705.1, on the reverse strand, counting down.
TTTTTTCTTATTAACAAGTAAATTAATTTTAGCCTGTGCCTGTTTAATACTTTGATTAGAAAGGCCTCATTTAGTCCGCCCCCCAACACACACACACACACAAACACACACACACAAAATCAGGTGCCACTTGGAAATGCAGATTCTCTGATGACCAATCAACAGCAGCCCATACCCCAATGTGTGTGCGTGCGTGCGTGCGTGCGTGCGTGCGTGTGTGTGTGCGTGTGTGTGTGCGTGTGTGTGTGTGTGTGTGTGTGTGTGTGTGTGTGTGTGTGTGTGTGTGTACTCACTGCGTGGTTCACGCGGCCCATCCACGGTGACCTTGATGGCTCGGTGGTAAGTGGCCACTTGAGGCGGTCCGGTGAAAACAGTGATGGTCATAGTGAAGCTTTTTCCTGCAAAGCAGCATCGCATGGCGCTTAGATGTCTGACTTTTATGTCTCTTATTAAAACTTATTCTTTGTTTTTAACAGTTGATTGTTTCCTGAAGCCTCGAAGCGTTGGCAGCTTTTGTGTCGCTGAGGCCTTTGGCATTGAAAAATAATAAATGGAAGGGTGGGGAGGGAGAGCATTTGGGACCACCTCGGTTGAGGGCCTGACAGCGGTTATGTGATTCGGATTATTGAGAGAATGCGCTCCAGATTGCCTAAAAATGCTCACAGTGATCGTTTATTGTTCAACAAGGCGGGATCGTACTCCCATCTGCATCCAAATCAGTGGAGGGGAGAAGTGGGGGGTCTCGTCCCATGCAGGCATGAGAGAGACATCTCGTGTTAAAAAGAGAGTGTTGGAGGAAGGGTGGGGGAAACCGCGGTGTTAATTTACTACCTAATTCCTATGTATGGGCTACTTTATCATTCAAAGACAATAGGCTGCTTCTATTGTTTGTGAACATAAAATGCACAATAAAAGGCCCCTAAAAGGCCAGAAATACATCTAGAGATTAAAAAAATATATATATAGTAATATAGATGGACACTTCTCAGACAATGCAAACATTAAAACTATTATATAACTATTATAACTATTATAATAACTATGTTATTACAAAGGCATGGACGCCAGGAATTGGGGGCCATTTGGAGAAAAAAAGGTTTGGCCTCTTTACATAAATATCGAAATTACAACATATGTATTTATTTTGCTTTTTTATTTTACTTTTTTGGCCCAAAGTCAGTGATGGACCTTTATTTATCGTTAGCCTCCGACGGCGCCCCTCAACATCGAGCCATGCTCGTAAATATTTTCATTTACAAAAATGGCAAAAGAACAATGTAGCGGCAAGCTCACGCATAAATGTTGACAAAAAGGGGGGCCTGCGAAAACAAACTGAAAAGATGACGTGGCGCCACCCCGACCCATCTCTCGGGATAGCATCATGTGGACAGTAAATTGCTCACCCCACCGATTCAGAAAATCTGTTTACACCCTCTTGCGCCACACGCCAAACGCAGGGGCGCGCTGCACCCTGAACCAAATTATTCCACATGAAGAAACATCTTTAGAAAAAAAAAAAGCAAGATACATGGTGGCAAACATAAATAGTTACTTATTAAATTACACTTTCTTTTTCGCTTTATATTTGATATATTTCTTCAATAAAATTAATTACTTGTGACAGTACTTGTGTGTGCGTGTGCGTGTGTGTGTTCACCTCGTCCGCTCCTCCCAACGAAGCGCAGGTCGTTGAAGCGGGCCACTTGGTTCTTCATCACGGCGGAAGCGTTCCTCAACTCGGCCGAGTAGTTCTCGTCGTTCCCGGCCATGACGGTGACCAAAGTACCATCAGGGACATCACCGAGGGCCACAACCTGTGCGGGGGGAAAAAAAAAGCGGCTGGACCGTCACCGTGGAGCCCCAAAAACCCCATCTTCATTTGTAAATATTTTCCCCGGGGAGCAGCATAAATGTTTACACACGGATTATTTTCCTGAAAAGGCAGCTCCATTTCATTGTACTAACCTCAAATATGTGCGCGTCATGATTCTATGATGCTGATTTATGATTCTGGATGCAGACGTATGGCAATTTTCATTTCTCTTTTATAGGCGACAAATTCTACAAAAGGACATCCCGTTTTGCATCCATTTATAATTGCATGTTGCTTTTTAAGATTTAAATGTGTTTCACAGTTGCCTCTGAATTGTTTAACTCTAATACTTGTTATAAATGTGTAATTATTTATTTATTTATGTATTTATTTGTGCATGCGTTAATTTCTTCAATGGCGCTTTTCGCGTCACGTTAACGCCGATATCACAACAATATCTTGCCTTAAAAGCGACGGGCAGGGTCTTGTTGCACCTCCAGTGAGACGGTAGGACCGAGCAGAGGAAATTGGGGCTGTCGGTGCGGACCAGCTCGCCGGCGTGGTCCGCCAGGACGTCCACCACATTCCTGGTGTCGGGTCTCGCCCTGAGCGGGCCCGGGGTGGCCATGGCCCCGTTGCCGTCTACGAGTTTACTACAGGTGAAGGACGCGGAGGGCGGCGTGAACCGTCTGGTGGTGGGCGGCTCTACGGGAATATGCATCACAACAACAGCTCGGGTCAGTGTCAAGCTGACGATGGGGGGGTCGGTGCAGAAGTTTGCACGGCTCTTCAAAGTCTGCTGTCTTCTTTCTTGAGTGCCGAGGATGGAGGCGATGGAGCAAACCGATGGGAAAGCGGGGGCTCTCAAACACAGATTTTTTTTTTGTTTTAAAGGGATGATTGAGAGCTAGATCATCTGGCGTTGAATCACTGAGAATGTCTTGTGACACTCGTTAAATGCGTAATAGCAGTTAATGAAAACAGTTTTGTCAGCGACAAAGAAATCCAGTCGTGGTGGGGGGAAAAAAACTGAAGAATGAAAAATCCAGCCGACTGACTTCCACGTCTAAATGAGAGCAAAATATCTAAAATAACACTTCATATAAGTCACTTCAGATCTCACAAGACTCCAAAAAAAAAAACAGCTACAGCAATAGTGAAACTGTACAAATTGTCCTCCCGCGCGTTGAACGTGCGTCAAACTTTATCCAGGTCCTCGTCTCCCAAAAACCAAAAAAAAGAAAGAAAGGAAAACAACCCAATCGAGGGGCTGCCGGGTGCCTGCACGGATGTTTCACTCCAAGTTATCCACCGCAGAGCAGATTACGGACGCGCGAAGACGTCGCGAGGCTGAATGGAGAGCTCAAGAGTGCCGCGAATTATTTTACCCGAGTCATTTTAGTCTTTAGTGGTCGGGAGTGTGGAGATGCTTTCCACCAATGAATCTTCTGGGTTGGGCTTTCAGTAGACCAATCAAAGTCTCCGCCGCTGCTGCTTCTTCTGCCCCAAATTCAATTATTGAGCCATCTCTTCCTTTTCTGCAGTGACCAGGGCTTATTCTCTTTTTATGAAGAAAAAAAAAGTAACCATTCGGTTTAAAATTCTCTTACTTTGTATTCATACAATGAATTGTGACCTGTAAATTATATACGCACCTATTTATTTCAAAAACAGCATCTGGCATTTCTGAAACCCTGACAAAAAAATCACTTTATTTTATGTAAGGCATTAATGATTTTTTTTTTTTTAATGTTTCAAAGCAAAACATCTCCTGTAATATATTTAATTGTGAACTGGCAATAATGGGGCATTTATTTGTCCAATTTTCTCAGTGAGGCGAGTTCATCACTTTATAATCAATATATATATATATATATATATATATTATTCATAAAAAATATTGCTGAAATAAATAAATAAAACAGAACGGTATTCATAAATACTTGATTACAGTTGAAGCAATCAAGCGAATTGGACAAACGTGTTTGTTGGAATCAAAGGAAAAGTGGCTTGATGAGAGAGCAGCCGGCAAACCTGCGTGCGGTTCTTCTTGCGCACGCTAGTTGGCGCATTCGCCTTTAATTTCAAGCGGCGTTTGCGCGGAGACGACACTTTTCATCTCTTCTCTGAAATAGATCAATGACCCAAACTAATACCCGGTCATCTCAAGAAATTCAACGAAATGATGTTTGAATTCAAGATCTTTACCCCAAAAAATTGCATGATGTCATCTATTTTAAAATACTGTAAACCCACCGCGATATTGACAATTAAAATGATCTGGAATTCTCGACACGTATTCGTTCAGTCGTGGCACATTACAGACAGAAAAAAATATGTTTATGTACACACTGTAACGATGACTATCTTCTTTAAAAAAAACTATTTGAGCAAACCAAGCAATATTATATTAAACCGGCCGTGTAATGACAAACGTTTCCCGTGTTACTTATTAGAATTATTAATATGTAAAATGAACAACGGAATCAGATTTAGCTAATACAAAATATGATACAGTAGGTTACGATTTAAATGAACCGAATAGAAACTGCAGTATTTTACAAAAAAAAAAAAAATCTGCTTCCGATGAGGCATTTAAAATGGACTCCTTTAATAGCATACAAATTAAACCGTTTTAATTATTTGACCATCTTTAAACTCGTTGATAAATATCATCAGTGCTGTACGTTGTCGTCTTCACTAATTAGTCACAGCCACGGGCACCCCCCACCCCACCCCACCCCAAAAGAAAGAAAGAAATACTGTAAGTCTCAGCACATGCCAGAGACTTTTATCAGTGTATTGGACATCGACATCGAGCAGCAATTCGCAAACTTCACTTTGGGTGTAGAAGCTACAAAATTAGAAACAATTACTGACATTTATTTCAATGTTTTAATTTACAATTGTAATTGATGTAAATGAAATGCAATAAAATATATGCCAACAAAATGTGCCTGCATGACATTTTTAATGCAGGTACCTCTCTATTCTGTATCTTTTTAAATTCATCTCCAGTTTTCTAGAGAATTGCAGAAGCTTGAGAAGAAATACAAATCCATTAACTATTCGATTTTTTGGATAAATTAATTTATTTTATTTGAAATATTTTTTGTCCTTTTTTTGAAGTGCTTTGAAGTGTAAATTCGAAAAGGCCGGGCTCGATGGAAAATATGACTTCATAAGGACCCTGGGGAAAAAAGTTTAAATGTCCAGCTCTTCCCACTCACAACATAATGCTACCCCTGTTATTTCATTTCGCACACACACACATACATATATATACACACAGGTATATATATATATATATATATATATATATATATATATATATATATATATATATATATAAATATGCCCTACGACTGACTGACTATATATTCAATTCCTCCTGAAGAAATTCAATTTACACACTTCGGTATATTTTTGCTGCACACTGCACTGAGAAGCAGACCACACACACACACACACACACACACACACACACACACACACACACACACACACACACACACACACACACACACACACACAAATATGTACACGCAGGCAAACCAGGAGAGATGTCAGGAGGAAATGGACCCGCAAACAGAGCCCTGAGCTGAAACTTGGTTCAGTGCCTTGCTTAAGCGCACCTCGACAGCAGTCAGGGTGCAGATTCGCGGCACTCCAACAATCACTGCTATTGTTTGGTTCACAGCAGGACTCAAACCTCTATTTTCAAAGCCCAAGTCCTCACAGATGAGCCAATGATCAACAACCACCCCACCCTGTCCCACCCCAACATGATATGACCACACAACCTCTATTTTAGTGATGCTCATTGGGGACAACGATGATACTTGTGATATGTTCGTCAATGAGGTGGTTCATTATTAAATCGTGACCACACACTTCAGTTATATGCCCCGGCCCGGCTTTAATGTGCACTGTCACATTTAGAGCTCTACATTTCACCATTCACTTTCTACAATTTCAGCCACATAGGACGGAGCTCGCCACGGCCCTGAATGCTTTTTAATGATTTAGGTGGGTCAGGCCTGAAATCAAGACAGAACTGCCGGAGGACATGCAAAACCTCAAACTCACCTCAGATAGGCCCCACAATGCTTTTATATATATATATATATATATATATATATATATATATATATATATATATATATATATATATATATATATATATATATATATATTCATTCATTCATTCATTCACTCTCCGAGCCGTTTTACCCTCACTAGGGTCGCAGGGGGTTAGGCTGGAGCCTGACCCTGAACCGGTTGCCAGCCAATCGCAGGGCACACAGAAACGAACAACCATCCGTGCTCACACTCACACCTAGGGACAAGTTGGAGTGTTCAATCAGCCTGCCACACATGTTTTTGGAATGTGGGAGGAAACCGGAGGACCCAGAGAAAACCCACGTAAGCACGGGGAGAGCATGCAAATTCCACACAGGAAGGCCGGATCTGGAATTGAAGCCGGTACCTCTGCACTGTGAAGTCGACGTGCTAACCACTCGACTATTCAAACAAATCAGAAGTCAAACAACATCCCGCAACGGATCATAGAGGTTCAACTGCACTGTTGTGCTTAAAACCAAAAATAAACTTAATGTCCTTTGGCTGGGCATAAGTTGAAGGCCCAGTCATGATTAACATGGCTGAAACCTGATTAACTTGTAAGACGAATACAGTTTGAATAAGAGACTGGAATCATTTGGGTTCATGCATCTGTATATGCCACCCACTCTGCCTCAGAGCCACTAAAAAGTCACTTTGAAGATGGGTGAAACCTCAGCTATGGGAATCCTCTTCCAGTTTCGTATTCATTTTTTGGGGGTGTTTTTTCTAGCTTGATAGAATCTATTCACCTATGTCAAATTTGGGGCTATTTTCAGACATAAGCCCTTGGAAGGGTAGCTATTCATTTGGAAAGGGGGGCTGTGGAGCCAATTAGACCTAGTTTGAGGTTGGGTGATGACCTAAGACAAAGATTCTATCTTTAGAGAAGCTGTGGCCATCACACATTTCTGTACATTCACAAATTACAGGGCAGGCTTTGGCCCTCAACCCACCGAACACATTCCTTCCCCAAAGTGTCTGCTCAAATTTCATCTGGAGGTTTGTGCTCAGTGGAAATATGAGTGCTGTGAATGGACAACTATGAAATGGAGTTTTATTCCTCCGGATTATATTAGGACCACTTCAGGGCTCGGGGTCGTTTTTTGTATGAATGATGAATTCTGCGGTGACTTTGCTACGTTGAGCTTGTTTACCCGTGCCTCCTCGTTGTGAACCGGTATGCTATTGGATCGGATTTTTTGAGTTTTTTTTTTTTTGCTCCACTATGTGTCTGTGATTAGATGATGGAATTCACCAAAGCCATTTGCACCGATGCCCTCAAAACCACTTCATACGTTTTAGACAGGAATGACTAAGTTGATGTTTTGGACTCCTGTTGCTCTGATCACTGCTGTGTTTTGATTACGCAACGGTGATTTTAACAATTGTTTAATAATTGTTTACTTCTACTTCCTGGTTTAGTTTGAAACACAAACAAGCCTGTTTTCGATAATTCTATCGAGCAGACCTTGAAAAGAGGACCAATTTTTAGTCCTGAGCCTGCTTTTAAGAGCGTTGGTTTGCCTTGTGTTCCAGACATTTGACAGTATTTGGACTTACATTCTTCAAGGTCAGTCCATTCTTGTACACCTAACTTTCAGGGTTCAATGAAAGAAATGGTACTTTCAAAGTACTGTAACTGACTGCCATTTTATCCTTGACATTTGGGAACATATGTAACTCTTTACACCCCGGAGGAAGTACAAATGCACTACTTGCGTTGGAGTCCAGTGGAGCCCGATGCGGTACATTAATAATGATAATAATAACCTGGATTTATACCACACCATTAGGGGACAGAAATGGACCCTACTGTACATCTATTTCTGCCAAGCTTACTATAATTCAGTTGAGTTGGCAGACACGCAGGCTGGCAAGCAGCATACGCACATCGTCATTCCTGTGAACAGCTTGGCAAGATTGGTTCTGCCTTAAGGTTGGCGAAAGCGGCATTTTGTTTTTTCAAAATAAATGTGAAATACACATTTGGGCGGCCCGGTAGTCGAGTGGTTAGCACGTCGACTTCACAGTGCAGAGGTACCGGGTTCGATTCCAGCGCCGGGCTTCCTGTGTGGAGTTTGCATGTTCTCCCCGTGCTTGCGTGGGTTTTCTCCGGGTACTCCGGTTTCCTCCCACATTCCAAAAACATGCATGGCAGGATGATTGGACACTCCAAATTGTCCCTAGGTGTGAGTGTGGGCGTGCATGGTTGTTCGTTTCTGTGTGTCCTGCGATTGGCTGGCAACCGGTTCAGGGTGTCCTCCGCCTACTGCCCGAAGACAGCTGGGATAGGCTCCAGCACCCCCCGCAACCCTGGTGAGGATAAAGTGGTTCGGAAAATGGATGGATGGATGGGTGTCAAATACAAGTCGAGGCGACATGCTGCGGTCATGTGATCAAAGTCTGGAAGTACGGGACGAAAATCGGACGGGCTGTCCATGCCTTTCTTTGTGAGCTTGTGAGCTCAGTAAATTCAGGTTTGTTCTTGGTTGATTTCACCAACACTATTTGGAGACACTCAAATGTTTCCACTAAAACAATACTGATGTGACCTCCTTCTACAGACCTGTGCAGAAGTTGAAAATAATCATGACACCAAAAGTCTCAACTCGTAATGGTCGATAGATTATTTCTCAGCTGTGACAATATTTCTTGCCAGAGCATTTGAAAAATCTGTTTATTTCCTCACATTTCTCTTTATTTCCACCTCCTCATGCTGGTCACCATCTGAGTCAGACACTCCTGTGGGATGGCACACCACTTCTTAACCAAGACGTGGCTCAGATCAGGCAGAATAGTTGTGTCGGTCACTTCAGCACGAACATTGCGCCCAAGCGGATTTCACAAGTGTGCACTCGGGTTGAGGTCAGGACTGTTGGGTTCTTTGGAATCCCAAATTGTGGACAACGACAAGCCTCAGGAGATGCTGCCCTCACTGTCACAATTTCTCCACCGAATGGTGTCACCCTATCGATGCAGCAGACTCGACGGTATTCTCAGGGATTGTAACGAAACGTAACAATGCTGTCAAGTTTCCTTTCCAGTGTGGGTGCTGACAGCGCAAACGGGCTTGGTGGTGAAGAGCCCAGTTGCCGTGGCTGGCCTACTGGGCAGGGGTGTAGTGGGCGTGGTACGCGGGGGTACGCCGTCCACCCACTTCTCCCGACGCCACATTCAATTTTTATTTCGGTTTTAGCCTTGCACTGTCTGCGGGTTATTGAAATGTTTGTTGATCATTGTTCTAATGCGAGTTATGCTTAATAACTTTGGCCTGTGATTATTTTGGAGTAGTAAAACATTAAATTTAACGTTAGTTCAACTGGTGTTGTAGCCTATGATTGATGTTCTGTATGCATATATAGAACATCCCCGAATCGCGTACACCCACTTAAAAAATCCCCACTACACCACTGCTACTGGGAGACCAATGGCGACAGGGGGCGCTGGAGCCTATCCCAGCCGTCTTCGGGCATTAGGCGGGGGACACCCTGAACCAGTTTCCAGCCAATCACAGGGCACACAGAGACGAACAACCATCCACGCTCACACTCATACCTAGGGACAATTTAAGTGTTTAATCAGCCTGCCAAGCATGTTTTTGGAATGTGGGAGGAAACCGGAGTGCCCGGAGAAAACCCACGTAGGCTCGGGGAAAACATGCAAACTCCACACAGGGAGGCCGTAGCTGGAATTGAACTCTTGAATCTTCTTGAGTCCTGGATTTTTTTGGATGTCATTTCTGTCTGTTTTGACATGCTCCTTTTAATAAATCTAGGTTAGATGACTCCGGTCCTAGAGAGCCTCAGTCCTGCTTGTTTTTAGAAGTTTCACTCTTCCAACACACTTGACTGTTTTGAAATTTCCCTGTTCCACAGGCCTTGTGAAGATCAGGCAAACATGGCATATCGATGGACATATGAACACGATGCATATCTATCTATCTATCTATCTATCTATCTATCTATCTATCTATCTATCTATCTATCTATCTATCTATCTATCTATCTATCTATCTATCTATCTATCTATTTATTTATTTATTTATTTGTGTATGTTTATATATTAATTTCTTGATGTCTTTTTATGCAGTTCAACTTTGCTGCCCTTCATTTTAGCTGTGTGCAATGCACTGCATGTTTGCACTGTGGTTGAGAGGAAAGAAATGTCATCTGTGCTGTATGTTGCACACAGAGCATATTTGACAATAAAGATGACTTGATACTGTCCACACATATTCCATATTCTAAGCTATCAGACATCTGATTGCCAAACACCGGCACTAATCAGACGCTCAAAACCAGAGACAATGGCAGCAAGAAAATAAAAGATTTTGCCACATTTTAATGGCACCGTGTCTGTCAATGATGATGCAGTGACTTCTGTGCACAGTGTGGGTTATTTCCCACTCAGTGTAGCATTCACACTCACATTTATGAGGGGAGATAAACAGGCTTCTGAACAGGGTGGATTTATCGGCAAGAGGCATTACTTACAACAAATAAATATTCTACAGAAGATGAAATGACAAAGGTTTTGTCGTAGAATTTGAATGCAGTATCACGGCCTCAATGACTATTCTTATTTTCTTGTAATTTTTTTTTAATACTTAGATAACCTCCATCTCTATTTTACTGGACATTGCCATCGTCTGTTCACTGAAAAAGTCAAACACTATCATGACACCATATTTGAAGAGCCTATCTGTACATCTAGAAACTAAGTCCACGTGTATGTTGTTGACATCTCGAAACCTGTCTGCCAAACACACTGGAAGCCTGTCGAATTGGGATGAGACAAAACACTGGAGGAGACAATGAGCCCATCGGCCTCATGCATCTTTAATACTCTGCTTACGTTCTATAAAAGGTGCAGAGTGGAGCCGAGGGCTTATTAAAGCCTCCTGAATCAATTGAGCAAAATAATGGCTGTTGGGGGACAACTCCACCTATGTTTATATTTCGCTCTTCAACGTAAATTGATTTTTAAGGGCTTAATTTTGAATGTGCCAAACATGCTGCTTGCGTGTCCAACATGTTATTGTGTGAATGCTTGACTGCAATTTTGCTGTTAAAGGGAGAAGGCCATTAACATTATAGCAAGGTCATTGCTATTCTTCTGAATGCAAACCCCCCCCCCCCCTTTTATCTATAAAGGACTACATTTTGAAACATCAGATGTTCACAAAGTACCTTGTATGCCTCATTGTGCAGCACACAGATTTATACCTTCCAATAAGTCAAGTCGACTTTACTGTCAAATGTGCTCATAGAGCACCGATGAAATTTCTTTCCTCTCAACCACAGGAGAGAGAGGAGCCACTGCGGGTGCCCCCCCCCCACAAAATAAAGCAACATCTTTTTTAATTTTTTTTTTAATTTAACGATTTTCTTTATCTGTAAACATCTGAAACATCAGATGTTCACAAAGTACCTTATATGCCTCATTGTGAAGCACGCAGATTTATTCCTTCCAATTAGAGAGGAGCTCTACACACACACAACACAAAAATAAATTGTGACTGTTCGGCGAAAACCTCCTATGTCCAAATTTGGTACTTTCATGATTTTTCTTTTTCTCACAAAACCAGTTTATTGGTCAGTCCCAATATGGGTCAGTTAATTTACAAATAATTGACCAGTCGAAATTTTCTTGCTCTCCTTTTTTATAATGCAATGTTGATAGCTCAAAAAACATGCTCTCTTTTTTGAATCCATGAAAAGTGAAGCTTTGGGGCATGTGGCGATTCTGTCCAATGCCAGTGAAATTCAAAGAGGATTGTGAGAGTTCTCATATGTTCCACAAATAGGCAATGATGCAAAAATGATTATCGAGGCAGTTTTCCTAAATAAAAAAAAATAAAAAAATAAAAAAATCCTTAGCATTTACACACAGTATTTTTAAATACTTATTATTTTTAAATTTTAAATACTTATTATTATTATTATTATTTAAAAAAATAAATAAAACCTGTGTAATTTAGCCATGTATGAATTGAATCTGCAAAGTGAATGCATTGCTGGTAAATGAGAGAACAGTAGCATACTATCCTTCAGTGCAACAGTGATGACAGCATACTACATAATAAAACAGCGGCAGACAGTGAACAAGGCAGCCCTGGCATGACGGTGCCTCATTTCTAAATGGGCATTTAGCGATGACATCATTGCTGTGTTTAGTGTAATGCGATTTTGTGTTCTCCACTGTTGTAGTGCAAGGGCCCAAATTTTCCAAATCATACTTCTGAAAGCAAGAGCCGTTCACAAACATTGGAAAACGGGTTTGGATTACATCCACGCTAATGTTGAATAGTAAAAACAAAACTACTGACTCGGAGTGTCTGTTTCTCTTGAAAAATGACATTTGTCTGAATCCACAACAGATTGAATTTGAATTACAGTCTTTATAATGTAAACAGCACCGGATTCATTTACATAGTCCAGGCGTCGTGTTGTTAATACGTACAATGAAACCTGCAAATAAACAGCGATGATGTGCGTCGTGAAATACCCTCGGATATCGGGTAGCCCTCATTAGCCCAAGCGCGCCTGCCCCCTCTCAACACGCACTCGCCGTCAAGCCCGGTGTCACGGTGGCTCCGCCCTCACATCATCCATCGGGTACACTCACCCAATGATGACAGTTAGCAGTCTGTGATGTGGTTGCTGGGCCTGTTTATTCTTTGCAAACCCACTAAAAGTAGCACTTGAGTATAAGCTCACCAAAAGGCCCCCATGCTATTATAGGAGCACTTTGGGCAGACTTTTGATCTGGTGAGTTTTGTAAATAAGGCCCCGCCTTATTGCAGCCACTGCTTTTCCATATTGTTTCAAGCGAGGGCAACTATTTGGTACCAACGCTGGTGTGTAACCTGGCGCTAAATATTACAGTAAGTCAAACATTTGGAGTTGTGCACATAATGAGAACAAATGTTTGAAACTGAAAACAATCCCATTCCTTTTGTGAAGGACCGAATGTTTTTTTTTTTTCTTCTCCAGGATCTTTATTTACACTGTGAGAGTTCATATAGCTTTTACATTCAAATGGCTACCATAAATACATCAAGTCCCCCATTTTTTTCAGCTGTGGTTTTTCATGAAAGCTATAATCATTTCTCATCTTTCTTTGTCCCTTTGTCTCTCTGTGTATTTGTGTGTGACAACACACACACACACACACACACGCACGCACGCACGCACGCACACACACACACACACACACACACACACACACACACACACACACACACACACACACACACACACGGAGTGTTTCTCCTTTGCTGGCGAGAGCTTCTGATGCAAGGACGGCAATCTGTAATCTGTAGTAATTGCATGTTGCAGAAAAACATTTTTCCGCTGTGGTAATCGCTGCAATATGTGCAGTTGCGTTGCCAAAGTGACAGCACCCCCCCACCCCCCTACACATAAACACACTCACGCCACACAGGATCCTGACTCACTCTGACTCTGCCGAATGTGTCCAATGAAAATTTTGGAGTCCATTTCTCAGGATGGCCGCAAGCCAGAGACAGTAACAGAGACAAGTAACTGTTTTATTGTGACGATCGTTGGCTTGGTATGGGCACTCACACTGGCACACATACACACACCTGTGACACTGCCATGTTGCATTCACTTTCACCGAAAAGTCTAAAGTTCCTGCCGGTGACAGTTTAACTGCCATATAGACTTAGTGCCAGCTCCCACACAAAGATCAGGGGACGGATGTTTGAATGGTGCTTCACACTTGCGTTTCTCACTTTAACCTTTAAAGAGCTACTACATGCCACGGGCGAATCTTGGATCACAAGTTCTCGGGATGCGAAGCTCCTCGCCAGCGAAGATAAATGTCACTGTTTTGTCCATTTTAACACAATTTCATGACCACAATTATGAAAGAGAACTCTATCACCTGTTGGGGACGTATGTGACTGAGCCATCAAATCAAGGCGATTTAGGTGTTGAACCGCAAAAAGAGGACTGGATAAGATTTAGAAAACAAACATATTGTAAGCCGAGTAGTACCTCAGGGAAGAAAACTCAATTTGAGACAGCAACTACACTTCTACACAAACATTGGCAGGATGCAGTGTTTCTGGAGCAGTCCTCTTTCGTGAGTGCTAAAAACCTTGGACGTATTTTTTGAACAGGTTGCAAGCCAAACGCAGGGCACACACAGGCGAACAACCAGCCGCGTTCACACTCACACCTCGGACAATTTAGAGCGTTCCGTGAACCGGCCATGCATGTTTTTGGAATGTGGGAGGAAACCGGAGTACCCGGGGAAAACCCACGCAGGCATGGGGAGAACATGCAAACTCCACACAGGAAGGCTGGAGCCGGAATCAAACCCTGCACCTCTGCACTGTGAGGCCGACCACTAGAACAGATAGATTTTTTTTCATTGGAGAACTGAGTCTTATTTGTCAAAGTTCCTCATGACTAGTCAAAGTTGAAGCCAAATTAAATAGAACACATGCAGTAAGAGTCTTTAAGACCGTTTTGACACATGTGAACGTGTTTTATATTTGAATGCATTCCTGACTTGAATATACGATTGAAACCCACACATTAATATCTCTGGACGAAGTTTTAGAACAACTGCTCATTATGTCATTACAAATCGGGAAGTGGAAAGCCAAGTAAATGTAGGGTTGTTACACATCTAGCCAGAATAGTTGCAATTTTTCATAGAAGACTTTCTATAAACTTTTGGAGTGTATCAGTTGGACGAAAGAAAGGACTGGCTCAATGCCTCAATTATACAACCACCAGTCTCGTAGGATGTTCATTCAATTGTTTAATTTAGTAGAATATGCAGATCACTGACATGACACAAAACTAGAGTCATTTCAAGTGTTAACTTTCTGGCATTAAGAAATACTAAAAGAAATCAAGAAAAAAAATTGACGTGGTCAGTAAATGTTACTTTTTTAAACCAAGCAAAGGGAAAAAATACAATTTTGAGGAAAAACTATATAATCATGAAAAAACAACAACAACAAAAGAACACTTCAACACACCACTAGTACTTTGTTGCACTCCCTCTGGCTTTTTTAACAGCTCACAATCTCAAAGGCATATATTTAAAGGAGAAGTCAACTCCTCCAATAAATTGTTTGAACATGGCATTCTTGATATTACATTTGTGGCGTATGGATTTTGCAGCAAAATCCAGCTGCGTTTAATCATCTCAGGAGGCAGCTATTTTGCCACTTGCTGTCGACCGTTCAGGGCTCAGGTAATTTTTTTTCCTAGGTGTTAATAATGCCCTTCGTCATTGACGTCGATTCCAGTTTCCTTTCATTTGTTCCTGTATTTGTTTTGCTGTGCAATTTCTCCTTTCAAGACACTTTAAGTTTACCGTATTGACGCTTTGATGTCTACCAGCATGCTTGCCTTTAACAACCTTCCCACGTTGTTTGTACTTGGTCCAGATTTTGGAGACAGCTGCCTGTAAACCAACATTGCCTGGTGATTTCCCTTCTTCAAGAAGTTTTATCATCCTCTCTTTTGTTTCAAGGGACATTTCTCATGTTGGAGCCATGGTTCTTGTCAGTCCCCTTGGTGCAACAGCTCTCTAAGGTGTGAACAGTAGTGTTTGACTGCAGACTCACAAGCAGATCTAATTAGATTCATGTTAGTTTTAGTTTTTCTCAGAAATGAGTGATTTTCACACATTTTTACTTTATTTAAACGTTTAGCCAGAAAGTTGCCATTTGACATGATTTTCGTTTTGTGTCCTGTCTCTGATCTGCTGCCTTCCACATATTTTAAAAAACAGAATGAAGATCCTCTGAGAGTGGTGATTCCAATATTTTTTTTTTTACCAGGGGTTGTACTTCATCACAATGTCTAATCATTTTAATTTCATGACTGTCAATTTCTACCGTGCCCTACTCATTCAACCATACCTTTAGCTGACTACTAATAGTCACGCTGGAGAAATGGGCCTTCATCAACTTTTCCCACAAAACTGAAAGCACATAAAAGCAAATGTCCAAAATGTCATAGTTCATCAATTAAGAGGAGTGTCTTGGCAATTTGTCCATAAAGTATACTATGTATGGAAATAAACTATAACTTTTATCAACACACAGACACACACACCCACAACCTAGCCAACTGATCAGTAATGCTCAGCGACATTTATAGAAACACAGTCATAGACACCAAGATTGCAACCAGACTGTGTGTGCAAAGCTTTTCCTCTCTGGGCTGCTGTAGCCATCCAACCTCCCAGCAGTTGAACTTTCCTGTCTCTAATGGAGTCTTTCTGTCAGATCAAACAGCTCTCACTGACGAGGAGAGGAGACAGATCGCAGTGCTGGAAGCCATTCAGTCTGACAACCCAAACACATTTGACTGGCAACGCAGCCGGCCCTCTACTCTGCTAACGCTCGAGATTCCACACAAATGTAGTTATGCCACTAGAAAGGAGAATATGGGGAGTGGGGAGGGGGGGGGGGGGCACAAAGACAAGGCCGTCACAACTCGGTCTTTCCTCGAATGAAATCGCATGTGAGCCAAATATTAGGAAGCATGCTTGGCTTCCTGCAACCACCAAGTCATTAAAACGGAGGCTGTAAACCACATTTCTACCAGCAGACAATGCCTTTTTGTGCTCGGCTCTCCCCTCCCGCTGGAGGAAAAGCTTTAATAAGTATCGAGATAAGAGAGGGAAGATGTACAGAGAAGTGAAAGGAAGATGGATGGTGTCGGATGAATGAAAATGAGTGGCGGAGTTTAGTATGGGTCAATGGAGTGGATGTCAGTTGAGGCACCTTTGTACTGCATTTTCCTTTTGGCACTTGGAGATAGATGACTGCTCATGAAATTCCTCTTTGAGGGAAAAGCACCGTGCTTTTTGAGGTTGCCATGAAAAGACGTGAAGGTCCACCTGCACCCTCAAAATTCAGAACAAGATTTGTATTCAATGCTCCTTTAAAAATTATTCATTTGGGTGATGGCATAGAATTTGACATCAACGGTAAAATTATACAGAATAAATATACAGTTCGTATAAGACGGCGGTCGGCAACACGCGGCTCCAGAGCCGCATGCGGCTCTTTAGCGACATCTGGTGACTCCTTGGAGCTTTGAAAAAAATGTTTGAAAATGGAAAAAGATTTTGATAGCAGGCTAATATAGCTCAAATAGATATAGATACATGTTGCAGCTCCGAAAAAAAGGAGCTGTGGTGTTGTTTTTTAAAAACGTACACTTTATTTATGCTTTTAACAGTCTCGACCAACACAGACACGTCTGCGTCTGACTACGTGCCTTCTCTCTTCTCGTTCAACTCGAGAGGCGTTCAAAGACAGCCTCTGAAAAATGGAAATTAATGACCCAAAACAAAAAAATCAAGCGAGGAAATCACAAAATAAATTCTATGGGGGCGTTTGTGAACACACAACAAAGGAATGAATAACATAAACAATTCTGAGACAGTCCAGTCTCCTACATACATACAGCATGTGTTTCCTTCATTGTAAGTTTTATAGAAGGCTTTTATTTTTTTGCGGCTCCAGACATATTTGTTTTTTGTCTGTTTGTTTGGTTTTTTTTTTGTCCAATATGGCTCTTTCAACATTTTGGGTTGCCGACCCCTGGTATAAGACATCCATCCATGTGCCATGTATATACATACAAGATCTAGGACACATTTGAAGAATATGTAAATAAAAGCATCACAATTCTCAGTTTTGATTGCCACTATCAAAGAGGTATTAAGTTGATTTTTGTTGTTGTTTTTATGCTCCAGTATTTTGCCACTCTGGTAACCAAACCAGAAACATTTTTCAGTGTTATATTTGTAAAGGCAGAATTGGATACTTTACTTGTATTGAATGTTTAGTGAGGATTTCCCGCATTTCACCTATCGTAATCAGTGTTTGTCTCTTTCAGCTCCTTACATTACTGTTCCAGGGTCATTCCAGGTTCTGTCACACTCATTCAAGTGCACAAGGACTTCAAAGGGCTCGCTAAATGTTGAATTTGCATTAATTTCCCGAGCTTCCCTAGCGCCATCTGACTCACCGCAGAATCCATCCAGATTTCAGCAGCAAGCCCGATGCTGGTTTCCTGACAAACGTCCATGCCACTTTCCTCTGCGGGCCCAAGACAACTCTTGGAAAGTACTTGGCAGGCCCTCTGGGCTTTTAATTGTAAGGAAACAAAGGCGTGGCGACTCTCAGCCTGCATGTCAAGGAGCTCCAGAGCCTACTCAAACACATGATACTGTCATGCCTCACAAAAGCAATATTTGGCAGCAAACGACAATTGTCAGTTATTCCAATCGACTTCTATATGAAATCTCATAAGGAGAATGAACCGTCTCCACATGTCAGAGATTTGTTTGGTTTTTTTCTGCAGTGAGAACAAAGAGCGACAGCCCATGATGCAGTAGTTAAATTTACAACTCTGGGCTGCATTCCCAAACCTGCACCCACCCAATGGAATACCTCCTTTTAAAACTGCAATAGCTTTGGACCGGACTTCATTGGATTCCAGGAAACCACCCATGTGTCCGAAGTGACTAAATGTTTCCTCTCATCATCTCTGTCGCTAATCAGCCGTGGCGTTCCCTGTGTACCGTTAGCACCCAGGCCACATGGAGCTCGAACATGGTGAGGGCAGGACTTTCCCTCTTTGACTCAGAGCCTGAGGCGTCCACATGAGGCTTCGCTGTGACTGCTCACTAATCCTCTGATTGCAGTGTTTAGGTCCCACTCCCTCCTGCTCCACGTCAAGGCGGCCACAGCTAACGACAAGCTAATGACACGACGATGACAAGGAGCGTTTACAAAATCCAATCAGTAGCATGGAGGCTGACTGCCTGGTGATTAGGTTGATCAAACTCTGTCCTGACTGAACGACTGGCCCGCTCTGTGCCTCTTATGTCATCACAGTGATTAAAGAGCCCGTCAATCACTCTCACACAAACGTCTTTCTGCCAGGTTGGCAGTGTCCATGGATCACTGTCATGTTTCGAAGCATTAGAAAAATAGTACTTGCCATTACCGTTTAAGGAATGATCCAGCAAAGATTTTCACTCCAAAGCCCCCGTTCTGTATTTTTTGATCAGGAAAATGATACTAGCTTGGATTTTCCATTTCATCAATTTATTTTGGAGAAATCAGTGAAGAACTAACTCATCTCAAAATGCCCCTTTCTGCTCAGCAATATAGCCACGCCACCCTCCCCCTTCCCATATCTTGGTGGGAGTCAGCGGAGGAACCATTCAACATATACATCGCTAACAATATCCAAAACGGTGATCAATCGGCATAGAACTTTATGTGGACTTCTCTACTTACATGAGCACCATTTACATATTTCTAATATCTATGCATCCATCCATTTTCTAATTCAGTTTGCTGAATATAACCAAGTCGTTCGTCAACTTTGGCGACTTCCATCCAATTTCAATACCACTTGAGCTGGAGCCTCCTTGCTTACTTGACATAGGCGAGTGGCAATGTAGACACAAAATTCAACATTCTGCACCTACATGTGTACTACAAAGGGTTAAAAGTGAGAGACTTTTAAAATGATAATTTAACCTGAAATGCCATTAATTTTTTTTCAATCACAAAATAAAGCAACACGTCCAATGGGTATAAAAATGTATGGGTTCATGGTTAAATGAAGCGTGTGAAAATAATTTATTTTTGTCTGTAATCAGTTTTGGGCATGTTGAGTAAATTATGAAACAAACAATGACTGAGGAATTTTTGTTAGATTAAGAATACAAAAACCAAACAAAACAAAACAACCAGAAAAACAAAAAAAACCCAGACCAACACATGTTTTGTGTTGTCCAACGTGTAATATCCCATTCAGGAATGCAACATACCGGAGTCAAGTCATTTGTCATTTTGATCAATGCGTTGACTGAGCATTGTTGAAATTACCATCTTAAGTTGAAAGCAAATAAATAACTTTTGAACAAACAACCGAGAGCAGAACTAATGTTATGTTAAAAAATTGCGATTGGAGAGCGGATCTAGATTAGTCTTCATTGACAAGGAGTGAATTGTTGAACCTCCTGATGAACTCACAACTTTTGTTTCTTGAAGAATGACTGCATACTGGACAGCAGTCATATACAGTAACTTGGATCTAAACTGAAGACTCACATTTGTAACATTAAGAGGGAAGTCCCTCATAGTTTTGGTTTAAGACCTCTGATGTTTTTTCCCGCACCGTGTGGGCAATGCCGACGGACTGACACATGAGCAGACCATATGTTTGTCCTGACTAGCCATTACGATTTGGTCAGGCAGGATTTAGAAAGCGGCAAAAACGTCACAGTCATCATGTTGACATGCGTCTCCCTGAGTCAGCATGAGAAAAAAAAAAAAATGATGCTGAAGCCATGTGTGGGTGTAACAATATTTTCAGTTTATGAGGACGTATAGCATAAAGGTGCTTGTGACTACTCTGACCATGAGACGAGCACAGACAGCAGACGACGTGACCTCACACTGCTAGACATACATTGGAGCGGACAAGGAGGGGACACTTGGTGTGCTCAGCTGACGGGCAGTCTCTTCATAGTGTCTTTGACTGAACAACAACAAATGAACAACAGAGAAAGTACCAGCTAGCTCGAGGGGCAAAACATACAGGGCAAACCGATTACGCTAGTTTAAAATAGATCAGATACTAACCTAAAAGATATCCTGTACAATACTGCAGCAAACTGCTAATCAGTGATGATAATGGGCTGACATAAAATAACAATAAATAAATAAATAAATAAATAAATAAATAAAACAACAAAAAATAAAACATACACTCAATTATTTTTTAATTTGTTTATTAATTAATAAAATCATTTAAAATTAATTAAAAAAATTTTTTTTTTAAAATATTTAAACATTAATGATTTAATTAAAACATTTATTTATAACTTAATTTAACAATTAAGTTAATATGGCTAATGTTAATAACATACACAATGTCCACAGAACACTCGCTGAATTTAAACAGATACAAGATGGAACTTCATTGGAATATTCACTCACACTTTATATCGACAGATGTATGATTTCATACATTTTCATGCGGTACAGGGTAGCAGATGGCAAACGCCCGACGTGCACCCCTCTGATTACTCTGCAAATATCGATGCAACCGTCTGTCTCTGCTCATGATTATGTGTACTGCTTCAGTAGCACTAATTTTCAGCTCACCCAGGATTGCAGGAAGTGGAAATGCATACGCCTTGCTCTATATGTCTCAGTCATGACGTTGTAGACCACTGGCACACCGAACGGCAGATGCTCATCGAGAAATCCCCTGACAGCGAGATGCACTGGCTTGCTGAAAAAGGTAGTCACCACCATCAGCAGATAGTTGTGGAAACATTTAGTTGATGAGCATCTCCAGGAATTTTGAAAAGTAAAGCCCACATCCCAATGAGCAACAAAGGCTTATGTTAGTGTAAGGTAGCGAATGTTGAGTTTTATTCAGGGTTCGTTCAAGGTCACAAACATTCGCAAAAACATTCACTAGACATTCAGTTTTTCTTGTCGTCAAAGAATAAAATCCATCCAGTGTATTAAATATGTCAAGCATGTTCAATATAATAATCTACAACACTGGTGTCAAAGTTAAGGCCCGGGGGCCAGATCCGACCCGTCACATCATTTTATGTGGCCCGCAAAAGCAATTCATGTGTCAACTTCCATGATCCTTGCTGAAGTCTGTACCGAAATGTCAAATTGTCATTGTGTAATAAATATTGAAATTTTGCAATCATTTTGTTACCCTCTTTACACTCACTTGAACAACAATTGAACAAACAAATTGGGAGGAAACCGGAGTACCGGGAGAAAACCCACGCAGGCCTGGGGAGAACATGTAAACTCTACACAGGAAGGCCGGAGCCAGGATCAAACCCACGATCTCTGCACTGTGAGGTCGACGCACTAACCACTGGACCGCCCTTATCGTAGAGGTTAAAAACAAGGACTTTTCTAAAGAGCAACAAAAGAGTTGCTGTGTAAGTATTGTGCATGAGGGGAAGAGTGCTGGAATCCCAAAACATTTTTATTGCAGAATAACAGTTAACACTATGTAAACAAGTTGGGGAAAAACAGAGTCGAGAGTATGAAATGATTTCACAGTCTGCAGCTTCTCACATCCTATAATTATCTGCATTCTTCTGCAACTGTAATTATATTTTTCTTTACTGGTTACAGGACCAATGCCTGCCTGTGATAGTGTTTTAGGCATAATTAAAGATTATAATTATGAAGTCATGATCAAGGGTGATGGAGAGATTTTTGTCTGTGACAAAGGTTAATTGAATCCTCTGATGTGGTTCTTTTCAAATTTCCTCTTGTGAGTAAAAAAAAAAACAATTGTTTCTTCCCTTCCTTGAATCGACTTGTCGGCAACTACCATGGCGCAATGACGGTTCTAGCTTCGAGTCAATGGTCACATGCTTTGTCGTTTACAACACAGCTTTGCTAAAATCAACAGGTGGTCAGTCGGTCGTTGCAGCAAACCCGCAGCAATTCCTCACGGGTGTGGAAATATTTGACTAAAAATAAGACCGGGAGCTTTCTAATTATGTGGGTATTTCCTTAAATATGACAAAGCACAAGCGCACTGAAAAGGGATCCGCTAACGCTAGCAAATTGACCAAAAATCCTCACGTCACAGAGAAAAGACAGAAGATACACTGTAGTGTCTGCTTAGATAACAAAACGATGACAATTCTGTGATAATGAACGGTTATTATCACGAACAAACTAGTTTTTCCGTTCAACCCTTCAATGCCAAACAAACACACACACTTCTTCCTCTTTTAAGTTGCCACATCCACTGAGTTTGGCATCCAATCACAAATCACTCATAAGACACCTCCGAGGTCCCACAGACAGCTGAATCTTTCAAAATTCCTACAACAACCCAAGTAACACAACTGCAGGTTTGCTGAAATACAAAGTACATCATTGCAAAGCATACGTTGTTAGATTTGAGCCGAGACACAAGGAGGCTTTGCCTGTCCCACTCTTGAGGTTGTGTGTCATGATAAGGCCATTAGTCAGAGGCTGTGGTTGGTGAAAATGTCCCCCGAAGCAAATCTTTGGCCATTTCAGGTTGCATTTTCCATATAAAACGATAAGTGAGACTGTTAATGTAGTTTAGTTAAGACAAACTACATGTTCATTTGAAACGGATATTTCTTGACAATGTTTTGTCGAGATGTGTTACAGGGTTCAAAAACAAAAGGCTTCTCCTTGATTTGGTGGATTCGATTGCACAAGGAGCAAGCTCAAGAAAAGTCCTGACTACTTCATCATCTTGAGGGTTTAGGAAAGATTAACAACTTGTAAATGAGTCAAATCGACCACAAAGAGATGACTCATCTAGTCCAGTGGTTGTGCTTTACAAATCAAATGATGATGTGAGGATTTTCATATAGCAGTTGAATAAAGCAATTCTCTTTTACAAGTCCCTGAATGTTTCATTTTAGAAACATTTTGAGACATTAAAAAGCACCATATAAAACTCCAACTGTAAAAATGTGTTCTTCATTGGAAAATATAACAAACTCTGTCTTAGCACCATTTCCCTTCCCTTCAACATCCACTCATGGGGAATTTTGCACACAAAAAATACATAAATAAATAAATAAAATTCCACCACTATAACCTTCTTTACTAGAATATATTCCAGTTAGTACAACCCCACAGTGACACATTCCAAAACAATGCCATGCTGCAAGTCCCTCCACAAACATGACGATGTCGAAAGCACTTTACAGTACTGTATTAAGCAACGGACTCCCTTGAAAGTCACTGTAGAAATCTATTATTAGTAAGAGTAGTGAACCAAAAAAAAAAAAGAAAAAAAGATGGTTCTACTTGTCAACTCAAATTACAGTCAAACCTCGGTTTTCGGACGTCTCGGTTCTCGTACAATTCGGTTTTCGAACTAAAATTTCAAGTTTTTTATGCCTCGGATGACGAACCAATTTCGGTTCTCGAACTAACTGAGCGCACTTGAATGCGTCACTTCACTCCTCTCGGCTTCGCTAGCTCATGTGGCAACGCTACCTCGTGTAGCTTCGCGAGGTAGCGAAGCCGAGAGGAGGTAGCAAAGCCGAGAGGAGTGAAGTGACGCTCCCTCGTGTCGCGGCGCTCCCTTGTGTCTCGTCGCTACACAGGAAGCGACCATTGTGAGCAGACGTTTTTGTATTGTTCAATAAAAAAAAGCAGACGTGTTTGGTGAGACGCTTCTGTTAGGACTAGTGAAATCCCCCTCTTTTCATAATGGTTTGCCCTGGCAGCACGGGGGAAAGGGGGGGGGTTTGTTTGCAGCCGCACATAATGAACACTCTGGTGTTCGGTGTCTCATTATCATGCAATAATCGTACAGAAACAGCTTGTGAGCAGACGAGTTTGTATTGTTCGATTAAGAATGTTTTTTTTTAAAAAGCAGACATGTTTGGTGAGAACTACGTTATACTGGACTGTTATTTTTGCATCGTGTATCAGACCCTAATCATGGCACCAAAGAAAGCAAGTGGAAGTGGTGAACCTGGTGAAGAAAAGAGGAAAATAGTGTGGAAAACTATAGAATTTAAGAAAGATTTAATCGCAAAATATGAGTCAGGTGTGCGTCTGTGTTGGCGAAGGAGTTCGGGATGCCGAAATGCCCCGCCTACTGCCTGCTGACAGCTGGGAGAGGCGCAGCCCCACGACAGATAGAGAGAGAGAGATGTTCCTTCAATTTTTATGTTACTATGTTAATGTTAAAATTGGTCATCTCCCATTACACTTGTACAGTGTATGGTGTGAAATTGTAAAAAAAAACGTGGTTTAAAAAAGTTGTTTTCTTGATTTGGAACGGATTAAAACATTTTACATTGATTTCAATGGGAAACTTGGTTTCGGTTTCCGAACAGTCTTCTGGAACGGATTAAGTACGAAAACCGAGGTTTGACTGCATATCAGTTCATATCAGTGCAAAAAGAAAATCAACGAAAACACCAAATCTTGTTACATTTTGTCATATAATTATTGTACATTTTTTCCAATTAAGCTTTTATGTAGGGCTTAAATTTCAGTCAAACATGAATGTTAAGAAATAAGAATAAAGTTATAAATCATTTAACTCGTGCAGCATAAGCATGACTGCAATCGACAGTGAATCCGGCTGTAACTATTTAGCAGGGAAATGATATGCTGATTTTTTTTAAATGTCCAACCATCCATCCCTTATCTGCACTGCTTTTCCTTTATTTTATCTTTATTTTTTTTATAATAGGACTACCGTAAAATTCCCTCCACCTCCATCGCTGGTTTCTGGTTCACGGTCCTGGTATTTCGTGCATTTTTTTATTTTATTAAATTTTTTTAACTGTTATTAATTTATTATTTTAGTTGTTTACAACAGCATCATCATCATTGTTGTGAGTTAAAGTATGTATAATTTAAAGACTTAACAAAAAAAGACATAGTGCCGTAAATGCGGTAATAACTTGTAACACTTGTAATGTCGGGGGATTTTCAGTAAGTGCATTTGCTGTGAAAACACATTTTCTCAAAGTGGTCTTCGCCTATCCCTTAACTCATTCACTTCCAAAGACGTATTTAGATGTCTTTTCAGAAGCCACACATTTAATCCCGTCTCCTCATTTTATATTGACTGTACTTGAAAAGGGTCTGAAAATGCCATTTTCAGCGTCTGTAAAGACATCTAAATACCTCTTTGGGAGTGAATAAGTTAAATGAAAAATAATATTTATTTGAAAAAGCGAAAAGTTTTCAAGTACCACTCAGCAATTTACTTTCTCCTTATTTCATTTCTAAAAATCTGACTAAATTCCTGCAATTTTAGCAATATTAGCTCCCCCTCCTTAAACAACAACTACCAGCATGAAAAAAATTCGATTCCAGCATATACTGTACGAGGCCAAATATATTTTTGAATGTATTGTGTCGATAAACCTTCTGACCGCAGGCATCTTGATACATAGAGCTTGGGGCGTGGTGGCCATCAGGAATTTTGGAAAAATGTTTGGATTTTCCCTAACGGCCGTTCTGGCTGGTCAAAGATCGTGACGATTGACCCCCCACCTCCATCGGCAATTAACTTTCTGAGCGTGACATCCGCCGTCTGCACCCATCGCCAATTAATTCCCATAGCGTCCGCCGCCCCATCCCACCCCCTGTCGACGATTAAATTTCAGAATTTGATGACACCGTACTCCAATGACATCAGCCATCCACAAATATTCCCGGGCCTAATTTAATTTTGTCTGTGCACAAAGCTGTAGCAGTTTGACCCCTGACTAGATGTGACACACTCCCATTAAAACGACCTTACCTACAACTTTACACTACGCAGGAATGCCTAGTAATTTTGTGTTTACAAAAACATATTATTCTCAGTTGGAAAAATCTTGAGAGCATAAATCTTTATCAGATTGGCATAAAGGAATTTTGCCCCGTGGTTGCTTTGCAGACCACCAGAAAATTGTATTTACTACTACACTTAGCACGACTCGAACCTTGACCCACTCGAGGCTCACCATGGTGGTTTGAGCCAAAAGTGTAGAGGGGTGGAGGCGGCTTTAACATTAGTCAACCACATAATCAGAGCGCCCCTCGGTACTCGCTACATAAAACCATCGTACGAGCAAACCTTAAAAGTGCTCCCCATAAAGTTGTGTTGACAGACAGTGAAAACGGCGAGACAGACCCAAGAAAAGTAAATAAGTACCTCCAAAACGTTTACAGACATAATCAAGTCCAGAATGTTTCTTCTATCCAATATGCCTTCAGAGTTTTATAAATAGATATTGTACCCGGCTAAATTGGAGACAGAATTTTGCTTCTCTCGAGCTGACATGAGTTTTCTATTATTTGCTTTCACTTTAAAATATTGAAACTGTTAATATCTAGTTACAGATTTCGGCTTGCTCAGCTTGGCATCTCGCGGGGGGCCTCACGCTGAGCAAGACTTTCAAGCACCTCCAATCAAGCCCATTTATTTATGTCAGAGAAATAATCTTAATCAAATTGTTATTGCTTTTTTTTTCCCCATTTGCCAGCTATAACATGTTGAAAATGTAGTCCGTTCCCCCCCCCCCCCCCCCAGCACAGTTTCAATGTGTCACTGCTTTGTTTAGGTTTTTTGCTTTGAAATGTTTCCACTGCTCGTGATCGACATGCATTTAAACTATAAATTTATCGCACTCATATGTGTCTACTCGGTTTTAAACTCTCCAAACCTAACCGGAGCACCTTTCACGATCATTTAAAAATAACCATTTTACAAATTTGGTGAGGTGTGGTCCATTTCTCACTCTGCTATTCAAACAGTGCAATAAGACAAATGCATACAACTTTTACCACCCGAATAAATCTCTGTCTGTTTTTTCTGCCACAAAGAGAGCTGGCTCCCACGAGTGTCACACTCAACAGTGAACGTCTGGATAAAAAAAAGGACAAATAATCTTGAAAAAAATATCAGGATGAAGGGAGATTCTAAAAGAATTAAGACTTGACCCGGGCACTGGTTAGCATGTTCGCCTCAAAGTACAGAGGCGTAGGGATCAATTCCAGGCCCCAGCCTTCCTGTGTGGCGTTTGCATGTTCTCCCCGAGCCTGCGTGGGTTTTCTCCGGGTACTCCGGTTTCCTACGACATTCCAAAAGCATTCGTAGAATGCTCAAAATCGTCCCTTGGTGGGAGTGTGCGCACGGATGGTTGTTCATCTCTGTGTGCCCTGCGATTGGCTGGCAACCGGTTCAGGGTGTCCCCGAAGACGGCTGGGATAGGCTCCTACACGTCCCGCGACAGTTGTGAGGATAAGTGGATTAGAAAATGGATGGATGGATATACAATGCTGGATATCAAGAGAGAGATCAAAGCCTCAGGTCCCTCTATACCAGGGGTGTCAAACTCATTTCACATTGTGGGCCACATACGGCCTCGGTAGATATAAAATGGGCCGGACCTCAGTGACAGACTGAGGCTACTGTTGTGTTCTTCTCTGATTAAAACAATGTTGTCTTTTACTTTGATCAAAACAGAATGAATTGCACCTTATTAAAAATATTAATTCTGTGTTTTTTATGCATTTTATGGCCTGATCAAACCTCCTTGCGGGCCGGTTCCGGCCCGCGGGCCGTATGTTTGACACCCCTGCTCTATACATGACAGCTTGAAATGAGCGATTTTGTATTTTTGTCTGTGACGTAATTTTTGTATATTGCCCTTCAAAAGATGCCATTGAAATGCAAAACTGCAATTTTAGAAAAAAACGTGCTGACAAATGTTACAAAATTACTGAGTGAACGATAACTTGTTACAGACCCTTTCACACATTGAGATTTTTCCAACGTTCCACATCAAGTTCCAATGAAACTGCTCTCTTGAGTTTGGGGCCCTTCATTATTTGGTGACCCAAGATCTGAACACTTTTTGGAAATCCGACGGGATTTTACTTAATCGGTTTTATTCGATTGTGCGGGGCCATCTCATGCTGTGATTGATGACTGGACATGACAGTGGGAACTTATGACGATTCTACTGTGATGCTGAACAAAGGGAACATGCGTCTCGTGTTTGCAACATTTTCTTTTTCGTTCTTTTTTTAAAAATTAAATGGTGGGTAAGCTTCATCATCGCAGGTGTAACCTCATTGTGGTTATTATCAGTGAGCTGCAGCAGCAACATTGTAAGACTGAATGAGATTAGCGCCCTGTTGGCTCAAATCTCTCCATCTCCTCAACACATCCCAACGGTTAGACTGGTCACTTTGTCTTGCGGCACATGAGAAGTTCAATGCCACGAGAACAACAGCTGCACTGTCTGGCTTGTGAGTGCCTTGATGCGCATGTGTCATCTGTTTTACGTGCGCCAGTTAATGCGTGTGAGTTTTAGTAAAGGTCTGAGGTTTCTGAGGTGAGGCGTCCTCTGTCTTCTCACGCAAAGCGCATCTGATGTTGCCTATCACACGCAGGCATGTCTGCTCTGTGAGATGTGCAATGGTTGCCGCCAATACTAGACGAGGTGGCATTACTGAAAGTCATCTTAGTCGAAACAGTCTTCATTAATAACTCATGTGACATGGCCCAAATCCGAGAAATGTTCCGTACCTCGGTATCTCCTGGTGCCTTATTGGATGATGGCTTGATTTCCATGCATACTGCATGTTTATCCTCACTAGCTCCTATAGCTTCTTTGGGCAAAATTGGTTGCAAAGTCCACGCTCACACTCATACCTAGGGACAATTTAGGCCAGCCTGCATGCATTCTCTTACTTCAGCACTCAGTTTAATGCATACTGCATGTTGCTCCTTATTAAAATCAAAGTTTGGGAGGCCAGGCATTTCTCTTACTTTCAGTTTAATTGAAGCTTTTAAACAGAGAACTTTTGCCAAATTGCACCGCCAGTGTAATGCAAGTTGTTAAGCTAACCACCAGAGTATTCTCCTTACACGAGGTCCCTCCCGTTTGAAATGGTTTCAGATTGAGCTGGAGGATTTAATCACTCTTGGCCTTTGTTCTCGCACAGTTCAGTTTCAGACGACTGCCATTGTGAATTGTAAAAGGATATTGCATATTCGCTAATGATTTCCACTGGTGATTACAGTTTTACATGCTCCGCTCATTCCCCGGCCACCACTTACTGTATTTACGGTCTCATATCCCGTCTGGAACGCCTGAAAATCAAAATCAGGCGCCAGCAGAGCACAGTATTGCAGAAGTTACAACATCCTGAATAAATTGTATGTGAAGCTTGAAGTCAGTGGGCAGAAAACAATGAGAGACAGTCAAAGAAGCACGGATGCATTGCTTTTAGATGACAAAGAGTGAAAATAGACAGGAACTTGTCATGAGGTTCTAAAAGTTTCTGTAGAAACTTAAGTGAACATTAGAACATCATCCCTTGTCACTGTGGTTCCGCCAAGACTACACGGACTGATCTCATGTGAGCCACAGATGTACTGTTTACTGATTTACAGACCGTGCGAGGCTCTGCAGATTTGAACATACACTCTGCAAACGATTAGGAGCTTTTGTGGCTGTCTGTAATTAACACAGCAGCGAGGCCTTAATTGGATGGTGATTTTGATTTCTTCTCCTGCCTCCATTTATCAACTTGACAAACTGGCTGAACCCTGTACCAGCTACATGTTGTTTAAAAAACCAAAAACAAAACAAAAAACAAGTCAACCTTGGTTTTCGAACGTCTCTGTTCTCGACCAATTCGTTTTTCGACCAAGAATTTCGAGTTTTTTATGCCTCGGATGACGAACACATTTCGGTTCTCGAACAAACTGAGCGCACTTGAATGCACCATTTGACTCCTCTCGCCTTCCAGGAAGTGACGCTTCCTCGGGTAGGCGAGGAAGTGACGCTTCCTCGTGTTGCTTTCCATTGTGAGCAGACGTGTTCAATAAACATTTTTATTTTAAAAAGAGCGTGGTTTCGCTTTTCGAACAATTCGGTTTTCGAACAGCCTTCTGGAATGGGTTATGGACGAAAACCGAGGTTTGACTGTATCATGAAATTGTATCTATAAAAAATTCTCACATACTTTGAACCTCCTTGTTTTCTACTCACAATCAAATGCTATCTTGTTTGGAAGTGATTGGAATTACCATAGCAACAAATGGTTTGTTCATTAAGGCTAGTGCCAAGTGTAGTAGTGCACTCACCTCACCACACAGACCAAAAGTACCTCCTGGAAGTAAAGCAGCCTGCTATGTTTTTTTTTTTTTCCACTCTCTCTTTTATTGTATTGCTGTGTTCCGGTAAAGAGACCAATCACACGGAGCTTGTAGTCTCTGTGGTGAGAATACCATAATGGTGCTACTCCATCAAGTGTACAGTAAAACTTAAGGAGGAGAGGCTCTGTCGCGACCACAGCTAGACGGGAGCAAGTGAGCAAATGATATTCTCATATCCAACGGTGCACGAATGGACACAACCTTCGACTTTTGTATCTCATGCATTCTTGTCAAAAAGGATCAGAGCAAGAAGACAGTGAGGGTAATTCTTGCAGGGGAGGGGGTTTGAGGAGTTAGGGGTGGGGGTTTACAGATTGGGGGCGGATCAGCACTCACCTCTGAGCAGACTGCTGCTGTAGTTGGAGAAGGAGTCAAAGATGCTGTTGGATGCCATGAGAGCGAATGTCTCTCAGCACTTGGCCTCCACCAACCTTTGGGAAAGAGACGGATGTAAGCCCGGGGAGGACAGCAGTCATTCAGCTCCTTGCCTGTTTGCAAGCAAGAATTTGGGGGTTGTGACTACCGCAGGAATCTGAAAAGCCACAAGGCAGCACAGAGCAGCAGCATGTGTTAGTACCAGCACACATTGGAGAAAGACGGTGGACGTGAACGACGGGAAAAGTTCTGAAGAAAGTGAAAGAAATGGCAGGAAGCAACAGAAACAATTTGAGGCCAAGTGTTAAGGTGGGCTCACCTGAGCTGGAGATGAAGGCAGGCCCTCCAAACTGGCCTCAAGTGGTGGCGAGTGTTGGGTTTGTGGTCCTCTTTCAGACAACGGGCTGCGGAGTCTGAGGTTAGCAAGGAACCCTGATAGCGTGGTCCTTGTTTCTCTCGCCCGATGTTGGTATCCTGACAAAGGCGTCAGTGCTAGTAAAAAGCTAAAAGCCACAATGCATCTGCATCCTTCTCGCCATCCTCCACACATACACATACACACACACAGGCACAAACTCTCCCCCTCTGTGAGTGGTGGAGCCCGTGTCACATGTGACGTGAGGTCACCGGGCCTCTCCCTCCCCTTCTTCCCTCACTCGCTTCCTTTCCTATCATCTTTTGCGAGATTTTTTTCTTCTCTATCGTTCGTCATTTTCACTTCAGACTTTGCATCATTCATTCTCAAGTTTTTGGAAACATTCTAGTTTCTCTTCAGTGCAAATCAGGCGGCCATTGTGGTTGCACTGAGGTTTGTACAGAGCACCCTGATCAGTGCGCCACAGGTTGGGGGGGAACTTTGAAAGGTTTTAGGGTAAATACACGACAAAAGCAAATGATAAAGGAAATAGGCTGAATGTTGCTCTTGGCTGCGCATATACTGTAGCTCTTGAACAAGTTTTATGTGTTTCTGACTAACGGCGCAGCTGTGTTTGTAACATCCAGTGGTTTGGGGCCTGCAGAACCTCCACCCTCACTTACCACTTGATGGTTTCGTAATTGTCAAATTAGAAGATACAGTAGCCGTCAGATTATGACGCTTCCACTCAGAATGAAAATATTTGAGTGTTCGCATACATTCATCCATGATCTAATGTTCATTCTGTTCATGGTCAAAGGTGACGAGGAGCCAGTTGACTTTGAGTCACATTCACACCTGTGGGCGTTTTAAAGACTTTTGAGTCGAGGGGCGGGGTCACTCACATGGTGCCTACAGACATGAGGTAACTCTCAAGGACCACATGAGAGGCCTGCGGACCTTCTCTAAAAAATGGGACGTTTCTCAAGACCGTTGTAGACGTGGTCATTTCAAAATCTAAAAACTGGCCGAAATGTATCGACATAAAAGAGTGCATATTGATACTTGTGGGTATTGTCATTCATCCAGGTCATTTAATTACGATGACATCCAATCAGTCTGAGCTGGGCAAGGCATCGGCCGGAGGTTGCCTGAACAGATGAAGCCTACTTGGATCTAAGACAAAACAGAGAAGTCCAATTGCAGTCAATTTAATGCCGTGAGAACTTCATATTGTTTTCTATCTGTTCCCAATCTCATTAAATACCTCCATCTATTCATTTTACATGTCACTTATCTTGACTAAAGTTGCGGATGTGCTAGAGCTCACCCTAGCCTCAAAATGTGATGCCAAAGTGCTAGCCACTCTTCCACCACCATCCTCTGCTTCAGTGATTGTTGATTATTATCGTGAGCAGTGGTTCTTCACCTTGTGAGAGGTACAGAACCCAACCAGTTCATATGCACATTCACCGAACCCTTACTGAAAAATAAAAATCGAGCGCGAAACTAGAGTTGCTCAACTCGGCACGACAAATCATGCAGATAGGACGCTGAGTACCATCCTGTTCTGTGATGCATGTTGAACATATTGGTCTGACCACTTTCTTTTTTTGCTCGACATAGTTAGCATGGATTAAAACATTCTAAAAAAAAATTTCAAATCCCACAAGGTGCGATCACGACCGTCACAAACTAAATTTCCCGCAGCACTGATTGGACAAGCAATGTAATGTGATCATCTGCAGCCAGTGATGGCCAAGCGGGCGTGTCATAACTAATTCCCATGTTGAGTCGGGTGAATCTTAACCTCCATGGCAGAGGCTCCGTCGAACCCCTGAGACCAATTCACCGAACCCCCGCGGTTCGATCGAAACCAGATAAAGAACCACTGATCATGAGAAATCATAGACGTGATCAATGTCTTTACATGAACAGCAACATTCATTAAGAATAATATGCCATCATAGTATGTTTATCAGATTTTAGGTTTAAAAAGATTGGCGACTCTGGCCAGGTGGTTGTTTCTTGAAGAAGATACTGAGTCTATTTAATCTGTAAACTATGCATGCTTTTAATGGTCACTGCGAAGGCCGGAGAGAAACTGTGGGCGGGCCTGATGTGGCCCCCGGGGCGTGCGCCGCCGAGATCTGCCAAAGGTTTACGCACTTATGTAACTACACATGGAGGTTAACATATTTATCATAATTAGTTAAGATGACAGATTGGAATGAACTGTGGTTTGTCTTGTTGGATTTCGTCGTTTGTGAGTAGCAAGTCGAAGAGGCTGCTAGGGAAACAGACAGCTGTTCAACTGCAGCAAGTGCTGAAGCCCGATGTAATTTGTTGCAGTTGTTTGATGGGTACATCATTTTAATATGTTAGAAAGTAGATTTTCAGTCAATGTACTTGGTTAATTTTGTAAACATTTTATTGCCATTTGCTTCAGTAAAACAGCACTCATCCATCTATTTATATTTATCCTGTTCAGGGATCACGGGGCACATATAAACTCTCAATAATTCACGTTCACAAGTCAAGGCCTTTGAGAGTATTTGACTAATTGAAAATGCCCGTTGGGTGAGTGGTTAGCACGTTGGGCGCACGGTGTAGAGGTGCAAGTTTCAATTCCGGCCCCAGCCTTCCTGTGTGAAGTTTGCATGTTCTCTCCGTGCCTGCGTGGGTTTTCTACG
The DNA here is from genome assembly GCA_018466805.1 of Hippocampus abdominalis. Lineage (NCBI taxonomy): Eukaryota > Metazoa > Chordata > Actinopteri > Syngnathiformes > Syngnathidae > Hippocampus > Hippocampus abdominalis. The sequence continues at coordinate 6,915,642 of CM031705.1, read as the reverse complement.
GGTGCTCCGGTTTCCTCCCACATTCCACAAACATGCGTGGCAGGTAAATGGAAAATGTTTAATCACAGGTGTCAAACTCAAGGCCCGTGGGCCAGATCTGCCCTGCCACATGCAAATCAAACATGTCAACTTCCATGATACTTGCTAAAATTTCAACCAAAATTTAAAATGTAATAAATAAGAGATATTGTAAGCATTTTCTTGTTACCAACCCCCTGATTACAGTGACTGAAACAATAGTTGAATAAACTGTTTTTATATGGTTTCAGTCAAAATGGCCTTCCAAGGGTAACGGTAGCTAAAATGTGGCCCACAACTAAAATGAGTTTGACACCCCTGCTCTAAATTGTCCCTAGGTGTGAGTGTGAGCACGGATGGTTGTTTGTCTCTTTGCACCCTACGATTGGCTGGTAACCATTTCAGGGTGTCCCCCACCTACTGCCCAATGACAGCCGGGATAGGCTCCAGCAGCCCTGTGACCCTTGTGAGGATAAAGCGGATCAGAAAATGGATGGATGGATAAAATGTATGAAAATGGAAAACAGGGAGAAAAAAAAGAATAATAAACATTTATTTTGCTTCATTTTGACAAACAACACAAATGTCCCACAGCCACGCTCTAATATCCTAGTAGAATCTCAGGAGAAAGCAGTTACAGCGGTAAAGAGGAGATTTTGATAATGGCTTGTGTCCTCATGCATGTGCTGTTCATTCACTTGAGGCATTTTTTTTTCTTTTATAAACCACACGTCAATGTTTTTCTATCGTATTGGAGTAGGACAAAATATAGATACGTATATGTATTTGTGGTCTTTTGCAGTATCTCTGACAAAGTACTAAGTAGTTCAACCGCATTGTGGTTTGCAGACTTTTTGGGTTGATTTCCACAGAAACATTTTCACTGATGTTGCTCGAATGGTATCAGGGTGAATTTAGGACAATGCTGTTTTTTTTTTTCCTTCCTATGTCTTTCAAATAAAAGTGTCACAGGACTGAAATGATGAGGATGGTCGTAAAGTGAGCGTGGTGACATCAATGATAGTGCAATGCATGCATGTGTGCAGGCCTGTTAAAGTGAATGCAAGCACAAATCACTGGCCTTTGCAAACGTGTGGTATCCTCACTTCCTCTGTCTGGTGTCTCCCAGCGACACAATGACCACGTCTGGCGATGGGAGAGCATAACCAAACCACCGTCTGGTCACTCATGTGACCCACTTTACTTCCTATGGTTTGTTTTTCACACTGCCTTGTGTACAGATGCCAGCCCACGGTGTGTTCTGCTAATTGGTGGACACGACTTCAGCGTGGACCACAGCGTGTGTTTGTATGTGTATATACAGTACCATGTTCTGAATGAGTGTGTGTGTCAGAGAGCTCTTGCCGGTAGCCCGCACTGCCCCTTAAATGAGCAGTTGCCGTGGAGTTAGGCGGCAACGCAGGCTAAATGACACGGCGTGTCGGCAAGTGTGGCCGAATACAGAGGCCACAATCGTGGCCCCAGGGCTTTTATCAGAGCGTCCACGCGGCCACTGTAGGCCTGCGACTTAACCTCACACACAGTTAGGCTTCCTCTTCCGACACCTCTCTTGCCTCCCGACATGGCCTCGGCCTGGGCCTGCCAGCCGAGCGACAGATTACAGCTCAGCCTCTGCTGCTGTCGCTGTTGCCCGTGCTGGCTGGTCAAATCACAGCTTGCCACCCAACTGGCACTCAGACCTTCCGTAGTGGAACTCGGGAAAAACATTAGGATGCCGCAAACAAACAAACAAACAAACACGCTGCCTGAGACACTTTCTTTCTCCAAAGGTTCAGTCAGCGTACAAGTCCGAGACATGGTCTCATCTGCACTTGTTTAGAAAGAGTGAACCTCAGGAACTCGGTCATTGGATCGTTGGTTTTACAGCCCACATTTAAAATAATGTATCCCACATGCATTGTACGAGGCTCAGGTAAAAATACACACTGTTTGTTATCCTTTCAACTGTTCATCACATTTGAAAGAGTTTTGTGGAAAGAAAAAAAATATTGAATATGGGTTTCCACTTGAATGAAGAAAGGACCATCCTGCAGATTTGTGCAAGAAATCCGAGTTGGCACCATTGTAGTGCGGCCCAAAGTCACCATTTGAAGCAAGCGCTGCAGTCAAGGCCTTTTACGCAGTCTGCTGTGTTTTTCTACTTTGTCTAGGTAAACATCTGCTTCATGTTTTGAAATGAAATCTCATGGCTTTGCACTGCCCATGACTGTGAGGGGGGAAAATAGTCTGAAGATCATTGTGGCTGTCTTTCACTCAATTCTTTTTTTTTTTTTTTCCCCTCTGCCCGAGCCTTGTTTATCAAGCCCCTGTATTTAAGCTCAATATAACTCCTGTTTTGCTGAGAAAACTGTGGTGGTTTAATCACTGTCAGTGGTCCTACGCCTCTCGGGTGTGGCTCGCGACTCAAAAAGGACCCAGTGCGGTCGTGCGTCCAGCTGCAAAGGGGCTTATTTTGTGGTCTAAAAATTGCAGGCTTCCCCATATGTTCCCCATAAACGTGGAATGCAGCGTGGGACTTCAGGAGGCTTTTATAATGGAGTGGCCGTCATTGAATCAAACACCATGCCTCAGAGTTAGGCCTTGGGAGCCCATTTTAGGCAGCATGAACAGGTTCAATGCCCGAAATGTTAGTCGCACCTCATACTGGACCTTTGCCTCCATTATATGAGGTCCCCGCTTGGTTTTCACGATGACCCACCCATTCTCGTCTATTCTAATAACTTTATACACCGACATAGTGACATTGTAACGCTTTGGCTTAAAAAAAGGTACTACACAAGTAGATGTAAATATACCCTCACGACAGCGGTCCAGACTGCTCCTAAATCATTTTGCCCCGTAAAGTTTGAGACGGCGCACCCAAAATGTTCAAATAATCACACCCGTGCAACCAGTAAATTTACTATTCTTGAATATTTTTTCTTGCTGACCATCTTCTTACTCCACACTTCAACCCATTTATCGGTAATAGAATGAAAATACGTGGGATGAATGTTTACTTTCTATGTCAATTTACAGTGTGTGCCCCTACAATTTCAATTTAGGGTCCACTGTGATCCTAGTAAAAAAAATGTTGGTCTGGAGCACTGCCTTACCATCCATTTCATAAGATGCAATTAGTTTTAAGTGACACCATGAGATATTAATGTCCATCCATCCATCCATTTTCCGTTCCGCTTTATCCTCACAAGGGTCGTGGGGGGTGCCGGAGCCTATCCCAGCCGTCTTCGGGCAGGAGGCGGGGGACACCCTGAACCGGTTGCTAGACATTTGCAGGGCACACAGAGACGAACCATCCACACTCACACCCACACCTCAGGACAATTCAGAGTGTTCAATCAGCCTGCCATGCAAGTTTTTGGAATGTGGGAGGAAACCGGAGTACCCGAGAGAAAACCCACGCAGGCCGGGGCAGAACATGCAAACTCCACACAGGGAGGCCGGAGCTGGAATTGAACCCGGTACCGCTGCACTGTGAGGTTGACGCGCTAACCACTGGACCACTGGTTCGCCCAGATATTAATGTATTGTCATTATTTTATTTTTTAATTCTCTTTTTCCATTTGTGTCTGATCCAATTCTAATCTGTCATTCACCAACTGACAAGTGCTTGGCTTTACATGCAGTGCTACTTGACTGCATGTGAAGACATAATGCGTTTGACCCGTAAATGTTTGCCTTAATGTTCATAAACACTCACCTGACACTTCATTAGGGACACCTGCATAGTATGACGTAACTCAACAGAAAAATCCAGCACATTCAGAAAGTATGTGGAAACAACTTTCAGTGCAGTTCTATTCCAGAGGCAGACTTTTTCAGCTTTGGACTCCATTGGAACACAGGTATGCTTAATCAATTGCCTGTGGAGTCTTGCAAATCTCGAACAAGTGCGGCAAAGAAGCATCGGAGTTCTAACCGCCATTGCAGCAGGACACGTATGGTGCACGCGTGCTGCTTTTGTTGCAAGTGAGGCACTCCCAGATGTGGCGGTTTTAGCATGCAGTATCACGGTTGGAAGTGATCACCAGACCCATTATTTATTTATTGGCTCCAGCAGACACGGAGACTGCGCTAACCACACAGAAAGGAGGGGAAGACAGGGTGTAGCGGGATTGCGTTTTGTCACATTGCACACAATGGCCGGCCGTTGCATATCTGTGCAGGAGTCAACAGTCACAAATGTTGGGACAACGCGTGAAGAGCCCTCATTTGAAAGGACTTGCTGCACGGAGTTGTCACAAGTGTAACTGAAATTTTACAGGTAAAAGAAGCATGCACCAACTGCTTCACTCAAGCGTTTCCTGTTATTTTATTGCAGTGCCAAAATAAATAGTCCTGGACATTCAGGTTTTTTTTCAAGGAGGACTGTTCAGAACCTTGGCTACAACTGGCAATGGGCCGCAGAGCAAGCTAATTCGACAATTTATGGCTATGAAATAGATCATGTTTTCCTGAAGAAATGCAGAGCAGAATAAATGTTTTTTTTGGTCACAGTGCCCAACTCTCAGCAGGCGTATTGAAGCTATAATATGAATTTATTAGAACTGACTGCTTGCAGGGAAAATTAATTTGTTGCCTGATTTTCCAAAAAGGGAGAGGAGATTTTGAACCAAACATTTCTAAATGCACATATCATACAAAATACAAAAAATTTACAAATATAATCAGTACATACCTGTACAGTATATATATATATATATATATATACACACACAGCCAAACCTCGGTTTTCGGACATCTCGGTTCTCAACCAATTTGGTTTTCGACCAAAAATTTTGAGTTTTTTATGCCTCGGATGACGAACAAACTGAGCGCACTTGAATGCACCATTTGACTCCTCTCGCCTTCCTTACACGAGGAAGTGACGCTTCCTCGCGTAGTCCAGGAAGTGACGCTTCCTCGTGTTGCTTTCTATTGTGAGCAGACGTGTTCAGTAAAAAAATTATTTTAAAAAGAGCGTGGTTTCGGTTTTCGAACAATTTCGGTTTTCGAACAGCCTTCTGGAACAGATTATGGACGAAAACCGAGGTTTATATATATATGCACCCACACACATACAGTGCTACTACATACTACTTGTCAATACCATATTATGGTATTTACGGTTTGTGTGTGTGTGTATGTGTGTGTGTGTGCTTTCTGAACCACTTGTTTTTACCAAAGTGGTAAATTGGTAAATTCACACTGCTTTGAGGCACCACATCGTTGCGAGAAAGCAGTCAGAGGGTAAAGGGCGACGGCATGACATAAAAGCACCCATCAAGCCGAGACCTGTGTCACCCCAAATGCCCCGATGAGTTACCCACACCACACAAACATGCACACACAAACCGAACCAGAATAGAGCCGCCCATGGTCTTGCCACAAACCCAGAGTGACCTCAGTGTATCGTCAGAAAAGTCTGCTGGAATGCTGAAATGTTGCAATACCTTATTTTTCTCTTTGCCATCTGATGGCCAAAGCTGGAATAAAATGTAACTTGCAATGTAAATGGGAGTTCACATCTTGCAGAGTTGCAGGTGTGGTTTGCGCTTTCGGTACCTCTGCCTGTGCACGATCCTCCGCGTTCTCATAGGTACTTCCTGTGGTTCAGACGTGGCTTTTGGATGTGGTAGACAAGCAGGCTTGTCTGAGAGAGGCAGGATGTTCCTCCACTGCAGATGCACAGCGTTTAACGAAGACACCCTTTGCTTGGGAGCGCACTACTTCTTCGAGAAACGTTCATGTTTACTGTATTTCATTTGAGATGACTCAAATAACATTGAAATATCTTTGATTTTAATTCATTAGGTAGATACATTGAGATATTGTGTTCTCCAGTTCAAATTTATGACATAGTATTGTACTGATGCAAGGTTAATGTGTGTGTCGTCGAAACATCTCAATCAAGATAATTTGTATTACATGAGTTTTTTTTTACTTTACATATTATATTGGAAACTTTATTGCAATTTCATTGTTGTGAACAATATAACCAAATGCATCAGTGGTATCATTATGGACATGTCGTACACCTTCACGCTTAAGGCAAAAATTGACTATCTTCGGATGAATCAACAGGCATCGACCCTGACTAAAAAGATAATTATGCCTCATGCCAGTGTTATTTTCTTTTAGTAATGTGCGAATATTAAAATCATACCTCATCATAACTCTACCATCGTGTGCAGACGTATTTCTGTGCGTGTGGCAGTGACCTGCTTTCATATCGCATGTTTCAGTACCTGACCTAGGCCAAGGAAGCGAAGGGGGGTGCTCAGGAAATCCAAGACCAAGCGTATGTCTGTCAAACTATAAATGCAGGCATATGTACAAAAAGTATAGAGTCTTTTGAAAGCCAGTAACATGATCGCAGACACCATTTTTCTCCCCAATGTTGTTCTCACTTTCTGCTTTAGCCCTCCCTCATACCGCCGCCCCGTTTTCATTTGTCTCCCTCTGACAAATACGAGCGATGTCTATTAGGATGCTTTATGAGGTGTTGGTGACGCAGGGTTCTCTTGACAACCGTGTCCCAACTCCCCAAGCACACACACACACACACGAACGCACACGCAGGCACACACACATGCGCACACACACACACACACACGCAGGCACACACACACACACACACATACACACCAACACACGCACACACACACACACACACACACACACACACACACACACACGCTCTGTGCACTTTAATATCAGAACTCATTGCTCTCTGTCATTCATTTTGGTGCATCATTACATGTAGTGGTGCGTGTGTGTGTGTGTGTGTGTGTGTGTGTGTGTGTGTGTGTGTGTGTCTTTGTGTGTGTGTGTGGGGGCGGGGGGGTGGTAGGTGGATGAGTGTGTGTGCCTGCACGCATGCTCACTGGGAGCGACTGTAGCCAGGTGCATGCTGGGCCTTTGTGGTTGTGGTCTTGCTTCCCGTGCAGACAACCGAGAAGGAACTGTCTCTTTTTATTTCATATTTCTCTTTGCTGTTTGCAGATTTGTGTGTCTGAGTGTCTTCTCACAACCAATCTACCATTGACACGTGATTGCATCGTGATGCAGTGCTACTTGAGAGCATATGAAGCCTTCATGCATTTAGCACAGGGAAGGGCGATTGGCAGTCCGCGGGCCGCATGCAGACCTCTTGATCGATTATCTCCCAAAAAAAAAAAAGAAGAAATAAATACAAACAAGTGTTGATTGATTGACTTGTCCGCCTCACAGTGCAGAGGTCGTGCGTTTGATCCCAGCTACGGCCTTCCTGTGTGGAGTTTGCATGTTCTCCCCGTGCTTGCGTGGGTTTTCTCCGGGTACTCCGGTTTCCTCCCACATTCCAAAACCATGCATGGCAGGCTGATTGAACACTCTAAATTGTCCCTAGGTGTGAGTGTGGGTGTGGATGGTTGTTCATCTCTGTGTGCCCTGCGATTGGCTGGCAACCAGTCCAGGGTGTCCCCCCGCCTACTGTCCGAAGACAGCTGGGATGGGCCCCCCGACCCTTGTGAGGATAAAGCGGTTCAGAAAATGGATGGATGGATAATGTAGCTATTTAGACATATATTTTAAAGTATATTTCAATTCAGCTATTGTTGAGTACATGCCACAAGATGGATCTAGCTAAGCAGAAAAACATATATGGACTGAAAATGATATCTTTTATCTCACGTTGAGCAAATACCTCTTTTTTTTCTTTACAGTGTGAGAGGACTCGTGGCGACCGTGTGTTCAATTGAGAGTCAGAATTTAAAGCTTGCCATACTATAATATCAGCATTTGGAGCTTCCAGTGCATCCTAGCCTTATAAATGCACAACAAAACATGTAACTACAGTGTTTACCTGTGTATTAATATATGCTATTATTGTAATGTTACAGGGCGGCCCGGTAGTCCAGTGGTTAGCACATCGGCTTCACAGTGCAGAGGTACCGGGTTCGAATCCAGCTCCGGCCTCCCTGTGTGGAGTTTGCATGTTCTCCCCGGGCCTGCGTGGGTTTTCTCCGGGTCCTCCGGTTTCCTCCCACATTCCAAAAACATGCATGGCAGGCTGATTGAATACTCTAAATTGTCCCTAGGTGTGAGTGTGGGCGTGAATGATTGTTCGTCTCTGTGTGCCCTGCGATTGGCTGGCGACTGATTCAGGGTGTCTCCCGCCTACTGCCCGAAGACAGCTGGGATAGGCTCCAGCACCCCCCGCGACCCTAGTGAGGATCAAGCGGTTCGGAAAATGAATGAATGTAATGTTACAAGAAATGTTGCTTTCCTATACAAGAAAACAAATCTTACAGCATTCTGTAACGAAAACAGACAGATTTTATTTTGGTATACAAGATAGAGAAAAGTTTAATTATTTTAATTGTAGAATTTTGATCCAATTCCTGCTTTGTGGTGAATGTCATGTCTTGATTCCAAAAGACAGAGACATCTTGGGAAGTTCCATCAGAAACATTCTGTCACTCTTCCGATGCCTCCGGCACTCAAAAATAGGAAAATACTCTGTGGAGGCCGATTACTTATCACGCATGCGCAAAAGGTACGAATCAGTTGGGTCGCAGTCAACTTGTTGCGGTGTCTACGCTGTCAGATTTAGTCCGTCACCAGCTAAGATTCTGCTCACTGATTTGCTGTTGAACGCGCCATGTCATGATACGTTCACAAACAAAAGCATACATAGTTGTGCCTGCATAACTGCAGAGACTTAAGTCAACAAGGTTGACGCTACCACATAGATTACCACATTCTCACAGTGGTTAATTAACTCCGGCGCTCTACCCAGAACCCTTGGTTAGCTACTGCTAAATACAGTCATCACAAAGGCCTCAATACCACCCACTCACAAACCACGTACATCCAAGTATTGCCTTTGTCAGAGAAAAGATGAACCTCACCTGTTTAAATTCATTTTAGGCATCGGAAATTGACCTCATTCTGCACCGTGTGCGGATTATTTGGACTTTTCTCAGTTCTGTGCTGGGAACCCGAGACTCTAAAGAAGCGACCACACCAAAAATGTGCTTGGTAATTTGCATGCAAACGTAGTGGTTTCTAAAAACCCACACAGGCACACACTTTTCCACTGACTTATGAAGCCGTTATATATCAGCGTCATTGTCTACAGCATTGGAACGATGCATGAAAGCAAGTATGAATGAGATGAAGAAAGATTTCTGGATCCAGCAACAGGGGGTTTTTTTTCATTGTATGGGGGGCAGGAGAGTGGGAATGGTGTTTATGCATGAAGATTTTTTCACACTAGGGGGTATTTTCGTCCATGTAGGTTTCGTTTTAGAGGAGTTTCACTGTACTTTACAATTTTATTCGGAAATTGTTGAACATCTGTAATCCCGCCCGATGTCTCTCCATTCAAAAATAAGAACACGACTCCTATGTAACTTTACTTGTAGTCGCGTGTCATTGTTATTCGGCGATTGTTCTGCTGTGGTTTGCATACTATATGCTTTTGTGTCTTTCTGTCCCTCCAATCAAATGCTTTTCTGTCTGACCGTTTTTTCAATAAACATCACAAAAAAAGAAAAAACAAAAATAAACAAAAATAAACAAACACAGGGAGTATTTCATACATTTCAAGCATAAAAAGGCTTTCCTCGACCATCCAGGTGAAAATGACAGTTTGAAAAAAGAGAGATGTGCAATCACACTTGAAAAAAATTCTCGAGGTGAAGAAAATAGTTTACCATGACACGATGGCATGATATGTATCCACAGTCAAACCTCGGTTTTCGTCCATAATCCGTTCCACATGGCTGTTGGAAAACCGAAATTGTTCGAAAACCGAAACCACACTCTTTTGAAAATAAAACTGTTTACTGAACACGTCTGCTCACAATGGAAAGCAACACGAGGAAGCGTCACTTCCTCGCATACCCGAGGAAGCGTCACTTCCTCATATAAGGAAGGCGAGAGGAGTCAAATGGTGCATTCAAGTGCGCTCAGTTTGTTCGAGAACCGAAATTTTTTTTCGTCATCCGAGGCATAAAAAACTCAAAATATTTGGTCGAAAACCGAATTGGTCGAGAACCGAGAGGTTTGACTGTATTTTCTTTTGTTAAGTGTCGGACTCGCTTTGTTCGAATGCATTGCTGTATGTCAATATTGGATTGAATGCAATAGTACTAAGATGTGGTTGTTTAAATGTAACACAATTTAAGGCCTGAATAAAATAAAAAGTTACGTTTATTTGCTTAAATCTTTCACTTCTTGGGGTGCGCTGCCTAATGATACAAGGGAGCCTTGAACCTTTTATGATAGCCCAGTTTGCGTTTTGTTTGGCCATGCGCACATAAACTACATTGGAATTTTGGTTGATCTGGAAAAAAAAATTGGAAACCACTTTCAAAGTAACATAAACTGCTTATGAAATAAAGTTAATGACTCTTCAAAATTTGAAACTTGTGCAAGACAATGCTGTTGAAGGCTCTAATTTATCCCCCAGAAGTTCTCTTAGGTTTTGTTGAAAGGCAAAGGTGTGCGTGCTGGATTGTATTTCAGGTTTGTTTGTTAACAGCTTTGTGTGGACCGAAAAGCTGACTACAGCTGAGAGGAATAAGACAGGTTGGCATGGAGCAGAATTGACTTGGCAGAGCTCATTCGGCAAACGGGTCCTGGTATGGGGTTACATCGTAGTTTACTTGTCTGTGGCTTGACAACTCTATATACAGAGAGAAAAGTAACCATGCACACATATGACATGCATATCCCAACAGCTACTAAGCAGCTCAGGATACTTAGGCTTTCATTTACAGATGGCTTCCCACTGGGCAACTTTATTTCTTGGACAGAAGGGCTCATTCAAATAGAGGCGGTTTATTCCTTACAGTTGTCCACCAGTGCGAGTGAGTTGGTTGATGACTTTGACGCTCATCGGCGTTTAGAAAAGTGGCACACATGAATCAATTCTGCCACGACGTCGCTGTCATAAATTGGGTTTCAGGCACTTGCTAGACATTTCATTTAGTATGCCTTCCGCGCCAATGATCATACTGTACAAGAGTTGAGTTAAAAAAAATAAAGTATTTCGAGTCCTTTAGTGGGACGGTCGTGAAGTGGTTAGCGCGTCACCCTCACACTGCAGAGGTCACGGGTTCGATCCCGGCTCCGGCCTGCGTGGGTTGTCTCCGGGTACTCCGGTTTCCTCCCACATTCCAAAAAAACCACTCTAAATCAGGAGGTGTCAAAGTCAAGGCCCGGGGGCCAGATCTGGCCCGCCACATCATTTTATGTGGCCCGCGAAAGCAAATCAAGCATGTCAAGTTCCATGATGCTTGTCTGAACCAAAATTTCAAATTGTCATATGTAAGCCACAATAACAGTCATTATTCTTGATTTCTGATTGTAAAACTAGTTATTCATCAATTTGTTGTGCGCTATGTATGTAATATGTGGAGGGGATTAAACATTTATAAGGTTTCCCAAAATTCATAACGGCCCTTCAAGGGAAACCGTAACAACAATGTGCCCCGCGACATAAAGGAGTTGGACAGCCCTGCTCTAAACTGTCCCTATGTGTGAGTGTGAGCGTGGATGGTTGTTCCTCTCTGTGTGCAGTTCAGCGTGTCCCCCGCCTACTGCCCAAAGACAACTGGGATAAGCTCCAGCAGCCCCCGCGACCCTTGTGAGTCCTTCAGTTTCTAATCACGACCACCCCGATAATTTAATGTTCTTCAATCATAAATACAAATACATACATGGATGCACCAGGGTAAAGTTCTCATCGTAGGGGGGTGGGGGTGGTGGGGGGGGGGGGGGCAAATCACCTGAGTAGTGTGGGGTCTGTGCTTTGACAGTGTGGAAGAATGAAAAATGGACCCTCTACAATGACTAGTTCCAATTTTCTGAAGATCGGCGGCTGTCTGAACTTTAGGATCTCATTTATTTTCTTTAAATAAGTCTGAAGTCTGATGTTTCAAGTACTTGTTGGACACTTCTTTTCATATGCCTTCCACTCCAATGATAAAACAAGAGCGGGATTTAAAAAAGTGCTTTCACCCTTTCATGCGCCAACAACGATAACCCGTAACCTGATAACATGATAAGCTGTCCACTGTCGTAACCGCTGTCCCTGAAGAGGTTAAAAAGAGAATCATTGTCACTTTTTGTGTTTAACCATGGCGGTTATTTTGGTTGGAGCTTGACCAAACAGTAGAGCACATTAAGAACGACATAACATGTCTGCTCAATCGTCTAATGTACCTTGTTTTTAAAGCAACGATATAACATGCATGACACATTTTGTTCTTGTTGCCGTTTGTCACAATCGTGCAATTGAGGCGTGTAACTTTACCTTCACCTTTCTGACATTTCCATTTACGTGGTGACTTTTCTCTTCGGGAACAGGTCTTCACAATGCGTGTTGTGTCTTTGCGCCGCCCCCGCCTCTCTTAAATCAAGAAGACAGAAGTGAGAAACGGTTGACAAGTGCGACAAGCGTCTTCCTGTTGTGCGTGTGCGAAACCCCAGACGACTGTCTAAGTTGCTCGCACGCAAACGCCGGCCGAGAAACCATGGCAACGGCAGGTCTCCACATACAGAAGACGGAAGTGAGCCGACACTGAGGAAGTTTTTGGTTTTTTGATGGCCATCGGCATGGTTTCATGAGAAAAACCTCGCTTCAGCCGGAGGCTGCGCAGATACGCAGCCGGCGTGGGAATGTAATCATCATCGTGATGATAGTACGAGTGACAGCATTGGTATTACTAAAGGTCACTCATGTGGAGACGAAGTATTCAGGCTGTGTACTGAAGTAGATTACAGACTCAACACCCGAACAAAGTTAAAAGCTGCATACTTAGAAATCCGCTTAGGTGCAAAGGTAAAAAAAGTAAACATTTATTTTTATAGATCAATTTTATACAATAGCTCAGCATAGTGAGAAAAAAAAATATCTGCATAAAAAATAGTCCCTCTCTTTTATTAACCTGCATAGAGCTCGCACTGAGAAAGAAAACAGCATTGGCTCAGGTTTTTATGGTATCAAAATAACACGTTCACGTAGCTTTGCCAACATTGTGAGCTGATTACAACAAAATGTGCAAATTTAACCAGTGACAAAAAAAATCCAAAAATACACTTTTGATACCTTGCTAATTATTCTTTGAGCTGACAAAATTAAACAAGGCAATCATCACGCACCTCTGAATCTGTGGCGATATCATTTATACTCCCTGATCCAGCACTTTTGTCCTCGGTTTTTCTACCTCCTAACACACAAAAATCTCAATCAAGACCTCGATCAAATTCTTAACCATGAAAGACTTAACCTTGTTTGTCTCCTTTTATTTTTTAACATTTTGAAAAAATCAACAAGCCGCTTTTGACAAAGCAAAGAGTTGAACTATCTTCAAATAAAAGCACTGAAATAAATAGTCACCAGAAAATTTTAAATAGAGATACCTGAAAATCTCCTTAACCCTTTCCTGCGCCCTGTAACCCCATAAGCTGTCCACTGCAGTAACCGCTGTCCCTGAAATGGTTAAATACAGTCAGTAACTTATGTGTACTTCCTTACTTCCCACCACGTTCAATTTTTCTCTTTTAACAATGAGAGAATGTAGTGCCACCCAAATTCCGAATCACTAAATTTCAAATCCTTATTGCATGCAGGTGCTTCTCCGGCAGCTTCCCATGATGCACCTCCAGTTCTGCCGTTATAGTGTCTCTGTTGTCATGGAAAGGGCTTGAGACCTGTTTTAACAAACCACAGAAACTTACTCATCTTTAACTATGTTGTGTGTTTCACTTTGAATGTGCGAGTGCATGCGTCTGTGCGCGTTTTGCGTGTGCGTGCTGAGAAGAAATGCGTTTGCCTTGGGACTTTGGCGATACGCATTGATGTATGAACCAGATCGGCCTCAGTTAATTTCTTTCTCACCTTGTCTGAAGCCTGTCTGACACCCTTTATTGAGGTAATCGCAATGTCCCAAAGCCTCAAGGGAAGTGCCAACTCATGGGCTCATTGCTGTGTGTCCTCATGTGGGTGTCTGTCTCATGGTGGATGTATGTGAGACTGAGAATATTGCAACACAGTTGAAATTTCATATTCAACTCCGAGGTTCTCCTTTTCATGAACAGATACGACTGACGTGTTCTTCCACATTATTTCAGCCGTAGTCTACTCATAAACCAACATAACTTTGCCACAGATTGAAACCAAATTCGTCATTGATATTGTCCCAGTCGATGAATCACTATAATTCATCATCAAGGAAGTAAATTAATTGTCCCAATAGTTGATGAAGGAAATGTGAAATGTGAAATGTTAGCTTGAGCACACCTTTTTACTTTCCATCATCCAAGATTCAAAGCCTAAGGGCAGGTTTTAGCATTTTCACTATTCTGAGTCTGACTGATACGGACTTCACTAAAGTTCACTATTTGGAAGAAATATGATGAGGCTAGGCGGCCCGGTAGTCCAGTGGTTAGCACGTCGGCTTCACAGTGCAGAGGTACCGGGTTCAATTCCAGCTCCGGCCTCCCTGTGTGGAGTTTGCATGTTCTCCCCGGGCCTGCGTGGGTTTTCTCCGAGTGCTCCGGTTTCCTCCCACATTCCAAAAACATGCATGGCAGGCTGATTGGGCACTCTAAATTGTCCCTAGGTATGAGTGTGGGCGTGGATGGTTGTTCGTCTCTGTGTGCCCTGCGATTTGCTGGCAACCAATTCAGGGTGTCCCCCGCCTACTGCCCGAAGACAGCTGGGATAGGCTCCAGCACCCCCCGCGACCCTAGTGAGGATAAAGCGGTTCGGAAAATGGATGGATGGATGATGAGGCTATTCAAGCCTTGACACTTGATTTTTACTGTTTGGAGCTTGACGGTATTTGCCTGAGAAGGAAAAAAAAAAAGAAAAAGTACTAACCTGTTGGTATTATTAATCACTCTTGTGTATACATCCATCCATCCATCCATTTTCGGATCCGCTTATCCTCACAAGGTTCGGGGGGTTTGCTGTAGCCAATCCCAGCTGTCTTCGGGCAGTAGGCGGAGGACACCCTGAACCGGTTGACAGCCAATCGCAGGGCAAACAGAGACAAACAACCATCCACGCTCACACTCACACCTCGGAACAATTTAGAGTGTTCCATTAACCTGCCATGCATGTTTTTGGAATATGGGAGGAAACCGGAATACCCGGAGAAAAACCACGCAGACACAGGGAGAACATGTAAGCTCCATCTTGTGTATATTCATTTAAATTTACTTTTGAGGACAGAAATTGTTCCACTGCACCCCGATGTCTAACAGTGAAACAGGGCTTGGTAAAAAACTTCTTGCAGCGTGTGGCAAACGTGGCTGAGTCAATCCATATCCCAAAGCCGCACCTGCCACAGCCTCGGCCTCAAAAGTACTCTGAGCTGTGCCTGGGTTTCCCCAGCATGTCACCAAGCACCCATGGGTCCTCTGAGCAGGGTCCCCACAACACTAGAACTGACTCCCAGCCAGGGTACACTACTGGGCCATGAGAATTCATCAAGGGTGCTCTGAGAAATGATCCAATCTCACCTGATTATTCTAAATATAGTTTAAATACTTTGTTCATCTACCTATGCCAGCGGCGACGTATCATGACAATGAGAACCATTATATTCAAATTGCGTGCAAATGGTAATGAGATCCTTTTTTTTTATTTTTGTGACAGTTTGCACTTCTAACTGCGGTCAGACAGAGCAGCACCAGCTGGGGACAAAAGACAAAACTGGAAACAGATCATGTGGAAACAAGCACCTGTTCACATCTGTGTGTGTGTGTGTGTGTGTGTGTGTGTGTGTGTGTGCGTGTCTGGCTACGAAGCGAATGAAAAATGGGGAAGAAGTTTATAGGCTGCTAAATGCCAGACTCACCACAGGTGAGAGCTCCTCCGTCGACCCCATTAAAAGCTAACAAAATAGAGCGTCTGTTCAACTACTTTGTGATTTAAGATCCACAGCACAGAGCAGCGAAACAAAGATTTTCTTACTACAGTTTCTGCTGTGGGTTGGCACAGTTGTAAATGCCATGTGGTTTGGCTTGCGTATGGGGGCATGAAGCCCCCCCGAGGGTCTTCTGGAAAGTTCCCCGCTCGAAAAAAATGTGAAAAACGTCAATGGCAGGATGTCAGCGGAATCTTCGACATGCATTCGGAGAACCGGTGACTCCGTAAATTTAGGTAGAGTGGAAATGTGCTGTTTTTCTTAGAAGGGGACACTCAAAAGAATGTCACTGTGTCACCATTCAGTTTTTCATTCCACAAGCAAGAACTTCTTTTTATGTGTATATCTTTGTTTCATAGCTATATATGTACAGTGACTTAACATGAAGGAATACTCATAATTCATTTTTGTTCTTTAGCTTGTTAACTCTGCAGCTGTGTAAAGCAAGACATTTAATATAGCTCACAATGGGCCTCATCTACGAGATGCATGGAAATGTTATTTACCCTGCACACAGTCCTTCTTCACGACATATTGGCACCAGCCAATTTTCTCCTAAACACCTTATGAAAGTTCTTTTGAATTTTCTTGATTACAGATCTGTTTCTCATGTCATATGATTTGAATGGTTCCCCCCTGCGGCTGAGCCTCATCAATCCCTTTGAATTTGTGGTAATGCAGGCACATTCTATTGATGTCCATTATATTGTCCAGTAAAAGGCCACCCTTGTGTAGCCTGGTTTTCGGGCTCTGTTTAAAAAAAAAAAACATTTAAAAAAACAATCCAAGCTTTTAGGGTTACTGCAAAGGAAAACCACCACTCCGTGACAATGAATATTTTACCTTGCTACCGGCAGTCGTGCAGCATTTAGTGACCACAGGCAGTGTTAAGTGTTCCTGACCAGAGGCGAAGGGGGCACTTAACAAATGATAATGCCCACTATCAGTCAGTGCTCTGGCCTGCCACTGTTGCCTGAGAGCTCCTTGGTGGCTGGAGCCAGACCACTCTAGGCCCACCACTGACCAACCAGTTAACCACACACTCCACAGCCTCCAGCACAAACACACCTCTACTTCCTGGTTGGAAGAGGGAATCTGGTCATCAATGAAATGACAGCTGCCATTCTGGAGGCCGGTTGACCCTCTGCCCCTGCAAAAGCTGGGCAAATGCCCCCCCACCTGGCCTCTTCAAAAGGCTATGGGGTAAGATAAACGAAAGGTTGAGTAGCTGTTGATTTGGGATGACAATAGATCAGATTTTATATCAAATTCAAATCGCAGCAATTCTTTGCATTGCACAGACACAAATCATTCCTGAGTCATTGTAAGTCTTGATATAAGTGAGAGGAATTCAGATTCAAGCAAACAAGGCACAACAGATCAACAGATTAGACTGTCTCACCTTACTTTTTAATCTCACATCACTGTCTTCCTGATTGAGTTCCCCACCCAGGGGAATCCCCAAATGTGATGTTATATAATGTTGACCAGGAGGTGTGGTAAATGCTCACTTGCCAATCAGTTTCATATAACACGATAGCAATCCATGGTCTCTCTGTGGTCTGAGCTGAGAAAGGGAATCAGCTACAAAACATTAAGATTATATCATCATACTCCTGAAAACGATTCTAAAAAGTGAAAGACCATATGATGAAGTGCACAAAATGTCTCCGTCCGTCCATTTTCTATACTGCTTGCCCTGATATAAAAAAATACAAATGATAAAATATAAATATAAGCATACTAAAAATGGGTGAGTGGGGGTGAGTCCAGGTTTTCAGGTCTGTCTATTCAATAGCCTGACAGCAGTCGGCAGGAACGAGCGGCGGTACCTCTCCTTCTTGCAGCGTGGGTGTATCAGTCTATGGCTGATTCAGGGTGTATCAGTCTCTGGCTGAACATACACACATATACATATACACATCCATACATATATACATATACATATACAGTATACATATACTGTACATATATACATATACATACATACATAAACAGTATATTATATATATATATATATATATATATATATATATATATATATAGTGATCCCTCGCTCCGACGTGGTTCATTTTCCGCGGCTTCACTGTTTCACGGATTTTTTTAGTGCAGTTTTTTAAATGCTTTTAACCCTTTACATCAGAACGCGTCGGCGGCGCCACATGTCGACAGTACAGTATTTCCAAAAACTATTATAGTTATTTGTTGAAAACGTTTGGGTTTTTTTTGTAATTGGGCCTGAAAACAGGTTTTGGTCTTTCATTTCATTGTATATATAGTTAAATATTGTATAATAACTGTAAAAAAATAAAGTTCACGACTTCACGGATTTCACTTATCACTGGTTCTTTTTGGAACGTAACCCCTGCGATAAATGAGGTTTTACCGTATACACACATATATATATATGGTGCCCTACACCATCAGTGACTACTTACTGTGTATATATATACTGTATATATACTTGTATGCGGGCTGCGTGGGATCAGTTCCCACTCAGTTTCCACTCATCCATGGTGTGGATGTGAGCGTGAATGGTTGCTGGTCTCTAACCGTGCTCTACGACTGACTGGCAACCAGTTCAGGGTGTAATCTGCCTTCCACCCAAAGTCAGCTGGGATAAGATCTTGAAACTCCCCGTGACCCTCTTTAGGATAAGCGGTGTTCAAAATGGACGGATGGGTGCAGCATGGCGGTCAACTGGTTAGCACGTCTGCCTCACAGAGCAGAAGTTGTTGGTGGGCCCCATCCTTCCTGTGTGGAGTTTGCATGTTCTCCCCGTGCTTGTGTGGGTTTTCTCCAGGTACTCCAGTTTCCTCCCACATTCCAAAATCATCCATGGTAAATTGATTGAAATGCTCAAAATATTCCCGAAGTGTGATTGGGAGTGTGAATGGTTCTTCGTCTATGTGTCTACGGACTATGTGTCTACGGACAATTTAGAGTCCTCAATTCACCTAACATGCGCACAAACGCAAGCACAAGGAGAACATACAAATTCGACATTGGAGAACCCGGGTAGAAATTCAAACAAAGGCGCTCTCATCTCGAGTCAGATGTGCTTACCACAAAGGCATTGTGCCTCCTCCACAAAATTCAAGAAAGGGGGGAAAATAACGAGACAGTAAATGGGCGAGATGATCACTTTTGCATGAATTTTAGCACTACAAAGAACTGACTGGCGTGACTTGGCGAAGGAGAAAAACAACTGGAAAAAAAGGCAGAAAGCAAGAGTAGCCAGCAGTCCCTCTGTGTGGTCCTCTTTCTGGAGTGGGTGTTCTGTTTAACTCTCGCTTAAGTGTTTTAAAGTGTTACAAGTGCATTAGTGCTGTAGGTCACGCCTTTGCTTGGCTAACCTCTGACCCCGTATTCTCCCTCCCGCACCAACCTCATTCGCTGCGACGGGTTGGAGAGTGAGCTCACGTCAAGGGGATAGGCTAGAGCGTTTTGGAGAGGGAATTGCCTCGGGGGAAGTGAAGGGGCGGCTGCAAAAGGAGAGGGTCCGTAATGACCTCCTCTTGGATCCTTTAATGGCTCCCCTCCGTTTTGTGTTAGTGTTCACACCGGGGGCGACACTGAATTATTTAGAAGTCTACAACTGTGATCACACAGATATGCTCACATATGACGACACACACAGTCACCGATAAACAAAACACTCATGCTACAAGTTGACGTGAATGGGGACCATTATTCTCCTCTATCACTCCTCCCGTTCGTGGCCACAGATGACAGAAAAACAACATCTGCACATTTGTTTCTTTTTCTCTGGGAATTGCTGACTGCGAAAGTCACCATCACATGTTGTATGTAAGGTTAGACATAACATCCTGCGACGATTACATGGTTTTGCTGGTAGTCCGAAAGTTGATAGTCATCATGCAAACTTCATGCATTTTGCTTTGGAACTTTGAGTTCTGTGTTTTTAATGTTCCTGTGGGCATCAGCTTGTATTTAAAAGACTCAGCAAAGCATCAACAAGCTGTGTTGGAAAAGTGATGAGTCACAAATGAGTGTGTGCTTTTGATTGCCAAGTGTTCAAAGTTGGTTTAAAGTCACCATGCCATCTAGTGGTACTACACACAGCCACAGGTCTTTCATAGCACGGGGTATGCTTACAGTTACTTGGCCTTTAAATTGTCACGCAGTCCAAATTTGAAGATGAAAGCGAACGCTGCAGTAGGCTGTCGTTGATCGTGAGGTTCAAGGCTCTGTCGACGTTTATGGCCCGAGTGATCTAACCTGCAACTAACCCTCTGTTTCCTCCCCTACTCTTGATCCTTGAACCAAAACCTCTCCACATGTGAAAATACAGTTGAGAGCCACAGACCATAACCACCCTTGTAAAGCTCACACAGTCTCTGACCTCTTTGTCATTTGCAACAGTATATGGTGCAAGGTGTGTGAGTCTTCAGGTCTGCCTTTCCTAATTGAAAAGAGGAACGGATTTTTGAAACTCTCTCCCGGCCTGCACCACAAGCCTGAGCAAAATAATTCCGCCTGTAGCAGGCTTTACCGTTCACAAAAAAGAGGATGTGCATATTACTGAGGTTCTCCCCTCAAGATACAATGTCAGAAAAAGATAAGTCCAATTGTATCCCATAGGGCAGAGGTCGGCAACCCAAAATGTTGAAAGAGCCATATAGGACAAAAAAATAAATAATATATATATATATATATATATGTTTGGAGCCGCAAAAAAATAAAAGCCTTGTAGGAGACTGGACTGTCTCAGAATTGTTTATGTTATTCATTCCTTTGTTGTGTGTTCACAAACACCCGCATAGAATTTATTTTGTAATTTCCTCGCTTGATTTTTTTGGGAGCCTCTCGAGTTGAACGAGGAGAGAAGGCACGGATCGGGTACAGACGTGTCTGTTTGTCGAGACTGTTAAAAGCATAAATAATGTGTACGTTTTAAAAAACCAACACCACAGCTCTCCTTTTTTGGAGCTGCAACATGTATCTATATCTATTTGAGCTATATTAGCCGACTCTCAAAATCTTTTTCCATTTTCAAACATTTTTTATAAAGCTCCAGGGAGCCACTAGATGTCGCTAAAGAGCCGCATGCGGCTCTGGAGCCGCGTGTTGCCGACCCCCGCCATTGGGCAAACTATTCCCCTTACTCCATGTGCTTTTACAGGTTTTAAACCACAAAATCGAGGCCTACAGTCCACATTCTGCCCGCCATGTCATTTTATGTTGCACAAGAAACCTTGGGAATATCGCGCATTGAGCCCAATGCACAACAGGCACATTGTGTATTGAAATGTCAAGACAGTGCATCCCGAATGAAATAAGTTTTGGATTTTGGAGCTTGTGAATGCGGTGAATTTCTTTTATACTCGGCATAAGACTTCTGCAGCCTTTTTCAGGAACTCTGGAGACAGTCACACTTTGGTGCGCCTTCAGTGTGTGGTGGGGATGCCTTCTTAGTGTCGTCACAGCTGTCAAGACATGGCGACGTGAACATGTGCATCTTTAGAAACATTTTTTTCTGTGCGCTATAGACATACGCAAAACAGATTTATTGTTATTTTTTTCAATAGGCGTCAACCTGGAACGATGGATTTATTGCAGTGTAGCAGTGGGGTGCCATCAGACGCACAGACGTATATTTAAAATTTAAATGAAGTGGTAACAATTTATTTCCAACAGGCTTTATTTTTGGTCTTCATTTCATAGCGTATGTCTTGGTCGTATGGCTTCTCGTCGTTTGTGGGTTTTTTTTAAGGGGGGAATTGGGGGCAATCAGATTTCAGCTTCGATGCATTGCCAGGCATTTTGTCCACACACCTTAAGAACCTCAAGTGCAGGCATTGGCAACACTCACACCTCAATTGTCAGTTCTTTTTTCTTTTTTTTTTAACCAATCAGATTGTAGATTCACCTCCCGAAAGCCATCTCGGGCCTTGTGACGGATGAGATTCTCCGTCCTCTCATTGGTTCAGTTACTATTGGTTCCGATTGGTTCAGCTCTATTTACCACCGAATCTTGATTTATTATGGAGGATGATGTTCACTTTCAAAGCGTACTTTTCAAGAAAAACTGGACAAGGCGACAATGCTTTGCTGAGTGGCTTGTTTTCAATCCAGGATTTGGGGAGTGGCGGGGGGCAATTTTCAGAGCAGTTATGTAAAAGTGGAATAGCTAGCATCCCCCAGGCAGGATCCTTTGCATTTGCAACTGTGGTATGGTGTTATTTATTTATTTAAAGATTTTATATTGATTAAAAAAATGATTGTGAAGTACTATATTGCACTGTAGAGGTTTAGAGTTGATGTATTGGAAGATAAAGGTAACATGATAAACGGTTCTTGAATGATACACATTGGTCTATTTCGTATACAGTCAAACCTCGGTTTTCGAACGTCTCGGTTCTCGTCCAATTTGGTTTTCGACCAAAAATGTAGAGTTTTTTATGCCTCGAATGACTAACAAATTTCGGTTCTCGAACAAACTGAGCGCACTTGAATGCACCATTTGACTCCTCTCGCCTTCCTTACACGAGGAAGTGACGCTTCCTCGGGTAGACGAAGAAGTGACGCTTCCTCATGCTGCTTTCCATTGTGTGCAGATGTGTTTAGTAAACATTTTTATTTTAAAAAGTGCGTGGTTTCGGTTTTCGAACAATTTCGGTTTTCGAACAGCCTTCTGGAACGGATTATGGACGAAAACCGAGATTTGACTGTATATATATAAATCGGATAAGTATGCAATGGTTGCAGGTGAGAGTGCTTGGAAGGGAGATGAAAAGACAATGGGCCGTGAATCTGCAAAGTTGTTTTTAGTAACGGTTTCGTAACATGCACGTGTTCTTTTTTTTGGGCCTTTTTTTTCAACATTATTTTGTGATTTTATAAAGATGATTTTATTGAGAGGTGGATTAGATCACTAAATAACCACTGAAGGAAGGCCCAGGTCCCAAACTCACCGCCCACCACTGCACTATCATAAAACACTGGGAGAGATAACATTTTCGTGGCTACTTTACAAGGTTAAGTAGCTAAATTAAAATCATGCGGTTCATTTTACAGGTACCCCATCACGCCATGTTTATATTGTTCTGCAATTGCATCTTTCATCACATTTAAGTTGTTGTTATAAACATTTCACTTCCAGTTGCTGTTTCACTACATTTACTTACAATGTATTTGTGTTTGTGTGTGTGTGTGTGTGTGTGTGTGTGTGTGTGTGTGTGTGTGTGTGTGTGTGTGTGTGTGTGTGTGTGTGTGCGTGCGCGCGCATAACACGATACGTCCTGATTGAACATGTCACTGATGGCTGATGGTGGGTCCCCGAGCGCCAAACGAACCTTTGCCTCTGAGTCCAAGCTGCATCTGTGTCTCTCGGTCCTGTTCCCTCCCGATTCACCTTCAGCCCCTTAAGAGGCCCGCCATAGTTTTCGCTGCAGACCCAGGGGTCAGATGGAAAACATACACTCATAAACAGCATCTATTATTCATTGCCTTACAACCCGGTGATCCACACACATCACACACATTGACTACAGCAGCTGTCCAGTCTTTGAAAATGATCTCAACTTCGTTCAAGTTCATAATCTCGTGGCAGACCTCATTTGGAACATGCGCATGATCTAACCCGATCCAGTCTAATAATGGCATTCGAAATGTCAACTTCTACAAATGTAATAATGTAATGCCGAGTTTTGATTGATACTGTCAAAGAGATTTATTATTTTGAGTGACATGCAGATGTAACTGTATCACACTGATGGGTGCTTGTTATATTTTTTCAACTATTAAGGGCTGGGTGAAAGTCGAATCTAAAAAAAAGTCACTTTTTTATGATGTCATTTAGAGGTGCAATGATTAATCGCTTAATTCAACTAATAAATTAATCAATATTTTTTGGAGAATTGATTAATCCCTTAGATACTTTTTAAACTGTCCAAACACTCAAAATTTCAGCTTCTGATTAAGAAATATTATTAATTTTCTGCAGTCCTCCATAAAAGCAGACTGATTGTCTTTGTGTTGAATCAAAGTAAAGAAAATGTGCTTTTACAGTTGGAAAACAATGAGCAATGTTTTTGCCTATTTTCTGATATTACCGACCAAACATTAACTGAATCATCATTCATTTATATCTGTGCATTTTGGCCTATTTTTGAAAAAAGAATGTAATTTAAATGTAATGTAATTATTATTATTATTATTATTTTAGCCAGTTCATCGATGAGTTGACAAAATTATTGACAGCTCATTCGATGCTTGAAATAAATGTGTGTAGCCCTAATTTCATTAGCTTGTGCGGGTATTCGGTACATGACTGCTTTAGCCAAGTGCCTTGCGACTTACTGAGACATTCACATCTGCGCAGCATGTGTGTGTGCCCCCCCCCAAAAAAAAAAGTTGGTCGGCCTTTTGACGGAAAGTCCTGTACATGTTGGTAAAGCTGCCGCTGATCCCTTGTAAATATACTGCTTGTATTGTTGCCTTCTCTAATCAACGGGTACAAACATTGGGCTTGAAATGAGTCATTTGAGTATTATTAAGTTCTCTGTTGATGTCTAACAGGGGCAATTAGGACTTTTCCAACACAGCGTTTGTGTCATTTGAAAATGTTAGTCACTTTGTGTGAAAGAGTGGGCCCACAGTTGACAGGGTGTTAGTGGACTAATCCATTAGGGTCCCCTAAGGCCCCATGATTACACACACCGCTAATACACATGTTGGCACTTTTCTTTCAAGATGTTTTTTTTCTGTGATGACATCAGCTACGGATTGTTTGTTTGTTGGCGGTGGATGGGTGGAGTAGATGGCTATTTGCCCTTGAATTGGCAATTCAATTACAGGAGAGTGCTGCTCATCTCCCTTTTGACGCCCCGACCTCACCCATCTCCGCAAACTCCTGCAACAGGACTGCCCACCCCCCTTTTAACTCCATTTTATCCACAATCCCACCCAAGCTTCACAGCGAGCTCAGCAGTAAGTGGCTCCCGCTAACGACCTCTAATGATTTTAATTGTCCGCAATCATGCACAGCAGTCATGAATCTCAGGGAGAACGAGAGAGGTTGTCATATGGTGTGTATGATCCTGGAACAATTACCT
This sequence comes from Hippocampus abdominalis, assembly GCA_018466805.1. Taxonomy (NCBI): domain Eukaryota; kingdom Metazoa; phylum Chordata; class Actinopteri; order Syngnathiformes; family Syngnathidae; genus Hippocampus; species Hippocampus abdominalis. The sequence continues at coordinate 6,890,615 of CM031705.1, read as the reverse complement.
CCAGAGCTCCACGGGAACATGACTCCCAACTCCGAAGCCTGGGGAGACACAGAATAAGAGTGGCGCCCTGCACGTTTGAGTTACTGGTTGCTTGAGGCGATATCGGTAAGAGGAGAATCTTAAAACTTTCTTCTGTAATGTGACAGCCAGATTCCAACTCAAACTTTGCAGATGATTCGCTTGATTTCAAGTTTCGGTTGCGTGTCGTTGAGGAGAGAGAGACTGACATGAAAAGCGGCAGAGTTTCGTTGCTTTGATTGTGTGCGTACAGACTGAAATGACCCGCGGAGGTTAACATGGACGTGACAAGAAGACATCTTTGCTTCCTTTCAATAAAATCCTGACTCAGTGGCGAACGTACAAAGTCAAATTGAAATGCAGACTAAATATAAAACGCCCCTGTGTGCAGACATTCTTCTTCACTTCTGCACTTCTCCAAAACCCTCAAATATACAGTACATCCACATCCTCCCTTATGATAAAAATATAACTTGCAACATTGACTGATTCTCAGTGGAGCTCCACATTGGGAAACACAGTGAGGTTGTTTGCGGGAGCTCTTGAGGTGGGAGGGAGGGGAGGGGGGCGTTGGTGGCGTGCTCTGCCACAGCCGCATGAAGCGGGACCACCCAGGATGGCGTCAGGAGCTTGGCAGGGGTTCAGCGAGGTTGGCCGGCTGGCAGCCTGTGCCCTACGCTGAGGCGGAAGGCGGGAGTAGGCACTCTGAGGCCCTGCCAGAGTCGGCGCGGATATTCAGCTCAGCCCACAAAGGCCACTTCAGCCTCCACAGCAGAGCCACAGTGATAGGGTGTGTGTGTGTGTGTGTGTGTGTGTGTGTGTGTGTGTGTGTGTGTGTGTGTGTGTGTGTGTGTGTGTGTGTGTGTGTGTGTGCGTGCTGTAACGATTGTGTGCTCGTCCATCCATGTAGGTCTGGCGGAGAGCACACGCACAGGGAGATATTTTTAGTATATGTACTTTTCTCCAGTACGAGAGACCTCCCATATGGAAATGAAGAGGTTGAACCAGAAAATATTTATTCATGAGAAATCCATTCCTTAGTGATATTCTTGCTCATAGAATAAGAAAACACCGTGGCACGTCTCGATGTCCAACCAAACTCTGTAAATGGTAAGCAGTCCCTCACCACCGGCCTGTGATGGTTCAATGAGGCTGCAAAACAAAGACTTTCTCCTTGTGTTTATGTCTTCCAATGGGGCCAGTCATTTCATCGCAGCACTTACAGCTTATAAACTCCTTGACAAATCACATTAGTATTTAGCTTCTCTCAGCAGTTTACGGCCTGACTGCCAAAGTATCGTTTATCACTCTGTAATTCACTTTGCTAGGTAAATTCACTTTGGCAGTTCTATTGGGTCTGTCTGCTGCAGAGGCCATTGGTGAGAAGGAAGACTATTTGAATTATGAGCACCATTGGGGGAAAATATTAAAAATGGGAGTCATTTTGTGGGTTTCTTGTAATCCTTGAAAACAACAAAGGCCACCATGACTTTGTTGAGCAGTTAAGTCCATAAATTGCATCATCATCTTTTTCTCCTCTCTATCTTTGTGTTTCCTTCCCAAGAGAGCACAGGCGGTTTTTTTTTACAAGGTTGCAAGGGGTGGCAGCTGCCCCCTTGACCAAATGTTTTGCCACCCGATGCCGGCTACGGATCTATGAATACTAAATACAAAGTTGTACTCTAAATGTTCCTTATATTGTTTCTAATCAAAATCGATTTTCAGATTCAGATCGTTTTTCGTTACATCCCTACTGTATATGATTTGATATATAGGATTTATTCTTTGAGTTTGGAAGTTGTTCATTCCTGATGGTAAATTCAAATGTACCCTGTATGTTCTTCAACCCTGAACTAAAATTGGATCACAAGGTTCGAGATCATTCAAAATGATGGCCTCAAGATTGATTCATGCATTTGGGGAATTTGCAAGACTCAACAGAGCCCTGAGTGCAACCCTGCCAGTTCATAAATCAGATGTTTCTCTCTGACAATTAGACCTCTTGCTTCTTAAGCCTTAAACTTTAAACTGCCAGATTTCACGTCCTGATTTTGTTAGAGTTGAGTAGATCTCCTACAAGGGAAGGCCTGGTGTCTGACTGGTTTCTACGGTCGATTTCTTCAGACCATTCATCACTCTCAAAACCACAACCAAAAAAAAAATAAATGCACCTCCACATCTCTGCCTTCCTGAGGGCAGCTTTCTTGAAGATTAACAGATCTGCCTCGGCTTTCTGACGCACTCAAACATAAATGCCCATGTAACAGCCTACTGATCCCTCCTTGACTTTTTACATTCTCTCCATCTTTCACTTGGTAGAATCACTAGCATCAGCTTACTTATCAAACTCTTCTCTGTCACTCAAAGTCAACGACCCTTATCCAGAAGTTAGTCATGACCAGATTTCATCAAATATTTACAATTGTGTTGAACCTCGGTTTTCGAACGTCTCGGTTCTCGACCAATTCGGTTTTCGACCAAAATTTTTTATGCCTCAGATGACGAACAAATTTCGGTTCTCGAACAAACTGAGCACACTTGAATGCACCATTTGACTCCTCTCGCGTTCCTAACACAAGGAAGTGACGCTTCCTCGGTAGACGAGGGAGTGACGCTTCCTCGTGTTGCTTTCTATTGTGAGCAGACGTGTTCAGTAAACATTTTTATTTTAAAAAGAGCGTGGTTGCGGTTTTCGAACAATTTCGGTTTTCAAACAGCCTTCTGGAACGGATTATGGACGAAAATCGAGGTTTGACTGTATAGCATTAGCCAGGTGCATCTGTTTCTTGATGCAAAATTAGGTGTGGTCTGGAAATGATTCACTTTTTCAAAGAGTTATCATTCTTGTGAAAAAGGTAAGTAATACCCCCATACAACCACACCACACACCCATGCAGATGGGCAAGAAACGTAAATAACATCCCCACACGCCACCGAGCTCTGTTTGCCTGAGTGATGGAAGGGAGGAGTAAAGGATTTCTCTTAATTGAGGCGTAAGGGACCATGGAGAGAAGCCAGGATTACGGGGGGCTTCACCTTGATCCATAAAGATGCAGATGGGAATGCAAGGGGGACATCCATATGCGTTCAATTCACCATCCGTTCCCTCATACAGAACAGTGTCACCATGGGTGTAAACCATAAGTATAGGTCCAAACTTCTGGTGATTCACTACTTGTGTGTGTGTGTGTGTGTGTGTGTGTGTGTGTGTGTGTGTGTGTGTGTGTGTGTGGCTAAAGTCATGCTGTGCTTCTGTTTATCTTTGCCATTCTGTGCGCAGGCTGCACCCCAGATGACGCACTACCACTTCATTGGGTTAAATTTGTCTCCAATCAGAATCTTTGCTTCGATGGATGGTTTATGTTTGGATTATGCGGACCTTAGACAGTTGGCTTGTCCAAACAGACTCCAAATCTCTATAGACGGGAAACTCCTATTAATATCTGAACTGTGCAGCGTCAACCATGGTAAACCTAATACTATCAGAGGGGCGCGAGATGGTATGACGAAAAACCTGCGTAGCTCTACATGATTTCCTGAAATGCCTAGCTGAAGAGGAAAGGTAATAAATTAAACTCCTCCAGGAGCTGCTGATCAGGATCAGTGACTCTATTTACATCCGTAAACTCTTCCGTCAAACAGCGGAGGGCTTCTACAGTATTGGGATCAATAAAGCATTCATCTCAACTCAACTCAACGGTATTTATAGAGCACTTTCAAACAGCCATCGCTGCATACAAAGTGCTCTACATGGAGCAACTAACATATACATCAGTAAAGCAATAAATTAGCAACAAAGATGGTATAAACATCTAAACACCATAATCCTTAATCCTTTTCTAGACACTGACACTTTCTCCGAATACTTCGAGTCCCTGAACGTTCGTAGTATTTCTAGACACCTGTCGGGGATCAACTTCATGAGTCTTTACATTACCAGATGATTTTTCTTGGATGTCCGACTCTCTTTGCCTGAGCTGAGTTGACTTACGGAGCTTGATTAGGAACAAGACACCCCACCCAAAAAAAACAAAAAAAAACAGACAGAGCAAAACCATGACAGGGTGTTTTTCAGCAGGGAGCGATGAAAAACATGCAGGACAGCGGCCTGTGAGAACCGGAGCTTGACATGCCTGCAGTAGGCCTATGTGCACCAGATATTTGTATTTGTCAACACATTATTCATTGTGCAGCACTAACTGTGAATAACTGTTTAATAAGAGGTTAATAACTGTTTAATAACACACATAACTGTGAATGAAGAACTGTGTCATTTGGCCAGTTTGTCATGTCATGTTCCAATTTGAATTTGTGTTTTGTATTTCAGTTGCCTTGGTGAGCATTGGTGGGCGGATTCTCTGTTGCAGTCCCGCTTTCCATTTGACAATCGGCTGGTTTAGAGGTGCAGCCAGGGCCGTGCAGGCCATCGAGAATTCCGGGATAAAGTGTTGATTTTCCCAAACGATCGCATGACGGACTTTCCTACTGTGACGTTTGCCGTATGAATCCGCCTCCTTCAGTTGTCTACGAGGTTAGATGCGTGGGGGCTGCCGTTACCCCCTTGACGTTCCTCTTCCGGCATGGCTATGGACTATTTCTGCACAGTCAGGCCTCTTCAAAATTACACTGCAAGCCACAGCCCTTTGCTCCCGTCTTAACAAAATCATGTCAAAAGCAATTAATATCTTTAATACCTCCATCAGCGCTGACCACCAAACTGTCGATAGGCCTGCCTCTTTTTTTTTTCCACCTTGGTATTTGTAGCTCTTGCCTGGCCAGCGGTTTCCTCGGTTTCATTTCCTAGTGCCCTTTTGGTCAGCTGTGGTTTTCAAAGGGGCACGGGGCAGGGTGTTGTGGGCAGGTCGCTCTTCCACTAATCCCCCACCCCACCCCCGACCCTATTAAGTACTTCTCTAGTGGTTGTAAAGCCTGCCGCATCTAATGCATTGGCCTGCAGATCAGACTTGACCAGAGACACTCATCCATCAAGAACAAACAGAAGATGGGCTGGATGTTGATCAGCGCCTGACGTTATTGTTGCAGTTTTGAGCAAACGCGATATTGGCGTAAGCGTCTTCTCATTTATCTGAAAGTAAAAACAATTTTTCAAGGCTTTGTTGAATTGCTCTAGTCACGTATTTTCCTCTCTTACAGGCATGTTGGAAAATGATGAAAGTGAGGCTTTTTCTGTTCTCAAGCCACATCATTTTAAAATGCCGACGCAGCCTTTTGTTGTGTCTTTGAATGTGATCGTATGCTGCTAAAGAAGTTGCCAGGTGACCTTATACTCCTAAATTCTTCTTCTACCACCAGAACCGATTCAATTGTTCTTTGCTTCTCATCCCCACAATCTGTGAATCCAATACCCAAGCCTCACTCAGAGGTGTTTCTTTTATAGCTTGGATTTGCAAAAGGAAGAGGAAGATGAGTTTTGACTTGGGAGCCAGGGTTCCACAATATTTGGTTTCTGCACATTTTCATTCATTTCTCTTGGCAGACATGGCCAGTAACTGAGTGGAAGGTCTTGGCAGAGCATGCGATAAAAGCTCATGATTAAAGGGGCTAAAATAAGTACTGTATATAGTTCATGTATCCATTAAACACTGGGAAAAGAAACGGAAAGGTTGAAAGAAAAAATATTTTTCTTGTCAAAACTCCCCTGGTCTGTTGGTCTATATTGTAATACATCAATGAGTAATGTATTTATTTTTAATGTACTTGCGGTTTTGGTTTTTATGAATATTGCAGTACAGGTGAGGTTTGCTTTGCACAATCGACATAAAATACAAGTACATCTACGCACCTACTGTCATGGTCATTCGATACCATTCAGAAGGCCCACACACCTTGGCGGGCTGGGTGGTGTTGCCGGTGAGCACACTGTAGTGGTTTGGCACCGGGACCGAGCCTGGCTCACCGAGTGTGCGTGTGTGCTTATGCTCTTCGTGAGAGTTGGCATTCCTGTTGCTGTCAAAGATGGCCGTATGCTCTCTCTGCTTTACTTTTAAACAGCAGCTATACCGCAGCTGTGCAAACATATATACATTAAGACAGAATAAATGACTTTATGTTGGATGTGTGTTTCTGATGTTTTAGGACAGTTATTGTTGTAGCGGCGGTGGTCTTCTGTGTGATTATTGCTGATGTCGATGGACTCTTCTTATAACAGCACATAAGGGGAAGGAATGGAAGAACACCAGCTGGGCCCGGCTCATTGTCAGAAACGGACTTGAATTTTATTGTGTGGTAATGCACCAAATTAAGGTGTGACTTTTAGTTCATTTTAATTCTTGATTTGAAAATCCTAAGTCTTTCAATCTTTAAGTCATGATGATCACTTGATCAGAAAAAAAAATTTCTTTGTTTCGATAGTTATTACACACACAACTTCCTGTCTGTGGCCTATAGTTGTTGGTCACTGTCCACCGAAAAACTGTGGTCCGGGTTCATACAAGTTCATAACTTTCGCCGACCAGAAACCGGTGGGGGAGTGGTTTGCTGTTTAATAAAATGTTACAACAACCAAAGAGAATCGACTGTGTATTTTTATGTACAGTACATTTACTAGCAGCACCGACACCATAAAATTAGTAACAACAACACTTTTATATGGCCACTATGGTAACGCTTAAATATGTAACAGACATCACAGAAGAAGTATAAAGTGCATGACTGATACAAACAACACAAAAACTGTCTTTTTTTTGGTAGATATAACAATAATTATGAAGCCACATTTTTATGTACCTATATTAGTAGCGTCCTCCTGAAATGCAACGATGTAAGGCACCACAGAACAAATATACAGTGCATGAAAATATATAACTCAGCATAACGCTAAATAAAGAGCCGCTCACCGCCTATTGTGCTGAGCTGGCTTGTGCGTGGTCTGTTGTTGTTTTTTAACTCATTTTGCTAGCTTGTGGGTTTAGTATAGCATTTTGACATGCATCAAGAGTCTGAAAATGTTTCATCATAAAATCTTTTTCAGCCTTTGATAATAAATAAATAGAAGCACTGTAAGCTTTTATTCTTTCATCTGCGCGGCCCGGTCCAAAGTGGTCGTGGTTGGGGACTACTGCTGTAAAATACTGTACGATACAGAATATTTTGACATTGATTTGAATATTTTTTTTCTATTCCAGTACTGTATTTGCAACACATTTTGATATCGTTGATAGTGCCATCATACTGTGTATCAAAGAAGTACAGTATAGTTATTTAACCGATAGAGTTTGACTCTGCGTTGTGTGCTCAAGTTTCAATGGCACACAAGAGGATTGCTTTAGAGTTCTGTATTTCTTTATTTTTGCACACTGCTGTTATATTAATGAATGAAATAGGGTAACATCCAACGTACATGCGCCCGGAGCACAGAATTTTTCTGCCTGCACCTCGATCAAATTCACCAATATCGCGTTAAATCCCCTGCGCCACAACTTGATTGCAGCAGGCATAAAAACAAGTCTTCTTTCAGCCACCAAATTGTCAATTGCGCCAGGGGCGTGTAAAAGAAAATGCACGCCAGCCAGGTGCAGAGCGGGCTGCCAAATTCCCAGACACACTAAATGAGGCTTGCACATCCACGAAATTCAAAGTGGGCCAGTTTTGACACCCAAATACGTGTACTTCGTGATTAATAACCAGTATATTGATACCAGGATGCAGTATAAAGTCAGAAACAACTACTTCATTCAATGAATTTTAAGCACATTTTCATGCAGGCCACACAAATGGTTCATACCAAATGTGCAGAAATGTGTAGTATATTGGCTCTTGTGAGCGTATTGGTTTTTGTTTTTTTGTTTTTTTGCTGTGGACTTTTAATGCTGCATCTGTCTTTAACAGATTCTGGTTTCTTTTTGAGGGATGAGAAAAATGAGCCAATTGAACAGCTTTCACTGTTATTTTGTAGTTTACTTGGAACACAATGAGGTTGTCAGAAACCAGCCCATGCAAGCATCGGTGCTAACTGTAGATAAGATTGATTTACTCTTTATCCCTCTGACAGCACACATATAGGGAAGAGTCATAATTCTGTGCACTGGGGAGATTAAATTCCTGTATCGCTGTCAGCTACATTAACTGACTTCCTGGATCTCAATTCAATTAGCGTAGCAGCATTCTCTAGCATTAATAAATCAATAGTGACGGCCTGCTGATAGGCATGCTGCAGCATGTCAAAGATGCTTTCGGTGTGCGTGCATGCTTACTCAAAACACGTACTCATCCCTTACAGAATGTCTGTCGGTCTTCTTTAATGATCTCCATCTGCTCACTTTCACAAGCACAACTAGGCACATTTTTTAAAGACACATTTATTTTAGTATTCATGTAAGCATTTTATTATTTAGAACTACATCCATGCGCATTTTAACACACACACACACACACACACACACACACGCACACACACGCACACACACACACACGCACGCACACCAGATTTGCCTATTAATATAAATGAGCCAGCATGGAATCATACAACTGTATATTAAAATTGATTATTTTGAGCAGCTTACTGCCGCTGCTACTATTGCTGTACACAGTAATTAACAGACCCATTGTCTCTTGGGGCCAGTAACTCTTTGCTTAATACTTTGTCAAGGACTCCAGCCAAGAAATGTTTGCCCCTTGCGAGCTCAAGAAAAGACGCAAGCCATTATTTTCCAGTTATTAAACCCCCAAAGCTGTATGGAAATGTCCGTGGCAGCCGAGCAAGTGGAGAAACGGAACCAGATCCTGTTGCCGCTGATGTGAATGACAAGAAGGGGAAGACATTTCATGGTATTAATGTATTGAAGCAGTGGGAAGCAAAGCTGATGCAGGACTTCCCTGCACCGAACGTCATGAATGCAGTGGTGACTCAAAACCTCTCAAACACATGAAATCAACTCAGACGAGATATCCTGTGTCACTGAAGTGCCAAATTGTCGATTGACTTGCCAACTATCAATCATTTTCAACTTGTTTGTTTTGATTTGTATTATTTACCTCATGACAAGCATCTTTGTCTACTTGTGAACATACGAGATTCTCATTTTGATGAACAAAGTTTTATCGTGTTCTTCATCAGATCCTGTCACTGGTCATTTGCCTTGTTAACTATCCAACTCGCCATTTTTCCAGCACATACTTGTGTCTCTCAGATGCTGATTTCTCCCTGATTGCACAAGCGATGCGTCATTCAGTGAATCGCCAAGAGCTAATTTGGCCAGTCGGCGTGATGAGACAGTTGATAAGGGCATTGATTGGTGCGGCTTCAGAAGAAGAGAAGGGTTTCTTTGGGACAAAGATACGGCGGTAACGTAGCATCCAGTTTAGCAATCAGTCCCGTCTCTCCTCCTTCCTTTCCTTTGCTTTCCCCATTTGCCCAAACTCTTCCCAGAAGTCTTTCAATATGGATTACACTACACGGTGCTTGCGGTAATTCAAGGTGAAATAAAACTCTTTAAGCCCTTCACTTTATACCCTATTGGTTGGGTCTGCGGGAGGATTGGAAAGTGTAGAAGGACAGACATCAAACTGGAGGTGATTATGTCATTCCTTTGATGCCCCTATCTGCCCATTTCTACTCCTGAAAGTTGATTTGGTAGTAACGGTCTAGTGAGCACGTCCTCGTTCAAGTCCCTGTCTCTCTGGATGTGAGCGCTGCTCCCAAAAAAAAAAAAAAAAAAATCATAGGCCTTCATTATCTCCAGTCAGGCAATTTTGGAAACATAATACTGTCCTAGGATTTGGGAGCTTGCCCCCATCAGGTTTGGGGCCTGATCAAACCATGCACATGGGGAAGGAGAGTTTAAGACAAGCTTACCCACCACTCGGTTCATTTCCCTTCAAAGGCATATGGTGCAAATTTGATCAAAAGTGGAAAGGAGGTGGAGGGGGGCGGATGGGGTGGGGAGGTGGGGGGAACAAGTGTGGAATTCATGTTGCTGATCGAAAAAATAAGAGCCAGTCTGTAAAAAACAAATCAAACTTTGCTTGGCTTTCTGGGAGTGATTACAGCAAAAGAAGAACCAGCTGCCCTGGTGTCAGACGCATCTCAATCTCCACTACTGGCTTGAGACCACAGACAGAGGAAAGAGACTAGTGCTCAACCCTTCATCTTCCATAAAAAATATAATATAAAGACAATATGTTTGATATAGGGCTTGTAAATTTGGTGCAGAAAAGGAACAAAACAGTGAGGATGAGAAAAGACAAGTAGCGCAAATGCAATAAGGTGATCAAGGTTAGGGTTCGGAGCCACTGATAGTGGAGTCCACACGTTTCTTTCATGCAGCTGGCGCAGGGTCAGTTCCAATTCAATGCTTTCTTCATAATTGTTCTGTGATTGTCTGGCAACCAGTCCAGGGACTAGGCTGTCTCCCAAATTCTGATGAGAGTCTCCAATCCCTGCTATGACACTGAACAGAATAAGTGTATTCGAATGTAGAAGTGAAGATATAGAGATCTATTTCACCCGCCTCCGAGAAGTCAAATGAGTCCCAATGTGTCCGTAAATACAGTATTCATGTCTCGTGGTGGTCCTAAGAGAGACCAGACACTTGACCGATGAGCATGTTTAATTTCAGTTGTTGCTGCCTTGGCTAGAAGTTCGAGTGAAATGTATGTTGTATACACACAGATCGGAACTCGGGTCTCGACTGCAATTCTTTTGTCCAATCACTCACTTAGCATGAATGGAATATAGTTAGCAGCCTCATTTTAATGCTACAGAATAGGATTTTTAATGAGCCAATAAAAAAAATCAGTCAAGATCCAAAAACTAGGAAGGGCTTAGCAACGCATCTTCACAGAGGACACTTTTATAATACAATTGCCCAATGGGCTCGAGCCTTAAAATAGTCATGTATCCATTTTCAACACCGCTTATTCCAAAAAGGGCCACGGGGAGTTGCTGGAGCCTATCCCAGTTGACTTTGGCGAGAAGGCAGACTACACCCTGAACTGGTCGCCAGTCAGTCGGAGAGCACATAAAGACGAACAACCATTCACACCCACATCGTCACTGAGTGGGAACCGGTCCCACGCTGCCCACCCACAAGTCAGGCGAGTGTACTACTACACCATTAGTGACTAAAAATCGTCAATACAAAATGTTTTTATCGAAGTACTGTATTAACATTTATGGTGTTCTTTACAGTTTTGTCAAATATCCCAATACTTGTGAGCCCCTGAAATTAGACACATTCTATGTAGATTAAATGGCTGTAATTGCTGCCTACTCAGTGCTAATTATTGTCATGAAACAAGTATGAATCAAGGCGAAAAGAAGAGAGGTGTTATGATAGATGTTTGTTGGTGTGTAGTCAGAGGACACGAACGGCCTGCACACGGCAAGATAGAATAAAATTTAGACGTCAACAACATATTTACGATTGTTCATCCCAGCACTCTATGCAATCATCGCGTTTTGCTAGCCATTTGATAGTTGGTTGGTTAGTCAATCAGTCAGTCAATCAACAGAACATTCCACCTCTGAACCTCAATGGCACCATCCGTCTTTCATTCAGATTTATTTCCTATGCACCAGTAACAAGATTACCAACTACCAAACAGTGTACCAAAGAGCATGATTTAGAATGTGATCAAAAAAGATCTCTGAGCAGAGCCACTTGGAATTTTTGTTTTGTATTAAACATCTTAGTTTCTTGTGGCTTTAAAGAAGCATACTGTATCTAAATGTTACACAGCAGGGGGGGGAGCACTTCCATTCCCAAAGGTTAAGAGAGAACATCAGTGGGGACTCCTCCTCAAAGTCCTCTCGACACATAATTGACAGCAGTAAGTGAGATGAGATGGAGAGAATCCTCACCCCGTGACACTGACTGCATCCTCATCAGGGCCTTAAAAGCCCCTTTGTCTTCCACATGGGACGGGGCAGAGAGGGAGCTGAAAGAGTGCAGGGACCAAAGGGACTGTATACGTGGTATTTTATGCCCCAAGGTAGCCAGTATTCGTCATCAACATAAATCGTTCCAAATACTCAACAGTGTCATTCACCATCCATTTTGTCCCTGTAAATCAAAGCTACACCTTCATGTCATCTGCTATAAATCTTCACTCAAAATCAAAACCCTTCTTTCCGGAAGCAGTAATCAATGCCATTACTAATAGTCACAAGAAACAGGGCAAGGTACAGCCCCCTCCCAGTGCTCCAAAGCCATGGTCAGGTCTAGAGATGAAGTCAAGTCACCCGAGTGAACTCCCCAGCTCGACCGCAAAGCAGAAGGCTTACTCTAAAGCCCCGTCTGTTTGTCCATTTGACTCGGACTTTGTCAAAGCAGCAGACCTCCACTTAGTCACTCTATTATGTGCAATTGGCCATTGTGGATGCACTCATCATGCTGTTAGATCATCACACAGAGATATGTCCCTCCTGCAAGAACACCTTATTCAAATGATCAGGATCGTTGTCAGGCTTCTTTCCCAGCTTGCCGATGAGCTGATCAGTTGAATCAGGTGCGCTGCAGGTGGGAGATATCTAAAACTGGCAGGACAGCGCCCCCACTAGGAATGGAGCTGCACATGCCTGTGTTACACACAAGCAAAAACAGAAAAAAAGGAAAAGAATTCTCCTGTTTGCTATAGGGAATAAGAAATTCAGGTTTTGCTCATCATCAAGTTCGCAAGCTGAGCAGTGATTGGTCGTTGTCTGATCTCAGAGTACACTCAAACCTCCCTTTTCGAACGTCTCGGTTCTTGACCAATTTGGTTTTCGACCAAAAATTTCGAGTTTTTTTATGCCTCGGTTGACGAACAAATTTCGGTTCTCGAACAAACTGAGCGCACTTGAATGCACCATTTGACTCCTCTTACACGAGGAAGTGACGCTTCCTTGTGTTGCTTTCCATTGTGAGTAGACGTGTTCAGTAAACATTTTTATTTTAAAAAGAGCGTGGTTTCGGTTTTCGAACAATTTCGGTTTTCCAACAGCCTTCTGGAACGGATTATGGACGAAAACCGAGGTTTGACTGTACTTGTGATGTCATTTTCAGTCAACAGCAAGTGGGCAAAATGGGGCTTTAAAGTTGTCTATGAAAAATGCAGTAATCAAATTCATTATCGACAAAATATGGTGGTGGCACGGTGGACAACTGGTTAGAACATCTGCTTCAAAGCGCAGAGGTGCAGGGTTCAATCCCATCCCCATTCTTCCTGTGTGGAATATGTATGATCTCCACGTGCCTGCGTGGGTTTTGTCTGAGTACTCTGGTTTTCTCCCACATTCCAAAAACATGCATGGTAGATTAATTGATCATTCTAAACTATCATTAGGTGTGAGTGTGAATGGCTTTTTGTCTGTGTGTGCTGGCAACCAGTGAAGGGTGTACCCCGACTACTGCCCAAAGTCAGGTGGGATAGGCTTCAGCACGCCCGTGACACTCGTGAGGATAAAGCGGTTCGGATATGGATGGATACAATATATGTATAGTATTGCCCTCTGTAGTTAGTCTGTTCTATCACAAGGTTTTATATGTATGCATAGTCAGAGCTGCGCATACATTCACACATGTCCTCACACACAAGTCCAAATGAATAAATCCCATACTTTGCATTGGAATGTTCGTACACATGCTTTACACACATCTGGAGTCCCACCAAAGATCTGGAGAGAATATGCCATTAAAGTTGTAGTTTGTACTGTTGTCATACGTGACATCACATAAAACAGGGGGCGTCCAGATTACGACACATTTGCGGCCCACGATCCATTTTTTCTGTGGCCCGCGACATGACAAGAAATCAACAACTAAAACATGGGCCACAAGACTCGTTAAAAAAGGTGAAAGTGGGCAGAGTGAGAAGGGATGTTCTCAGAAAAATAGGTGCCCTTACGATTAATACATTTGTTTATACACCGTAGAACATTTCTCTATACTGTATTCGAAGATTGAAATAAACCATTTGTAATTAAAACAACAATTTATCGTCAAAACGCTGTCGTGAATCAAGATAATTCATTTGTAGAGGGGGAAAATGCTTTCTTCCACTTTATGCTCTATGGCTGATTCATGAAGACTTCACATGAATAATGCTCAAGTAACTGTTTGAAAAATGGTCACTTGACCACAGTTTGTTCTTTTTCGGGTTCTGAATGTGGAAATGGGAATCGGTGCAGAGTTGGATCTACTCTAGGAGATCGACGGCTGTTGGCCACCACAAAAATCCTCAACTATTTGCCTGAACACCTTTATCAGAAAGCTGATGAAATTAACTCGACAATACAAACAATAAATGGTTGCTTTCCTGACTGACTTATAGTGTGTTTCAAAAAGTTGAAGAATTTAAAAGCGGCCTTTTCAACCTTCCATTTTTCTGTATGAGGCCCTCAAATGAAAAAATTAGGACACCCCTGATATAAAACCTCAGCATCAGGGGTAGAGCTACACGGTGGCCAGGGCTGGCCATGGCCACCCCTTGTCACTCTCTGAAATTTACTATATTTGCAATTTTTTCACATAATTGCAGTGTTCTTTGAGTACTTTGTTTTTTAAAGCGCTATATAAATAAAATAATTATTTTTCAATTTAATTAAATTATAATCAAAATGTATTATTAAATAGTCTGGGACATAAGAAACACCAGGGACATAACACTGTACACCTCAACGGCTTCTCCTCAAAATTCTGTCCATAAAGCTTATGACCATATATATGTGACCAAGGGCAGCCTTAGAATCAGAATCAGAATTAGAATTTGTATCATTATTTATTGGCCAAGTATGTAAAACACATTGAAGGAATTTGTTCCCAATGTCCTTCCAGGTGTCACTGTCATTGCCCATGTGAGCGTCGAAGCCCCCCGTAGAGCAAATGAGCCCGTAACAGGATCCCTTTTGGTGGAAGTGAACCGTGTAAATATCAGCAACTGGAAATTCCCCCCTGTGACTATCCATCCATCCATTTTCTGATCCGCTTAATCCTCACAAGGGTCGTGCGGGGTGTTGCAGCCTATGCCAGCCGTCTTCGGGCATTAGGCTGGGGACACTCTGAACCGGTTGCCAGCCAATCGCAGGGCACACGGAGACGAACAAACATCCCCGCTCACACCCACACCTAGGGACAATTTAGAGTGTTCAATCAGCCTGCCATGCATGTTTTTGGAATGTGGGAGGAAACCGGAGTACCCGGAGAAAACCCACGCAGGCCCGGGGAGAAAATGCAAACTCCACACAGGGAGACCGGAGCTGGAATTGAAACCGGTACCTCTGCACTGTGAGGTCGACGCGCTCACCAAGGGTTCACCAGGCCGCCCGCCCCTGTGAATAATTCAAATGTATTTTCTGCAAACAACAACTGCAAATACTTTTTAAGATTGACTCTGCAATATGCCATTTTCAATATTGCCAGAGACAAGACTGTTGGCCAAATAAAAGCACTTATTTATGATTGATTAGCAGGTTAAAAGTGTTTGACAGAGCATGAACCCCCCTCCGACCCCTTCTGTGAGTATTAATCATTTGCCTTCCATCCTCATGTATGTCTATATGGGTGCATTTAATCATTCCTACTGAAAAATGCTATTGCACAGCCAGCGTAACCTTTATGTAACCACTAGTCAAGTGGGGAATTCATTTGATGGAGAGCCTTGCTTGATTTGTTTGTGGCTCCATGGAGGCTTACGACACGCATGCTGCCCCTGTTTCGTTCTGATAAATGTTCTGGCGAGCGTGGGGTGGTGTGGGAGGGAAAACTGTGTGTGGAAGCTTGCCAAAGACTTTGGGGTATTTCACAGCTTAACTACATTAAGTGAAAGCCCCACAGACACCCGCATGCATATTCAGCTATTAAATGTACATATAAATTCTTCACTAAGACTGGGTGGTATTCAAAATGATGAAGTGGGAAGTTTGTTTTGCTCAGATTCCAAAAGGAATGACATTCTCCTTTTTTCACTCGATCTTCAACCTCACTCACTATATATGTATGCACATAGTATCTCCTTTTGTGCTCTTATCTTTTTGCCGCCATCATTGAACATGTCAGGGTGCAAAACACTGCCGCAGACAATTAGCTCACACGTAAGCTATGCTAATGATAATAATCCTTGGACACACAAGGGACACAAAAGAGTCTGTGCCCTTTACATTGCACATTTTCTTTGTGTCTAAGACTAATAACAAATGAGAGATTATTATAAGTATTATTATAGTGACCAGCTGCTGTCAAGCCGTTCAAAACAGAACATGGTGTCTATACAGCTCCTCACTCTCCACTGCACATGCACATGCACGCACATACACACACACTCCTAATGTCAAGACTGGGCAGAGAGCGTGCCATTGGAACACACACTTATTCCGGGTTGATGGCAAACCACAGTCGTGGAGTCTGTGGCAGCTTGCATTTCCTTTAATATCCTGGATAATGTACAGAGAAAAGCCAGCGCCTCAGAAAGCCACTGGATCCCGGCCAGACTTCATAGCCCACCGCCACAGAAGTCTTATGTAATGTTTTAATCACGACAGTCGACAGTCTATCGTGTGGGAGATGTAAATTGGACTTATATCTGGACATGGCAAGGTCTCAACTCTTATTAAAGTGTTCCATCCATCTGCAATTTTCCTGACGCTTGCCGAGTTTCACGGTTCCTTTTCGTACTGCATTTTATTATTATTTTTTTCTATTACTGAGGCACCACAAGTACTGTACATTTTGAATAATTGAGTGAGGCTACATTCGAATCTTGCAAGCAGATTTAAACTGCAAACAAGCCTTTCAGTGTAAAGTGCCAAACTCCCCGAGCGCTGTTATCCAGCATGTTTTCCATCTCTCCCTGCTGCAACACACCTCATTCAAATGATCAGGATCGAAGAGCTCGTTGATGAGCTGATTGTTTGAATCAGGTGTGTTGCAGCAGGGAGAAATGGGAAAAAATACAGGACCGGCGTTTGACACGTATGCTTTAAGTCATCAAATTTGCTGATTTTTCATATCCAACAGATGTTTATGTAGTTTAATGTGGAATTGTTGTTACTTCAAGATAAACATGATGGGCATTTTCAGCACTGACCTTGTCACGTTTTGTGTGGTGATAGAGGCAAGGACCCCAAAAAGCAGGAGGCAAGGAGGAGCAGGGTGGAACTGACCAAGATGTATTTAACAAAAATACAAACAGGAGCACACTGGAAAATTACTAACTACAAGTGCTCAAACAAAATCCTGGAAATCACAAGGAGCCAAATTAACAAAAGAACCCTGTGACAGAAAACAAAACGTGACAGGAGTGGAGCACACAGACACTCACATACTCGCAACTCCCAATGACCCAACAAAGACTGACAGAACTCAGGGAACTAAATACAAGCAAAGTGATGAGACACCGAGAAACACCTGGACAAGACACAAAGGGTTGAGGGAGCTGATTGGTTAATTAAACACAAGGGACACTGATGACAAGAACAGGTGGCGACAAGGAGGGCACATGAGGGAACAAAACCAAACGTAACCAAACAGAAACATTTCAGACCTTCATAAAGGCATTATCATTTGTCACCTGTAAAGTTAGTCTGAACTGCTTTGAATGTACTATAACTGGTATGACTGCTGAGACATAGCAACACAGCAGTCATCGAATCAGTCCTGTGTTCATTTATCACAGTCTGGTTTGGGGCCGCCACAAAAAAGGACAAAATCCAAATGCAATGGACAGTTAGGACTGTGGAAAAAAATCATTGGCATCACCCTACCCTCTCTCGAAGACTTGCACACCGCAAGAAACCAGAGAAGGGCACAGAAAATCGTACTAGACCCCCAACATCCTGCCCACCACCTTTTCCAGCTTCTCCCTTTAGGCAAGTGCTACCAAACCATGCGCACCAAAAGTAGCAGAAACAAACAGCTTCTTCCCTCTCGTCATTAAGTCCCTAAACAGTGACTCGAATCTAGAGTGGCTCTTTGCATTTTTGCACATCTCTGTGGATCAGCATTACCGCAATGATCATTGTAGCACAAGCTCTCTACATCATAATCAGAATCATCTTTATTGGCCAAGTATATAGAACACACAAGGAATTTGTCTCTGGTAGTATAGGCTACACTTGTACACTTGTACAGTATTGCAAAAATAAGCAACGATGATAAAAGACATGGCATATAAGTATTCAAAGACTTTACATACTTGATCAATTGTCGTTGATCCATATTCCACAGCACCACACATTTTAAAGGGCTCAAGTACTTTCTGTATAGTTGCACACCTAAAGTTGTACTACAATCAGTGCTCCTGGTCACTTAAAAATGGTGCATGATTATCTGCAGCAACTGCATAACCGTCATAGTAAAGTCAAACCTCGGTTTTCGTCCATAATCCATTCCAGAAGGCTGTTCGAAAACCGAAATTGTTCGAAAACCGAAACCACGCTCTTTTTAAAATAAAAATGTTTACTGAACACGTCTGCTCACAATGGAAAGCTACACGAGGAAGCGTCACTTCCTCGTCTACCCGAGGAAGCATCACTTCCTCGTGTAAGGAGGGCGAGAGGAGTCAAATGGTGCATTCAAGTGCGCTCAGTTTGTTCGAGAACCGAAATTTGTTCGTCATCCAAGGCCTAAAAAAAAATCTACATTTTGGGTCGAAAACCGAATTGGACGAGAACCGAGACGTTCAAAAACTGAGGTTTGACTGTATTGTATTGCACCATTGATCACTTTATCCCTGTTCGATGACTTTGCAGATTGTCACACAGCTGTCTTTGGGTGGTACGACTGCATGACGGTACCCTTACATTACAGAAAGTCTTTCGATACTTAGATGTCATGTTTTTGTTTATCGCAGTTGCTTGTCAATGCAATACTAGTGTAACCTATACTAAGCATATATTCTACCCATGTTTGGGGTAAAGGGCATAAAGTTGTTGAAACCGAAAGATTAGTGAAATACATTAGATAAGGCAGGGAAAGTGTTTTCCTAATTCGCATTTAAAATCAGCAGAATTGACCCATTTAGAAGTCATTTGTCGAGATAACAGGCCGTGCAGAAAATGAATACTGATGGTAATGTGAAGCAGAAGCTCTGGTAAAACTTAGGGGGTGTTCCAGTGCCTTAACCACAAAAGTTAATCGTGGCTTCACTGGAAGACCTTCATCGCGCCATTCACTGAAGAGACACATCGCCTCCCTTGGATTGAAGCCAGTGCCACAGTCAGATCAGAAAAAGCATCATCTCTTTTAAACCACAAAAAAGACATTGAAATCAAGAGGGGATGCGGGAAGGGCGAATCAGAGGGCAACACTATCAGGGAGGCTGTTGGCATTAGTGTTGAGGGGCCAAGAAGGTGAGGAAGGAAACCACAATGTGGAGGGGGGGGAGTTGCGACTGAGGGGCTCTGTATTTCAGTTAAGTTGTCTCTCGGAAACCGTTACAGAGACTTGCTAACCCCCGCTTCCTCACTCACAATCTCCTGCCCTCACAGCCAAATCGCATCTCTCTCCTAGACCCTGGCAGTTACGTATTGATGCGTGTGCTCATACTTTTTTCAATTTTGAAAAAGTCACAACATTTTTCTCAGCTCAGTTGAATTCCAGCTGCCCGTATTGCTTCCATCGTGCATATATATTTAGAGTGTCATAAACACTTGGATGATGTGTGTGATGTCTGTTGTAATTAAATAGCTTCTTCATCCATGCCTTTTGCGACCAAACTTTTTTTCTTTAGAATATGTCCACATTTTGAGTTTCATGCATCATCAATCCACAGTCACTCTGACTGTGCCAATTAAAAGATGGCCAATGGGCTACATTTTGCTCATCTACAGACATGAAAATTTGTGGTCATTTTCAAGATGATCAAACCAGGGTGCAACAATTTGAGAATGCAAGCTTTATTTCTATTGCACACATATTGCATGTACAACCAAATAGCCTTGTGTAAATGAAAAGACAATAAGGAGAGGCGAGGCAATTCTTACACATTTATCAGCTACAATATTATTGCAGTGATTTAGGCAAGGCAAGGCACTTTTATTTATATGACGTATTTCATACATAAGGCAACTCAATGTGCTTCACACAAAGACACAACACCTACAAGCATTTACAAACACAACAGTTAACAACATTCAAAAGCAAAGCAGAGAAAAAAAAGGGAGAGTTTACACTCAGGGCTAACTTCACTCCTGTTGGCAGTTTAATTGTTTGCAGCATAACAACTGAATGCAGCTTCACCCTGTTTTATTCAACTCTGGGCTCCACAACTTCTGCAGTTCTCAAAGCTCGACTGGGTTTATATTCAATCAGTGTTTGTTTCATATATTCAGGATACAAATCATTCAGTAATGTATAGACCACAAGCAGAATTTTAGAATAAATTCTGCACCTGATTGGGAGCCAGTGTAAAGCCTTCGGGATTGCAGTAATATGATATGATCTCTTTTTTGTGTTCAGAATCTGAGCTGCAGCTGTTTGATGCTCATTTGAGGGAGACCACTAAGAATACCGTCCCAAGATTTAGTCTTTTAATCATTTGGATTAAGAGGAATTTGGAATGCCTTATATAAGATCATTTAAAATGTCATCATTTTTATAACATCATTAATGTATTGTTCCTACTGTAAGATAAAAATAACAATAATAAGAAGAAGAAGAAAAAGAAGAAGAAGAAGAATTCATATAATTATCTCAACTTTCTTGCCACTTTATCATAAATAGAATCAAGGTGTGTATGTCAAAAAACAGTTGACGTGAGGGTATACAAAAATACAAAAATGGTCATAGAGGTAAGGTAGTTCTGGTCACAAGGCCTGATGACCACTGCTTTAAAGTCACTCTGAGTAATACCACCGCATTATCTGGTATGCATGTGCACTCATGAGAAGGCATTGTGCTGAGGCATGTGGTGATTCTTCTCTGCCAACTCCTACCCTGGCATGCATACTTACAGCAATATCAATCTGCTTTGCAAAGGACCATCTTCTCAGGGGATAAGACAACAATCACCACACAGGGTTTTTAAAATCTAATCATAACTTGGTGCAC
Organism: Hippocampus abdominalis; assembly: GCA_018466805.1. Classification (NCBI taxonomy): domain Eukaryota; kingdom Metazoa; phylum Chordata; class Actinopteri; order Syngnathiformes; family Syngnathidae; genus Hippocampus; species Hippocampus abdominalis. The sequence goes on along the minus strand of CM031705.1, from coordinate 6,869,613 downwards.
TGGACTCAATTTAACATGAGCATTAAACAGCATGTATAGTAGCGTATAGCGCTTTCTTATTCACTTTGCTATGGATATTACACACGTCATATTCCCAGGGCATCTTTCTGTACAGTCTTTCTGCATGGCTACCAGCAGTGTCATAGAGTGAAGATTGGAAGCTAAGCCTTCGAGAAACTGTGTCCCGGCCCAAGTTCTTGATGACCTTGATCATGTGACGAAGATGGCTTGGAGTTCTGGCTTCAGCTTGGGTTTTTGTTCACAGTGCAGGCGGCTATGGATTGGCCTGGTTTCGGAGTCACTGTGGTTGGTGTTAACAATGGCTGACTTTTACAGTTGGTGTAATTATCTTTCTTTTTTTGCAGTAGTAATTAGAAAAAAAAATCATTGTTCTCCTTTAGACCAAAGCTATATGCAGTGGATTGTTTTTTCCCCCCATATACTTATTTCCGCAATTTGGTAAATATTTAGGTTGGTTTTTTTGGTTGCATTTTGAGTTGATAGAAGTTGTTTTGAATTGAAGCAAATGCAGTCTTTTGTGGGTACAATATCACATTTTCTACAAGGAAGTGGAGAGGAACATCTGCAAACAGCTACAGTAATTATATCTGAGGATGTTGAGACCAAGCAAAAAGTATAAAGGAGTCAAATGAAGGGGTTTACGGGAGGGGGAGGGGGGCAAAAAAACTGACTGTGAAATGACTGCCAGATTTCTATTTGTGCATCTTGAAAGGCCTGTGTCTCTGCTGCTGCATATGGGATGTGGGATGGGAGCTCTGGCAAATCAAAGGCACGCTGGATAAAGATCTCTGGAAGCTCATGCTAGTAAACAGGCCCATAAAAGCCGGTTGCAGGGAGGAGCGTCAAAGAAAAACTTGACTGTCTGCCCACCGCCAATAAAGCCAGAGCTTCTGCAGGCGTCAGTTCCAGCACTGCACAAGATGAAGCATGAGGGCATTGCATCACTCTGTCAAATCCTTTGATTGAAGGTTGTCAGTCATGGAGAATGTCTACATGTTTGCAATTGTGGAACTGCTGCAGAGTTTTTTTGGTATTTTTTTTTAAAACTTCACTTTCAAACATGTAATTCTGAATCACATTGCTTGTTGTCTTGTCCCATCAGGGGTTGCCACACCAAACTACTCAAACGGTCTATCTATCTATCTATCTATCTATCTATCTATCTATCTAGATAGATAGATAGATAGATAGATAGATAGATAGATAGATAGACCAGAAGCAGAATCTAGATAGATAGATAGATAGATAGATAGATAGATAGATAGATAGATAGATAGATAGATAGATAGATAGATAGATAGATAGATAGATAGATAGATAGACTGTATATGAATGAGCTACTTTAGCCTTCCTTTATTAACATTAGGACTGGAGCACTTTCAGGCAATAAATCAGTCAAAAACAAGCCAGATAAAGTCTGCTGTCCTCATTTCAAATGAAAGGTGTACTGCAAGTTTATTAAACATGTTGGCTTTGACGCCCAAGGGAAGGTGTCGATGCCAAACTATTTTATGTGAAACCTAGTAGCATTCCACCCTAGACAAACCTCCTACAGACAGATTGCCCAAGGAAGGGAAAAAGGCAACTAGAAAAACATGGCTGCCAGAGGAAGCTTCGTGCTGTGTGGCATTTGTATGTTGTTATTTTTCCTCTTAGCAAGTTAAAGTATTTCACACCACAGAAACACACTCCCTTTTGCATTCCCTAAGGTAAATACTGCTCTTAATTTAATGCTGTTCATAGGCATTCATCAATTCATTGAGCCTCGTTACCATCCGATCTTTACACACACACATTTAATCTGTGTGTTAAACGACAAGAGGGCCATTAGAACAAAAATGGCATCCCTCTGCTGAGGCCAAACAAACCTACTGTAACCTATATTAGAGCACACTTAATTGTACGCCTTCTTCAATACTTACCTTCTACTTATTAAAAAAAAAATATATATATATATATATATATATATATATATATATATATATATATATATATATATATATATATAAATCACAATAGAAGAATAAAAATAAGTGAAATGGCATTTCAAACCTGTCCTTTAAAAAAAAAAAACATTCACATTAGTGGGCTCCCCTCATCCAAATTTACACGCCAATGTAATGTCTCTCAATTTTGGCAAACTTTTGTGGTCAGTAAAATATTCTGCGCATAATCCTGCCAGCAAACAGGCAAACAATGAAAGATCAATCTCTGTAACTCCCACCCAGAATATGAGTCATTGCTGCGTTTTTGTGTGATTTCACTATTTTATGTAACATTTTCAGGTTTCGTAATTAATTTGAAGTTTGCATAACCCATGATGCATGATGTGGTACGTAACTAAATTGACCTGACTTTGCCCCTGTTAAGCTTCCCGGTGTGTCTGCTGAAAAAAAGCATCAACAACAAAGAGTGCTCTGTGTAAACTGAGACGAAGCAGTGCCCTCCAGTGGTGTACAGCTTTAAAAAGCGTGCTTGAAGACCACATCGCTTTACATGCGCATTCCTTCTTGTCTCTCGTCAATGGCTCCTGGCTGACAAAAGGACACAGAGGAGCTTTTTTTTTTTTTTCAAATTCAGTTCCCACCACAGTCTGTGGAATGTTTATCAGTGGTAAGCATGCGGCGGCCCTGTTAGTATGGCCTGGCGTTTTCTGCTTTAGGGATGTGGAAGGTGAACTTGAAGAAAAAAAGAAATGGACGAAAGATGAAAGACGGTTAAAAAAAGGGGAGTTCCAAACTGTACGCAGTATTTGTGTTGCCACCCGATTTGATCAAGCCATCCATCCATCCAGTATTGAGCCAACAAACGTGTCGATTTATGGGGCGACTAAGACCTTAAGATATAATTTTGTATCAAAATGAAAATTCCAAATGAAATCTGGCATTTCACAGTATCCACCCAATCCAAATCCCGTTTAAAAACCACTTCTACCAACAAAATCTGCGTGCCTCGTCCTGCAGAATCTGAGACACAGACTTTGAGTGTGGCCCCACCCCTAAGGGAAAAATGTCTTAATTTGGATATGAATAGGTCAGAAGCATACATGTCCAATGTTTGTAAATTGAGTAAATGAGTTTTGAAATTGTTTTTCTTCCAGGTTGAAACTAATAACACGTCAAGCGGCAAATATGTAATCAGTATCTGCTCGTGATTGACTTTAACAGCTGTGTAAGGCGCGATTCCTGCAATAAATTCTTTTTGACCAGTTTTATTTTGATACAAACTTTTAATTCTCCAAATTGTCCAGTCCATAAAATAATCAGTGATGAAGGAAGCGCTTGTGTGTCTTGCTTTTGCAACGTATCAGAAGAGCGTCCTGCATTCTGAGATTTCCTGGAACTGTACTCAATAGGGAAAACGTGTTTGTAACTAGAGTCTAGTTACTAGACTCATGTCTCATCATGCCATCACACGAAAGGGCATTTGACAGAATAATATGTTGTGCACTGTACCATAACCCCAACGAACTGAATTATTTGAAATAGTTGTCTCTTGACATTGTGTTGCTTTGTGCTTTGAATTTATACATGACGTCATGCCCGTACTTACTGTATGTTGTCGGCATAATAAAAAGAAGAAAGGTTAATGTCCCGCTGTGGATTTTTTTAATGTAGCTCAATGTTGAAGAAATGCAACCTTCTATTTAACCAAACAAGCATGTTTTGGGTTTGTGGGAGGAAACCAGAATACCCGCAGAAAACCCATGCAAGCACAGAGACAATTTGCAAACAACTGTTCCAAGGGAAATGTAATACAACTTTGTCACAGGTCTTTATCACTGCGCAAGTACAATTATAAACATGAGGTTAGATGAAAACCTCTCTGACACTGTCACAAAATGTATACATTTTATCTTGCAAGGTCGTTGTACAGTATAACTTCGTATTTGGACATCTTCGGATAATGCAGGTGCACCTAATGTATAACAAACTGACACCACAATGTCATCTTACCCAAACTGAGCTTCCTGGTCAGCAAACTTTGCTGTACCCGCACTTTAATGACCTTTTGCCCCAGTAGGCATCGTTAACCTCTCCTTATGACAAATGAGGAGGTGTTACACATTTGAAAGGTCACGCCGCTGCTCTTTCAGCGGCACGCCGCTCGCCAAACTCAAAACACATGTTCTCATCGTCTGTAACCCCAAAAGGTGTTAACTCGAGAGTTCACAACCTCATTTAAAGTCGTCTGTGAGAGCCTCGGCTCAGTCAAGCTGAGTCATGCGCAACAAGTCTTGTCGGCTCAGACCACTTCTGCAAGAGAGACAGCTGTTTTTCTTGACTTCAGATAAACAGAACCTCTGGGTGAAGGATGACATTGATACGATGCAACGATGCATGAGATTAAGAGGTGCGGATATACACAGTTAATGTTCACATGATAAAACCTTGGACTAGGCGTCGTACGTTCTTTATTTGGTTATGATGCCATACGATGTCACTGATCTTTGACAACTGTGGGCCTGAGAAGCCCTTTGAAGACTATGCAAATCAATTTGACTTGAATCAAATCAAGCCCGCAGTTGTTTTGCTGCTTTCCCGCTGCAGATTAGGGAAATCTGAACCCACCAGATGGGAATCAAGTTACATCCTCATAGCTCACTAGATCTCTCTGCATCTTTATTTCAGTCCAAATCCCATCATTTTGCATGCGTGAGCGTATATTACATGTCACCACCATGAAATATTAAACCCGGCGTAGCATTAATAAACGACAGCGTCACTGCAGCGTCGGCCAAGGTGCTGGCAAAAACGGCTGCTTGGATTAGATTCTTCTTGAGGTTACACGCTGCGGACAGTGGGCAATACGTTTCTTTTTAGCAGGCTGATGGATGATCGCAGGAAGTTCGTAAAAGACAACCTCCACCCCGCCCAAACTGAATATTCTTGGGCAGGGATTGCTGAGTGCATGTAAGTGCTTCTTAAACCACAACTAAGTATGTTCTCTAGACCTGACGACTCAAGCTGTGGGCAGGATGGGTATAATGATTGGTTTGGAGGAGAAAATGGTTTGTGTGCTTTATGTTTGTATGTGAATGTGTGTTTGTGCCCGTCTGTGGACAAAGTGGTATACAGTGTAGGTTACCCACATGGCTTCCACATCTTGTCAGCCGCTCCCTCTGCCCCCAAAAGTGGTATGTTTGGGGTAGCTCTGGCATCCCAAGCTACCACTTCAAACCTTTATTCAATAACTGGACAACCCTAATTAATGTAAGATGAACTCCAAACCACTGATGGTATTCGATGGTCAAGAAAAGAACAATTATTTGATGCATGCCTTCAATGAATCGAGAAAGCCAAACATAAATATCATGTCTGCATAAGCATTGCTATAGAAATACAAAACTTTGTGCAATGGTTTAGCTTCGAATACAAAACAACAGATTGAGAGTGAAGGCCGAAACTCTCTTATGCAAAGGCATAAACACTTGTCACCCGATTTTACTGCGGTATAATTGGATGGAACTTGTTGGGATGTACAGTAATCCCTCGTTTATCGCGGGGGTTACGTTCCAAAAAGAACCAGTGATAGGTGAAATCCATGAAGTAGTGAGCTTTATTTTTTTACAGTTATTATACAATACTGAACTATGTATATAATGAAACCAAAGACCAAAACCTGTTTTCAGGCCCAAGCACAAAAAAAAAAACGTTTTCAACAAATAACTATAATAGTTTTTGGAAATACTGCACTGTAAAATAACATTTTTAATAGTCAGTACGAGGTTGGACTGTTCACGTCGGTCAGTGCCTTAGCCAATCAGGATGCAGAACGCAATTCACTGTTTAAAAGCATGAAAAAAAACTGCACTAAAAAGATCCGTGAAACAGCGAAGCCGCGGAAAATGAACCGCGTTGGAGCGAGGGATCACTGTAACAGCCTACGAACATGGATAGACAAAATTTAATACAAATCTTATTGAAGGTATCTGAAATCCTAGTTCTTCCATCCTGCAACACTTTTCTATGCCATTTTTCCTGTTTGGTGTCACGTACAAGTGGAGCATGTCACGGCTGAATTCTGGTGAAAGGCAGACTAAACCCTGGACTGGTCGCCAGTCAAGCAACGGTCACACGGAGACAAGCATTTTCATTAAGCCACATCGTCACTGAGTGGGACTTGAATCCATGCTACCTGATGTCACTAATCCCAGTTCATTTGAAATCATAATGATAAGATGTAAGATTGTTTTCAAAGATAGTATTTTTCTGCATGATGTCATGATGTGTGGATTCTTTCCAAAATCCAATGGGATCACCCTCCCAAAAAAATCTTGTTGTCATATGAAAAACTAAAGACAGATGAAAAATCTCACACAACAAATAAAAACATATTTTGGGCGCTAAACTGGTTAGATGGATAATGCTGCCATTTAGTGTCCGATAGGTGCAGAGGAGCTGTAAAAGCCTTTCCTATTTACTTTTTCACAGCTTTGCTAGCTCGCTTTGCTCGCCTATCAATACAGCCTTAATAATAACCAATAATCAGTGAGTGATGGCGGCTGATGGGAGTCTTCTGTTTGTCTGGTACTTAGTCCAATGCACTGACTGAGGCAATCAATAAGGTTGTTTAGAAAATAGTCTAATCAATAATAAATGCTGTGCCCATAATGCTGTCTTGAATGCATGAAAAAGGAAGAGGGCTAAATGAAAATATTTGGTGGGTTAACTGTGAGAAAAGAATGAGCAAATGAAGCAGACAAATAGTTGCCATATACATGGCGACAGTTCTTTCAGCCCTTTCAATAACAATCTAATAAAAGTACAAATACGAACTAAATGGTCCATTCACCCATCCCGTTTCTCCAGCAGTTTGCATCACATGGGAGGTGGAGCCTATCCTTGCTGACTTTTCAGCAAGAGGTGGGGCACGGTGGACTGGTCACCCTGGGATAAATGAACATTTAATAATAGCACGCATACCTGTCAACTCATACGGTTCAGCCATAGTTCATACGGATTTTGTGGTGAATCTTACGTATATGGCCGTATCGCACAAATCATACGGATTCTGAAAAATTCCGGGGTTTTTTTGTTGTTTTTTGTTGTTTTTTGTTTTTTTTGCCGATGGGTCAGCATTTGGAGTTGGTGAAAAAAGTAACGCAGGAATACAACTCTGAACACAGTAATGCCACTAAGTAGAATGATGATTAGACATTAACCAGACATTGTATTATGGAGATCTACAATAAATCCATCCATCCATCCATTTTCCGAACCGCTTTATCCTCACTAGGGTCGCGGGGGGTGCCGGAGCCTATCCCAGCTGTCTTCGGGCAGTAGTCGGGGGACACCCTGAATTGGTTGCCAGCCAATCGCAGGGCACACAGAGACGAACAACCATCCACGCTCACACTCATACCTAAGGACAATTTAGAGTGCACAATCAGCCTGCCATGCATGTTTTTTTTTGGAAAGGTGGGAGGAAACCGGAGCACCCGGAGAAAACCCACACAGGCCCGGGGAGAACATGCAAACGCCACACAGGGAGGCCGGAGCTGGATTTGAACCCGGTACCTCAGGACTGTGAAGCCGACGTGCTAACCACTGGACTACCGGGCCGCCTCTACAATAAATATCATTGAAAATTTCGTGGTTTTTTTTCTGCCGTTATTTTGACATATAAAATGCTTTGGTATGTTATAAGGATTTTTTTGCTCTTTATAAGGATTTTTTTGGTAGTTTATACAGGTTGGCGCTCCGAAAAGTTGACAGGTATGAGCACGGCACATACTATACATCCATCCATCCATTTTCCGAACCGCTTCATCCTCACTAGGGTCGCGGGGGGTGCTGGAGCCTATCCCAGCCGTCTTCGGGCAGTAGGCGGGGGACACCCTGAATTGGTTGCCAGCCAATCGCAGGGCACACAGAGACGAACAACCATCCACGCTCACACCCATACCTAGGGACAATTTAGAGTGCCCAACGAGCCTGCCATGCATGTTTTTGGAATGTGGGAGGAAACCGGAGCACCCGGAGAAAACCCACGCAAGCCCGGGGAGAACATGCAAACTCCACACAGGGAGGCCGGAGCTGGGATCGAACCCGGTACCTCTGCACTGTGAAGCCGACGTGCTAACCACTGGACTACCGGGCCGCCTCTACAATAAATATCATTGAAAATTTCGTGGTTTTTTTTCTGCCGTTATTTTGACATATAAAATGCTTTGGTATGTTATAAGGATTTTTTTGCTCTTTATAAGGATTTTTTTGGTAGTTTATACAGGTTGGCGCTCCGAAAAGTTGACAGGTATGAGCACGGCACATACTATACAGTATAGACAAAAAACATTTAACGTTTCCAGTTATGTTCACACATTTACAGACAATTTAGAGTCATCAATTAACCTACCTGTCATATTTTGGGGCTTTGGTAGGAAGCCGAAGTACCTGTAGAAAATCCGCAGAAGCACAATGAGAACCACAGGAAGTGGATTTGAAATCCAAATCTCAGAAATGTAATCACAGAGGTCTAACCACTCGATCCCCAGGCAGCCCACATAAGTAATAATGGTAAAATAAAACACTAATTTCTTCAATTATATAATTGTTGGTCGATAAAAAGTTAAAACTACACTACAAAGACGAGTCACATTTCAACACATTTTGTTGTGGGAACCACAGGGTGAAGGTGCTTAGAAAGTGTTTAAAGCATATTACACAGGTAATGGTTTGAATCTTTTCAACACAACCTCCGACGATTAAGGTAACATTTACCGGCTGAAACGTACATGTATTTTGATTTGTGGTAGGAGGTGGCCTTCCCTCTGAATAGAGGACCATTTCACATGGTCCGCCGCTTTGATTCATCTGCTGAATGGTTCTTTTCAGCTGACATAGTTACTTTGAAACAGTGAGCGACAGACATGTAAAAGAAGCGCTTCAGGTCTTAGAAAATATTTTGGGAAACCAAAATAGACTGGTTCTAATGAGAGAGAGAGAGAGAGCGAGAGAGAGAGAGAGAGAGAGAGAGAGAGCAAGCGAGAGAGAGAGAAGAGAAAGAGACAGACAGACAGACATTTTTTTTTTTAATGTAGCTGAATGGTAGATGCGCTATATATTGACGTTGAAATCGCATGAGCAAGCAAAAACGTTTTTTGAGACCCTTTGGGCCAATGCCCTATTGGAACCTAAGATATCTGCAGTTGTCTTCCACTCGGCACTGTTTGATCAGTATTTGCTTCCAGAGTCATCAGGGTGGACTTGTGAATGCCTCTAAAAGTGGTTGAGGTTTCCTCAGGTCTGATTAAGCATAACGAGGCACTCCTGTTGAACACCAGAAGTAGGCTCTTTTCAGCGAGAGGAGACGCCCCCTCATCTGCTTGTCCCTGTCGAAATATTTGTACTGTTTGTCTGTGTGTGAGCGCGTGGGTGTGTGTGTGTGTTTGTAAGAGCGACACTTATGCCCCTCCATGTGTGGGCACTGCCCAGGGTGCCATGCAACCAACCACACACACCGATCTCACCGAGGCAGGATGAGTTTCTGTCTCTCCCTGTGCATACACACACCTAGCTGCAGCGGATTCAGACCACCCAGGCAAGTGAGGAACCATGAGAAGGCCACTTTATGCTCCCAGACAGCCCAGGCCGACCACAGTGGCGCCCCTCTGACACCCATGTAGCCGCTATTACCCACACAGTGTGTGCGTGTGTGTGTGTGTGTGTGTGTGTGTGTGTGTGTGTGTATACGGATCTAGGTCGACCCTCTCACATTGAAAAATATGTCTGGAGTTGTGGATGGGGCTGTGACTCTTCTCTTTATATGCCGTCAACCACAGGCTCCAGCGCATTTAACTGGGTTAATTTAGTTTAATTACAGTTCAACATCAGACGTTTCATATTTTGTACCTGGCAAATCTCAACTAGACTCGGGAATATAAAGTCAAACCACAGTGATGATTTCACTGCTTTCTTGCACAACCGTATCTTTGCTAATACTCATCAAACAAATGTGTTAATAGAAATAGAATTAGAGGCTTGATTGGGCTGACATTTATCTTATTTGTTTTGTGGCTGTGATGGTTTGGTTAAGACTTGTCATATGACCAGAGCCGCTGTCAGGGATTTGTGACCCCATAAGAAAATCATACTTTGGATTACCGCCACTTTTGAGGATTAAGGATAAAATGGACATTACACCCTGGACTAGTGGCCAGCCGATCACTGAGATGACAGACATGCTAAATGCTAATGCTACCAATGATGTGGATATTTTTTTTCATGCCACTGAACAATTGGAAGCACTTAAAGTACAACCATTTGATGAGGAGAGATGAAACAAGCTCTTGGTGGGCAGGAGCTTTCACATGACTGGACCAACGCAGTTATGCTAATTAAAGATAGAGACTGAAATGTGTTGACTGGTGCCTGGTGTTGGAGAGAAGAAAGGAAGTTTTTTTGCAGACCAGGAAGTAGAAATTATTGGTAAGGGAAAAAGTTACAACGTCATTGAGAGGATGACAAATGGAAAGGCAGAAGTATGAAAGCACCAAGGAGAGGTGGCTGGGAAGTTTTTGAAGTTTTTCTTCAGGAGAATTCGAGAGCCATATCCTGCCTTTTTTAGGTCCCTCCCTACTCCAACACACCTGATTTAATTGTTCAGGCCTTGACGGAGCTTGCTGATGAGCTGATCATTTGAATCAGGTGTGTTGGAGTAGGGAGGGACCTAAAACAGGCAGGATATGGCTCTCGAGGAACCGGAGTTCCCTACCCCTGTTCTAGAGGGTCAAAAGATCCTGAAGGAATGGAGGCGTGTGCTAGTGGCCATTTTTTGAGAACAAAGCAGATGAACAGATGTGTGGGAATTATAGAGGAATAAAGTTGAAGGCCATTACAATGAGATAATGGAAAAGAATGGTGAAGGCACGACTTAAAACAGAATAGTTGAGTGTTTGTGAGTGGCATAGTTCTATGCCAAGGAAAAGAACCATAAATGCATTAATTGTGGTGAGGTGTTTGATTGAGAAGTACAGAGAAGACGCTGTGTTGTGTCTTTGTAAATCTGAAGAAAGCCTATGGGTACCCAGAGTGTAACCGTGGTACATCACAATGCTCTCCAGAGGGGCAAGAGGTATGCTAGAAGAGTACGATAGCTAGCTAGCTAGCTAGCTAACTAGATCGATAGACAGACACCCTGAACTGGTTGCCAGCCAGTAACCGTGGTACATCACAATGCTCTCTAGAGGGGCAAGAGGTATGCTAGAAGAGTACGATAACTAGATAGATAGATAGACACCCTGAACTGGTTGCCAGCCAATCGCAGGACACACGTAGACGAACAACCATTCGCGCTCACACCGACACCTAGGGACAATTTAGAGTAAAATCATTAACCTGCCACGCATGTTTTGGGAATGTGGGAGGAAACCGCAGTGCCGGGACACGGAGAACATGCAACTCCACACAGGAAGGCCGGAGTCGGAATCGAACCCTGCACCTCTGCACACTGAGGCCGACGCGCTCACCACTTGATCACCGGGTTGCCCATCAATATCAGGCTCAATATCAGGCTCAATCAAAATATCTATTGTGCTTTGATCCATTTGTGTGTACACACAAATTTTACAATTTAAGAATAGTTTGTCTTTTGTCATGGTTTTATTTCTGAAAATAAAAAAGACAAAGGTCAAAGGTCAATTTGAAGGGCTATTATGTATTACTGTAACTTTTTTACTGTATGAGTCCAGTGTAACATTCATTCGTTTGTGCTCATCAAAGCAACGATTCCTCACGCGGCTGTTTCAAAGGCTGCAACATTCTTGCTGAGGGAGGGGGCAATGCATTCAAACTGAACTTACAAATCTGGAAAAGCGTGAGGCATTTTTGTGTGAAGTTTCTCCAGCCAAGCCTTTGTCACGCCTCGCATGCTGCAGCAGCCCTTCCACCTTTGATAAATGACTTTGAACGTTCTGGGCCATCTTGCCTCTGATCTTTTATTTAAGTTTGTTTTAGACACCCGGTGCGCTAGTTGGAGCCGTGACAGCAAGAGGACGCTTGAGGTGTTAACAAAGTTAATGCACACACTTTGGCAATACTGCTTGGTCGATTTCAGCAAAGATTTGAGGGGTGTCGTGCAAAGCAAGGATTTCCATTTCACTTTGCAAGCACCGTGAACCTTTTTCTTGAACAATGACTTTGTGGATATGATACAAAACAATATAAAAATTATACATCAGGTAGTAAGCTGAGTGTAATCTAATTATCATGACTGAACAATAACAGAAAACGCTGCACTTAACTTGGGTTTTTGTGGAGCCTGCATGAAGCTCTGTGCACTATCGAGTGAAAAGGTTCAACTTAAATGATGCTTTGTGCATGTGGTGAAAAAGGTCACAAGAGGGAGGAAAGAAAACAAGTTGGGGGGGGGGGGACTAGAAAGTGAGTCGGCATCCCACAGGATGATGAAACCACCGCCGTGAGGTGTTCATTCAGTAACTGCGCTTCATTTATTTTTCCTTGCCCCTCTCTGATTGGCTGAAAGAGATGTGTGACCAGTTAGCCGCACGATTCCCTCCAGAGGATGATGACGGATCTAAAGGATAGTTCTCTATCCTTCTTGTTACAAAAAACTTCCTCTGACATGTTTGGGCACGTTGTCAATGTTTTGACTGAAAACAGCTTGGAAGCTTGGAGGGAATACAAGCTTTCAACCCCAGGGGTGGGCTACTACTTCAACTGCCGCTTTATCCCCCTGAGGAGAAGACCAAGCAGCAGTAGAGCAAGCCCAAGCAAGGCTTTGATTAAACAGTGAAGTCCAATGAATAAGTGTGGCATAAGTCTGTTTTTTCTCTCTCTCTCTCTCTCTCTCTCTCTCTCTCTCTCTCTCCGAGACAGTCAGATGAATGAGGACAGAGATATGTCACTTTGTTGACACGGGCAGGCAGGAGCTCTTGGCCTTTTTTTTTTCGGAATTGCTGGCATGGAATCAGTGTCTGTGGTCTTGGTTGTGTGTCTCGAAGCTTTTGCAGTTGTTGCATTTGATCTGAGTTGTGGCTCCAAACAGGCTTTTGTGTCTGTTCTCCAGATCAGAAATCACTGAGCTGAACACGCATTTCAGCTTTGTGCTCTCCGCAAATCCTTTGATTTGAGTCATTGTAGGCTTAAATGCATTGTTGTTGTGGCTCCTCTATTCAAAGCCCCGCTTAGATCTGCTAATATTGTGTAGAGATGCAATGAATGATGAGGCGGTGACCCACAATAGCTTCTATAACAGCCGAAACAGGTCTTGAGTCAACGCTTATTGTGTTTGAAATAGTAAAAGGATGCTTTTATTGATCATAAAGTGGCGCGACACAAGTCTTGTTGGCAGAGTGATTTTTGGTATATCACTTCGATGGACCCCTACGGTGATAAATTCCCTTTAGGAGAGAAGTCAAATCTCACAGTGACTGTCCAATGAGATCATGAGCAGTATGAAGTTGCTCAAGGGTGTCTGAACCAAGGGCTCTGAAAGTGAGCGTGCCTTTTCTTCAGCAATTAGTGCTATTTTCTCTCTTCACCATACACCTGCAGCAGTGCCCAGACAAGTCCATACAGATTGATCTTCTGCCGCTAATCTAATTTGGATTCAAGATTGTATTCTTTCTTGTCAATAGATATGAGAGCACTGTGCAAAAGTCTTTTGGTCACCAGTAGCCATTTTTTTTCCTCGTTAGAGCGGGAGGGGGTCATTATGGCCCAGGTAAAATAACAAATATCATGGTTGGCTAAGACTTTTGTGCTGTGTATGCATGAGTGACATCACCCCTTTAAACTGTAAAAGTTTGGAAAACCCTGACTTATAAAAAAATCCATTCCTCCATACATGCTGTTTGTATAGTGAGATAGGGTCTAGCCCAGCTCATTAAAAGAGTGAATGGTTACGAAACAGCAAACAGCTTTTATGTACAGATCTTAATACAGTCAGTTAAAATCAAGGTTGCTTGCAATTCCAGTCGCTCAAACCACATTCTCAGGTGAGACTGGGTCAGGTACGTATGTTTGGGAGTGGCATGACCTTGAGTTAATTTTAACACTGAGCAGTGAAAGGTAATTATATTACCTGTTCTCACAAGCACCGAGTAGGATGAGCAACAAAATGCGCATACTGCAAATAGTAGAAAAGAGTATTTACGTGTTTATTCAAACCACCATAATTTGGGGTTTTGGACACAAAGTTTGCACATTTAAAATTTTTGTTTTGATGATGAATAAGCTATCTTGAAAATAGCTATGTTTTTTCTTTGAAAGAAGAGAACAGAAGTTTTGTTTCTATTGAATCTTTCTATGTATTTCCTGGGTGAAACATCTATCTTTGCAATGCACACCCTATGAGGACATGTAGGACAGTCGGCCAAAGGCCGTAATTCTTAAAAGTGTGTCACAAACCCTTTCTGTGTGGCCAGTGTCAAAAAGAAATGAAAAAAAATCATTTCATGTGCATCTGATGGACTATTTTTGTGAAATCTACTTGCAAAAACATATGTCAGAAACATTCCAATCCTCACTGTCTTTACAATGACATTATTACAAGTTGGTGCTGATGACTGAGCAAATAATTTGTATTTGTTTAAAATGTTGACACACGGGTCTATTTTTGACAAATGCATTTGCCTGATCTGAAAAGCGGGTTATGATTTATGACAATGGGAAAAAGTGGGTGAGACCCGGCGAAACGGACGTTTCTTACGGGCCAGACCTCAATCAAACTTTCGGCTCTTTTCACCTCTACCTTCTCTTTTTTTTCACTGGTCCTCTGGGGCAAGTCTTCCTGATCAGGCAATCGGAACACTGGAATGCTCCCCTCAAGTGCCTAATCAGAGGAGATGGTGAAATCAATGAGGTGGATAGATACTAACAGGAATTTGAAATGAACACCGGGCTCCGAGATCAATGAGTATCTTAGCCTGTTTGTGTTTGTATGTGAACGTGTGAGCAGCTGAAGAGATTCGACCTTGCTGCTTGAGTTGGACTGCTATTTATAACGCATAGAAGGGGAGAAAAGGAGTATCTAAATTAGTGTTCATTAGGGTTCAAAGGTCTGTCAAAGGAGTGAGCTACTACTTTATCAAAATTGGATATCGAAAAATAATCTTTTTGGGGAGCAATTGATACCATGCACATCAATCACAGACATGAATAGATGCTTGATTTAGTCTCTAATTATTCTGTGGCTGAATGAAAACTAAAAACGTTGACTACATTGACGGAGCACCTTTGGCAGTCAACCTGTCACCTTATCTGATGAATAAGGACATTGGGAGGGAAAAAAATAGAGATGAGAAGTGTAGAGAGCAGATTAAGAAGGGGATTGCCACCATCTCATCACCATCTGGACTGCATCACCACAGCCATGACTCTAGTGATGTCACTCAGAGAGAAGATGGTACAAATTATACACAAAAGTCCAAATGTATTCCTTGAAGAAGAAGATACAGGCTTTGTAAAGTCAATTTGTCAGAAAGCAAAAGAGCAAGCGAGTTTAACACCAATGACAGTGCTACCTTCTAAGACTCAAATTGAATTTTTCATGCTGAAAGTATCGTTCATTCATTTCTGGTCTCCAGACTCAGAGGAGTGATATGGGCTGTTGTTCTTTTGCTTCTCTTTCAGAATCGGCGACGACTCAAGTGCTTTCCCAGAATCTGTCAGGGTTGAGCAAGAACAACGCTTCATCCATCACTGGATGGATCCATGGGCTTTTCATTTGACTGCAGAGGTCTACTTCAGAGACCAGGCCCAAATTCATGTTCCAACGCCTGTCATTTGGCTCAGATATACCAAAACACTCACTCATTCATTCTTGCTATTTGTCCCTCTCTAGTTCGTCTGTCTCATTTATCTTTATTTCTTACTTTCTCCCTCTCCCTTCTGCCTCTTGAACATTTTTTTCTCACATCTAATGAGGAGTGGTGAAAATTATGATGTGATCCAAAGGTCTGAGCTGCAAATGAAACGCACATTTCAGAGCACACCCAAGACAAAGTGGTAGGATGTACTACGGCATGCTTCCAGAAATCAAGCTGGAGCGTGCTCAAGCATTGGCGCTACAGCCATTGCCCAAATGTTACTTCCAGTTCATCCTCAATCAACAATTACATAAATTCTGCATATACATCAGTCTACAGTAATTTGCATGTCACAAAGTAAGAAATAACACTTGATAGATATACACATTCATCTTTATGCACATACAATGGCGGTTCTAGAAAGTTTTACCTGGGGTGGCAGGAGATTCAGTTTGGGAGCCAGAGGTTATACATGCACACACACAAGCAACAATTTTTTCTTTAAAGAGTGAGGGGAGGTCATTCTAACCTGGTGATTAAAACATTTATATGAACTATGAAGACAATAGGACAAACATTTAGAATCAAGTCATTTATAAGGCTGCCACTATTGAATATTTTTGTGTTTGCCCAGTAAAAATTTAAAATGTGATTGAAGAATCAAGTGTTCTGTAAAACAATAATTTTGCTTACTTGAGGAGCAATTATGACTACACAAACAAAAACAAACCAACTTACTTAATAATGGACAACCAATTGTTTGCTCTTTTAGATCAACTGTTTTTACTTCCTAAATGGACATTGAGCATAGCAGCAAGCAGTTGCAAAGATAAAAATAACAGACAAATACATTTTTTTTCTTGTAAGTAGAAAAAAATGCCTTCGTTAAAAAGGCTTTAACAGCATTGATGATGTACTTTACTTGCATTTATGAACTTACACAAGACTAAGTAAAGTAAAATGCAATTTCTTTTTTTTCATCTACACCCCCTTAACAAGACATCCTTCCCTCCCTTTGAGCTTCACAATAAAACTTTTTTTTTTTAAAACGCAGTCCTAGGCAGAGAAAATTCCGCGATAATTTATTTTTGCACCCAAAGCACTTGACATGAGTCCTGATTTATTTCACTTTGAGTACTATTATGAATAGATTCATTGCCAAATAGGGGTGGCAACTGCCTTGGCAAAGCATTTGGTGGGGGTGGTAACTGCTACCCAGTAGATCCGCTAGTGCACACATGAACTGTATTTTTTACGTACATATATATACACATATGGATAAGATAAGATAACCTTTTTGTATCCCACATTGAGGAAATATGCATCGTTTCAGGAGCAACAGTGGATACGGGAAATTAAAAAAAAAAAAAAAACATATAGCACCTCAGGAGGACAACAGCATAAGGAACCATTTTTATATGTTCAAGATCATTAACATAATATCAGTGGTAGGCAGCTTTTACTTTCATACCTGGGCCTATTTAATTGTTATTACATAACAAGTTAAATTATGTAAGTATGTTACAAAACAGGGTGGCCCGGTGGTCGAGTGGTTAGCGCGTCGACCTCACAGGATAGAAGTGCAGGATTCGATTCTGGCTCCTCCCTGTGTGGAGTTTGCATGTTCTCCCCGGGCCTGCGGGGGGTTTTCTCCGGGTACTCCGACTTCCTCCCACATTCCAAAAAACATGCATGGCAGGTTAATGGAACAGTCTGAATTTGTCCCTAGGTGTGAGTGAGAGAGCGGATGGTTCTTTATCTGTGTGTGCACTGTGATTGGCTGGCAATCGGTTCATCGCAACCGTTGCGAGGATATTACAAAACAATTAATTGGATATTACAAAACAATTAATTGGATGAATATTTGTGACATGAATATAATGAGGGTGAGTTTGTAATAATCAGTTAAGATTTAAGGATTCGATGCCATTTTTTTTTTTCGTGAACGGAGCTAAATTAACCAAGTGGGAGATTTTAGCGGAGAGCCAACGATTACACGACATAGTGATCACCTTGCATTTCAGTCTGAAACTCTCCCACACTTTCATGATTGTCTTTTGTGACACATTTTTAATTCCTGCTCCACCAACCATGTGCCACAAGAACAATTTCTTTCTACAGTATGAGACAAATGTGACAATGCAAAATGCGAATACAGCTCAAGTCGGATCTTTTTTTTTTTTTTTTTATGCGCTGCAAACATTTGGTGTGGGTGGAGAGTGTGAGAGAGCAGTGCACAATGACGCATGTGCAAGGCTGAGAGGGAACATTGGTAGCGGCGATACTACGTGTATATGCGTCTCAGGGCAGCCCCGGTGCTACACTGGAGTAAAAGTTGCCGTGTGAACACCCCTACAGACGATCTACTGCGCACGTCACACTTATAACGAGAGTCTATTGGCAATGCTCTGTGTGCCCAAATCGATAATACATCACCATTTGAGATGTAAGAGACAAACCAATAAAATTGTATGTATGAATCACTATATACTACAGTCAAACCTCGGTTTTCGAACGTCTCGGTTCTCGACCAATTCAGTTTTCGACCCAAAATTTTGAGTTTTCTATGCCTCGGATGACGAACAAATTTCGGTTCTCGAACAAACTGAGCGCACTTGAGTGCACCATTTGACTCCTCTCGCCTTCCTTACACGAGGAAGTGACGTTTCCTCGGGTAGACGAGGAAGTGACGCTTCCTCGTGTTGCTTTCCATTGTGAGCAGACGTGTTGAGTAAACATTTTTATTTTCAAAAGAGCGTGGTTTCGGTTTTCAAACAATTTCGGTTTTCGAACAGCCTTCTGAAACGGATTATGGACGAAAACCGAGGTTTGACTGTATTTATATTGCTCATAGAAAAACAGACATACATAGATTTTGGAGGACTAAAGGACTGTTTTATTATCATATTTCATTTTCAGTATTGAGTTGAAAAATGTAATTTTTTTCTTCAAAATGACTCCGCCTCTACTGGCCTCGACTGACGAGCCGCGACTGTTCACCAGTGCTTTTCCTTGGGGCTTTGGATTGTTTTTTTTCTCCAGTTATCCAGTGTTGTTCTTGACTTCCATAAATTCAACAAATTTTATCAAATGCTTTTAGCGATAAATTGGCAGCTGAAACAATCGTCACTCCTAGTTTCTTACAAAATGTTGGTGAATTCCGTGTAGCAAAATTGATGAGCTTAAAAAGTATCAAACATGTCCAGATATGTTCCGGGTTAGGTTTCACCAACTAGTTTGCATATTATCATCCTTGTTGTACCAGACAGATAATTGCATTTGGTGAATTTGGGATCACGCGCAGTCTGAGCAAAGAGCACGTATTGGCCTCAACATGTCAACACTCACTAGTTACGGTCCTGAGAGGGGAAATTGATTAGGGGTCAATAGCACACAGATGGTTTATTTACTTAGCTCTGACACTGGCAATTTGAAAGCAGGGACTGACAAATGTTCCTGAACTGCCGTTTTGTCGAGTTTGACTTGTTCACCTCTCTAATCCCGCCCTGTCGCTCATATCTCCAAGCAGGAAGGAAACTGTTGTTGAGAAACAGTCGACCGTTTTCCTCTGTTCATCTTCTCTCGGCTCTGTTGGAAAAACAGAGGTAACGACCAAAGTCTTTCTGGGCATTGCATCAAGCTTTACCCACAGGTCAATGGCATTTCTTGTTTTTTCTTCAAGCTCCCCTCAAGGCTTGATGTTGATTATAAGAGAGATTTATTTTCTGTCACTCACAGCATTTTAAGTTGTTTACACGAAGAACATATTGGATCTGTTATTTATTTAAATATCACTGAAGAGAAATACTGTAGAAGGATCATAAAGCATCTTTTTTTTTTTAAATTGCATGATAATTAAACAGATTTGGAGGTGTTTATAGCCCCGTGCTCGGGTGCTGGCTAATTTGAGCAAAGTCTCAACAACGCGGATCTTGTTTGGCTGACGTTTGAAGCGGTTTGACTGTTTGGCGTGTCCTGTTAACTCTGACTTTTAAATAGCTGCTTCTGAAGCCCCTTCATGTGCTGTGCTCTAAGCCCAATCTGTGTGCTCCTGGAAACCCAAGGGAGACATTATCGAATTAAACACAAAAACTTACTTTTAGCTTTTAGTTTGTTTTGTTTTTTTCATTTTGGCAAGAGATATCAGCTCCTTTTTCCACCTAGAGCTCGACCAACTTCACCTTGACTATTATTTTTCCAATAATTACTTATACAGTAATTGGTGCAGTATGTGAATGTTTTCAAGAAAATGCATTCTTATTATACAGTGCATACACCACAATATTAAATAAACCTAAATAGTCTAATGGAGGGCGGCCCGGTAGCCCAGTGGTTAGCACGTCGGCTTCACAGTGCAGAGGTACCGGGTTCGATCCCAGCTCCGGCCTCCCTGTGTGGAGTTTGCATGTTCTCCCCGGGCTTGCGTGGGTTTTCTCCGGGTGCTCCGGTTTCCTCCCACATTCCAAAAACATGCATGGCAGGCTGATTGATCACTCTAAATTGTCCCTAGGTGTGTGTGTGAGCGTGGATGGTTGTTCGTCTCTGTGTGCCCTGCGATTGGCTGGCAACCAATTCAGGGTGTCCCCCGCCTACTGCCCGAAGACTGCTGGGATAGGCTCCAGCACCCCCCGCGACCCTAGTGAGGATGAAGCGGTTCGGAAAATGAATGAATGAATGAATAGTCTAATGGAAGACATTCACAGAGCATCATTGTGGTTGTTTGCACGAGTGAAGAACGGCATTGTATCCAGGGCTTCTATTGCAATTTGTTTTACATTTGGGTACGCACCAATTCCTTTCAGTCAAATACATTGCGATTGATAGATTTTGCTGTTGTCGTTGAATAAGTACCCTTATGACAGTCTTAAGTTGAACCGAAGTACTGCTGTCGATCTTGATATCAGTGTGCTTCATGTTGTGGGAAATAAAGTTCATGTCATTTAGTGTAGTATGTTAGTCAAAATGGATGGACGGATGTCGGGTGTGAATCAGAAAGTCTTCGTTTGTGCCTTGTCTTCTGCTTTGAGATGATAAGAAACAAGTGAGAGTCTGTGTATCAGTGCATTCCCAGTCAATTTCAGGGAGCACTTTCACAAACCACTGGTAAAAATGTCAGTCTCCAGTTAATGGTCCTCTGCTCACACATGAGACCAAACAGAACAAACAAAAGCACTTATGTTGAACACATAGGAAAGAGAATGTTTTATTCATTCTAAATAAGCCCCATACCTATCGTAAACACCTATATTACTGGAATCCTATCATTAATATGACCGAGAGGAAGACTTTCAGTCTGATAAACAGCAAACAGCTTTCTATTTTCCTCCGACTGAAATCGTTTAATGGCCAGATTGAATCAGCAAAATTAAATTGTTGTATCAGCCCCGATATATAAGCAGCTCAGTTGCCGATGGGAAAACAGAACCATTTAACTCTGAGGGAACTCTTTGAAGCATGTCACCAGAGTGATACTGGGCCACAAGAAATAAATCTTTGACTGGCCATTTGTTTTGTGTAAATGGATGGCGATCCCAGATTCACGCCTAAAGATAATGCCAGCCCTATTTTAATGTATATACCACTCCGGGTGCAAAATTTGTCATGCGTGTCAGGGCGGCATCCCCACCTGCCTGAACTTTGAGCCTTGGTAAACCA